>CM060862.1:9875299-10475299 GCA_030737845.1 Acorus calamus | reverse complement strand
AAAAAACTCAGTACAAACTACTCAGTTCAGTTAAGTGACGAAGTTCACTTGACTCATCTATTACATTTTCACTTGACTCATCTATTACATTTCTTGTACTTGTTTTGGTTGACTGAATTTGACAATTCTCATTTCATTAAGATTCTATGTAATGAATGAACTCGTTTTATTTGATGAATTTGGACACACCCCTCTAACAAAGGCCATTTTAATATAATGATCTAAAATTAAATCCCAAATTATCCAAACATCACTACCTCATTTTCAACCAATTCCATGCTCCAAGTAATGCACAGTCACTTCAGTATAAACCAGCAAAAGATATCTTCTTTCAACATCAACAACAATGATTAGAACAATAGCCATAAATAACCAATGGAGACACTACCAACCCAAATAACCAATAACAATCAAACTCAACATCACCAATGCAACAACCAGACATGAATCACCAAATGCAGCCCTCTCAAAGCAATAACATCAGACCACCTGAAGCAGCCAAAACCATGCAGTACCCCAACCTATGTAAAGGCGCGCTGTTCGCAGTATCCGAACCTTTTGGAGAAGAAGCCGAGGTGCCGTCATGGCTTGACGGGCCCATGACTGGAGCAGGGGGCACCTCAGGAACCACAGCAGGAGGTGGAGGTGGAGGCAGAGGCGGGGCAACACCAAATATCGCAACTGGAAGCAGAACCTGGTCAACTTGATAAACTGCGACCGGATCAGTTGAGTAAACACTGCTGCTAAGCCTCGCGTTTGACCAGCCAGAGCTGATGCTTATAGAGCCAGAGTTGTCAGTGAAGTTCAGCTGGTACTGCCCACCTGCGAAGGTGGTCACCGGGCTCGAGCTGCTCAGGTTGGTGAACTCGGAGAGCTTGTAGTACTGAGGGAGGGCGTGGAAGAGGAGGAGTGACTTGAGTTGGTCTGATGTGAGGTTGGAAAGTGAAGGCTTTTTCAATGAAGAGAAGGATGAGTCTTTGGGGACAAAGATTGTTATGCCTTGGTTGGTGTTGTTGGCTTGGTTTTGGAAGGTTTGGATGACATTGGTTTGTTGGAGGAGGTTGAGGAAGGTTTGGAATGGGCCTGCGACGGTGAAGAGGTGGGTTAGGTTGACGAATGCAGGGGAAGGGGCAGGGGCCGGGCTGGGGGATGGGGTTGGAGATTTGGTGGCAGCGGCGGCGGTGGTGGTAGCGGAGAGTACGAGTAGAGTGGTTACTATGAGGATCTTGGGGATGGCCATTGTTGGGAATCCTGTAAGAGATGTTGGAGAATCACCAATATTAAATCATGACATGCAGAATCACTAGTATAAAATTAAGTCCATGATCTCTAGATGATGTTACAACATTGAAATATTAGAGACTTTCGACTTCTAATTACACGATTGGCATATATTTAAATATTGAATACGTGAAATAGTTAATGAGCTGTGAATTAAACAAGAATTAAACTTCGAATGAAAATTGCACATTTAGTATGTGAATTAATCAATAAGTCAGAAGACTTTTAGTAACAAGGAGATCCATTATGAATAAGTGATCCTTTCAAATGAAGTGATAAAAAAAAATTCAAACAGAACAACGAATAACAACCAAACAAAAACAAATTTGATTCTCTTCTATCATTATATAACAACATTATGCCTGAATAAGCTATCTGTGGACCAGACAGGGTAAGGGAAGGATTTGGTCATTGTGGCACTTTAAAAAGGACCATCAGATGTTTTAACACTTCATGTTGAACTGTTTGAATGATGAAATACTACCGGAATCAAATTTATCATTTATGAATAAAACAGCATGTATAAGCATTTCATTTGTAAAAATTGGAAAAAATGAAATGTGGACTGAATCAAGGATGATTAGCTTCAGATTCAGAACAGAAGATCACAACTTTTGTCAACATCAACAACTTCTGCTCATGATGTTGAAAGAAGGAAAATAGAGATCAGCAAAGAAAGGTGGTCCAAAATGAATCTTCCCAAAGAGAATACAAGCTAGGAAAATGTATGTCACAAGTAAACATGTTTCATGTTTTTTATTTGCTTTCAAGTACAGATTGAGCTGAAAAGAAATGTTCACCACGGTCTAACAAACAACTGATTTTTTTTACTGCATTGGATTTAAAGAAACAAATAAAACATAATACCCAAAACTCATTTGTCATGAAATGATTAAAAAACAATAACAAAATGCAGGTAAGATATGTGAAACCAAAAACATCGAAGAGTAAGAGATTACAGATCAGGAAGATATAACGATGCCAGACTCAAAATATATGCATTCAACAAGAACAAGCAAGAACAGAACACCCAAAACACCTTCCACCATAAAATCCACAACACCAAAACAAAACCCAAACAGATCTCTAAACATCCACAGAAGCAATGCCATACAAACTGCTATAGTTTCATTGAAATTTCAAAATCCAACTTGGTGAAAATCCCACCCAACACAGACAACAACAAGCAAAAGAACTCCCACAACCAACTCAACAGAAGGATGAACACAAGACAAAAAGCCAGAGGAAAGAGATCCCAAACAACACTAACTGGAGAGATGTGTTAAAAGAAAAAAAACCTGAGCTGGTGGAGGTGGAAGCACTGACCAAGAATAGTCTATGCAGAGAAGGGAGTCTCAGAGAGAGTTTTATATCACCACCTTATGATATAGCAGAAATACAGAATACCTTGAATCCACGAGGAAGAAAACCAAAATGGAAAAAAATTCATTGATTTAAAAGTTGACCATAGAAGAATAGTGACACTACAGGCCATGTAAGTAAGAACAAACTTTTAATGACATCAATATTAAAATCTGCTAAAAATAGAAAAATAAATTAACAAGATCCAACCACCAATAAGTAAAGGTTATTATGACTATGAGTGATTAAATTTCCAAAAAAAGGTAAATTACTATAATGGCAAGTTTTCACAAAATAAACTAACAGGGTCTTGGTGAGTTGGCTAGCTCCATGGGTTTGCTTCCATTGGTGCGTATTTGATTCCCATCCTCAATTTACCCAGGTATCGGTGCGAAGACTCGGAGGATTAATCCTTGCTTTGAAGGGTTTGGGGTACCTCCAAAAGCAACAAAAACAAATAAAACACACACACACACACAAAAATGAAATTTTTAATACCAAATTGAATGATTCTTTGAAACCGAGATGAGCAGTTCGTCGAGTTACCCCAAGTTAACATTATATACAATTCATTAGACGTTCAATCAAAAGTTGTGACACTTAAATTTTCAACCTTTCGTGGGTCCTTTTAGCCCATCTTCTTCAGATTTCCTCAACCTAGCAACATTTGTGATCCTCTGCAACCCGTACTACATCACCTTACCCATTTTCTCTATAATTTCCCATCAAAACCACCAGTTCAGCTTGTTTCAAGAGAAACATGGCCACTAAGTGTGGTGCCTAACTTGCTTGGCTCTGCAGCCACCATAATGGGTTCGCTCCCCATTGGCGCATGTTCGATTCCCACCGTCGACTTACCCAGGTGTCTGTAGGGAAACTTCCAAGTGGATTAGTGCTAACACCTAGAGAATTAGTCATTACCTTGAAGGGTTTGGGATATCTCTGATAGCAAAAGAAAAAAGAAAAAAAGGGTGTGATATAATAATTGTGTGGGTGGTCACATGGAGCAGCAGACCTTACTTGAAGTCTTGCATATAGTCTCATTTCACTAAGAGGCATATGCATAGTTCGATGAAACATATCTTTATTTTATTTTATTTTGCACAGGTGGATGTATATAACTCATTATTTATGAAAATGCATGCTTCATTACAAAACAACTACTTCTGCTCCTGATGTTGAAAGTTCCATCATTGGAAAATAGAGATATGCAAAGTGAGACGGTCCAAGATGAACCTTTCAAAGGATCGGTCAGGCAGGATAAATTACATTTGTGAAACAGTGAGAATAGAGGGAATAACTATCAAACACAGTGCAGGAATCAAATGCTAGGAAAAATGTATGACATAAGTAAACATCATTAATGATTTTGGTTGCTTTAAAAGATTTAGCTGAAAAGATAATGTACATCAAAATATAAAAAAATTGGTTACTTGGTGCTTTGGATTTAAATTAAAAAAAATAAAATATAATACCCAAAGAACAATTTATCATAAAATGATGAAAAAAAAACCAACAAAATTCAGGTGAACATCTGTGAAACCAAACCCAATCTGAATAAAAAGAGAATCTCACAATGAAAGTGAACATCTAATATTAAGAGATTCACATATCAAAAAGACAACAATAGATCTAATAATGCCACACCCAAAATATATGCATTCCATCGGAACAAGTGAAGAAACAGAACACCCAAAACACTTTCCAATAATTAAAAAAAAATCACAACCAACACAAAAAAACAAGCCAAAAATTTCCAACAACAATAACATAAAGAGCAAATGAAAGAGATGTGTTGAAGAGATAAAAAACAAACCAACCTTTGGTGGTGGCGGCGGCAGTTACAGTGAGGTTAAAGAGTGGGCACTGACCAAGAAAAAGTTTAAGCAGAGAGGAATGGCTCGGTTACAGAGAGAGAGAGAGAGAGAGAGAGAGAGAGATTTATACTGCCACCCCAACCTATTCATAAAAAAAAAACTTGTTTTTGACTGTTTCAAAGGAGACATGGAGACCAAAATGTGGCCCACCTGTGTGATTCTGTCAAGTGTAAGGGTCAAGTGTCAACCACCAGAACTGGCTGTTGTAGGTGCAAATATGGGTATGATGTTATATGTTGTGGGGGTGGTCAAAAGCAATGTTTGGGGCCTTTGGGCAGTGTTTTTTTTTCTTTCTTTTTTCCCCCTTAGATTAGAATGGAGAGAGGTTTACATTTTGGAAAATATTTCAATCCCATATTTAATCCTAAATACAGGCAGTATTTTTTTTATACATATGTATACAGTGTATATATATATATATTGAAATGATAATATGCGGTCTATATAGTCTGTGCGACCCATGCATATATTTCACTTATCGAGGTATATGCGTCGATAAAAAATGCATAAAGCGCAGTGAAGTATATGCTTCAATAAGCTGATATGCTTTCATTATGGACTTATATATATCGGTCCGCACCATATCACTCCTCATATATATGTGTATGTGTGTGTAATGAAATAATAATATGCAGTCAGTGCATATAGATCCTTTATCAAGGTATATGCGTTTAAACATGTCAATTATCTGAAAAAAAATTGAATCTGATCTGAATTCGTATTCGAAAAATAAAAAATATTCGATATTCGAATATCCGGAGTGTGGATATGGACATTAAGGTATCCGATCTGAAAAATATCCGTATCCAACATATATATATATAATATTATATTTTTCATATTTGTTATCTTTAAAAGAGAGAATAAATTAAATATCTCAATTTTAATTTTCATCTCTCTAATATATCATTTGATTATCCAATTTAATGTTAATATTTAAATATATCAATTATCTAAAAAATATCAGTAAATGATCCATATCCGAAGAGTTCTGAATCTAAAAATAATATTTGTATCCAATTTTGAAAGTTAGGATATGGATATTAACATATCCAATCTGTATATGTCCGATTAACAAACTTAATTTATCGACAAAGAAAGCATATAGCATAGTGAGACATATGCTTAAATGAGACGACATATTTTCTTTATTATGCATATATATCAATAAATAATGTATATACGTGATTCGCACGGACCACACATATCGCATCATTTTACTACTCTATATATATATAATTTAATGTGATATTTGTCAACCAACCTGTTCATTAAAAAAAAAAAAGGTTTGGCTTTTACTGTTTCAAAGGAGACATGGAGACCAATATGTGGTGCCCACCTTGTGATTTTGTGTGATTCTGTCTGGGTGTTGTAGGTGCAAATATGGGTGTGACGTTGTACTTGTATATTGTGGGGGAGGTCCTATGGAGCAGCACACATTCCCCCAAGTACCATGGCAAAACATGTACCTCATCTATTGAGATACATATTGAAGTTGTTGTTTTTCTTCGATGAGAGTTATCGGGTCCAAGGTCTGTCTCTGAGTGAAGATTTGAATCATCGAACATGAGATCCTGCACCAAAAGAGCCTAGGGGACACCAATGTGGTGTCGGTCAAAGGAATTCCAACGCTCAAGTCAATTGAGTGAACGAGTGGAGAAGATAAAATGGAAAAGAAGATTAAAATTCTATAATTAGAATTGCTTACTTGTCGATGCCCGTTCTCTCTCCTTCTCTCGCACTTTTATCTGAGTGAGTCGCCACATCACTTTCCGCCCAAACAGTCCTCTACCTAGGCTGGAATCATCTAAAATGGAAGATTATGATGTCTGGCCACGTGTCGACCTCTTGTTGGTCCTAACCATGACTATGACGAGCAATTACAGGCGGCTTATCAGTATCAGGACACATCTCTGTCCATTCGGCGGAACAGAGCAGTCCTGGTCTTGCCTCGTTGTGTAAGTGGTCCCCTTCCTCCCGCGGTTAGGACTGGGCTCGAACCCAGGTCAGGATGGTTAGTCCTGGGGATGCTTCAATGGTTTTATTTGGTATAAGTGGCTAGTCTGGCTGGCTGGCATTGATCGTTTTTGAAATGGTGTTGGTCTGGTCGCCGAATCTTCCTGCCCCACCAAGAAGGTATTCTCCAAGTAGGACTCCACGAGCAGGTTTCCCCAAGTGGAATTCTTTGACCAGAGAACTCAGCTATTCTCTTCAAGTGATCCGTGTTCGATCACATTCTGGGCTGGGTCGCATTGCCCGTTTACCTGACTTTCTAGGACACGTGGCGCACTCTAGAAAAACGTGAGATTTTCTTGCTACACATATTTTTATAAAAAAAAGTAAAATATATATCGTTTTAAATTGCATGGACTCATTTGTAAGATGCGTAAAAGAAAATTCTAAACGTATATACCGCGTACTAGTAAGTGAAGGTGGTTTTTGCACATTACATCGTATAAGTAAGTATCCGAGTAACATACTAACATCTAAACAACCTTGTTAATTATAAAAAGATATGATGATAGATTTTTGGTCTAAGCCTATAAAATAACAATTTTGATCAAACTAATTAAATAAACATTAACGTGATAATTTTTTAGGGAAAAATATTCTTAACTCCCTGAAATCTTCTTGAAATCACAAAAAGTCCTTCTAAAATCAGAAAATCATTATGGGTCCCCATAAAGTGTATATGGCTAACGAATTTAGTCCCCCGGTGAAGAATATATTAAAATAAATCATCAGAAACTTACTAAAATTAGATTTAGTCTCTACAAACTTTATAAAATCAGATTTTGTTCTTTTGTAAGACAAAAATACCCTCGTCATTTTTTAACATCCTCATGTTCTGAAATGTCATCCTCGTTTGTAAAAAAAAATCCGTCAGAACCTCAATTGATCTACAAAATTGAGTCATTTTTCACATTTTTTTCTCATCAATCTCATTACAGAGACTGAACAAAAAAAATTACAGCTTCATTAACTCCATTACAAAATCAGTAGAGAAAATATTTTAAAAACCAAATCAAAATTCTATAATGCATTCTTAACTCAAAATTACTAGCAATAAAAAGCATAACACATTGACTATAAAACTATAATTTATTTAATTAAATTTAAATAAATCAGTATATATTTTTAGATAATTACATGGATTTTTTATGATTTTTAGAATATTTCAGAGAGTTAAGACGATTTTTAAATTTCACAATGACTTTTTTCAATTTTCATAAGTTTTCAGGGAGTTATATCGATTTTTTCTAATAAAGAAAATAAATTTTAAAATGGTATAACAGTAATTTACCATGCATTATTAGGGTTAACCACACATCTTGTTAGTTATAAAGACTGAAATAAAATAAAATGGGGACCTGAGGGGATTTATCAATTTTACAGGGACGTTTTCTGATTTTTATAAGTTTTCAAGGAACTAGATCGATTTTTTCTAATTTTTTATTATCTTGCAATAGTAAAATGTCCAGGGTAAGACTGTGATGCCTAACTACATTTGATATACAGGGAGATATGAAAGGTTTCAAATCCTCTGTGTGGCATAGAGAATTTCTTGTAAGATAAACCAATGAGCATTATTGTCCTCATTGATTTATATGTACTCCAATAAACTAAGCAGTTCCTTTATAGCGGTGGTTCATGAAGGAATTTATTAAGATATTTAAGTCATCTCTTATCGGTGTTACTTTTTACAAATTTTTATCATCTTATGCTATTTATGTTGATATTCGTTTATTGAGTGCTATTTTTGTCAATTATATGTATAGTGTTGTCTTTATAAAGAAATATAAAATAATTGAGTAGTATATAACTCTCATAGAGGACATGAAGGTGCAATTTAATTATACACGGAAAATTCAATCACAAATAATATAATGTGCCACTGAATAAAATTATCTTGTGTTTACAACCAAAACTAACAGGAATAACAGTTCAGAGACAAGGTTAGATAATGACAGTCTTCCCTTAAAAAATCTTGCAAGGGAATGATTGCTCATCTTAAACTTTTCGCAGATGTATAAAATTTGACCCCTCCCTGTGATCTTCCCCAACAAACATGTCACCACTTCATACACTTTTTTTTTAACTGATAAAACCACCCCCAAAAAAAACACACAATGCCTTATTAATCCCAAATACTCAAATAGTTGTAGATCATTCACTGTTCAATTTTTACTTATTTTTTTAATCCAAAGTGAAAAATAATCAGCATATCCAAGAAGCTTCTGAATTGAGTTTCATATGTTTTTCTGTTAGTTAGGAGAGAGTAGAAAAAATATCTATTTCATCACTAATAGTATTTCTTGCATCTAATTAATAAAAAAATTAGGTTAGGGATTGTTAACCAATCTTTAAGAAACTATGAGATGATCACGTAGAGGATTTGTCTCTTATCGTCAATATTAACGATATCTTATGAAAAAATGATATGTACAATCCTGTGCGTAATCCCATTCGTGACTCTTATCAATTTTTTGTTTGTAAAAGAAATTTATATGTTGTAATAGTACAGTATACACATATCATAATATATAGAGTTTACGAGATTCGCATCCAACGGTCGACGTGATAAAACCCGTGATATATTTTCATATATATATATATATATTAAAATATATATATATATATATACATGCAGGATTGTAAACGAAGTAAAATGATTTGATAATCTAAAATATAATCAAATATTGATCCCAATAGAAACACGATAATCCATCATTCCAAACCTCATAAAAATGATAAGATATCTTGTAATCTTTTTCATCATTGATGTTAAACACATTGGATTCAAAAATTTGTTGAGCTTTTTGTCACGGCATCAGAAAAACCACAAAACCGAGGCGCATTCAATGGACCATTTACATCCACCACAGAATCCAAAAAGCACGGCCCACGATGCACCTCCAGAACAGCGAAATCAGACTTCAATGGAATCCCTCCTCACAAAAACCCCATCGAATGAACGGCTCGGATTCGTTTTGCCTCAACAACTTAAAAAGGACACCAACAAACAAAGGCCTATCTATATAAAGGGCTCCACTTCACTCTGAAACCTAACCAAAACTAGTCTCACACACAATAATAAAATGGAAAGGCATTCCAATTACACAAGCATGTTGTTGATGCTCGTCCTGATGATCCCATTGTCCTTGTTCTCCTCCTCCTGCGTCGCGTGTCCGTCAGAATCCGCGAAACGCAAATGCAGGGAGTGCATAGCGAAACGGTTTTAATGCGCGTGCCCGGGTTGTCGGTCCGTGCTCCGGTGCCTCGCTGTGTGCCTGTGGAACGGGGTGGCCGAGTCGAGGTGCGTCAAGGCGTGTGACGGGGACCGGCCGAGGCTCAGCGAGTGTAAGAAGTGCATGGGGGACTGCCGGTGCAGCTGCGCTGCCATGCGTGGCGGCGGCGCCGTACGTTATGGAGTGTGATTGGGGGGGGGGGGGTGGAGGGTTTGAGGACTTGTGGTTGTGTGTGTGTTATGAGAAGAAATTGAATAATGGTTGGTGTTCTTTAATTTGTATTTAAATTCGTGCTATAGACTATGATGGTTCTCTGGTTTGGTCTGTGTGTGCGAAAAGGATCGATAGAGTGTGTTTTTTTTACAGTTTAAAATACAATCTTATATGTATTATTAGAAATTCAGTGTAACATATTTTTTTAAATGAGATATATGTCTTATTAATTTTTTTAACATTTAGTAAAAATATGTTCATTCAACTCGAAATAGAACGATACATTTTTCATTAAAATATGTACCTCGTTAGACGATATTTAATATTTTTTTAAATGGAAAAATCCATACAACCCCTTGAAATCTGACTGAAATCATATAACCCACTAACTTTTCCTAAAATTCATATAACCCCTTGAAAACACCTCGTAAATCCAAATAACTCCCTCAATAAACTTTTTGTTAATAAATGATAAATATTTTGCACTTATTTCGTTTAGTTAATCTTGACTGGAAACATGATATACTAAAAAATCACTATAATGGGTTAAAAAAGCATAAAATATATGAAAATGATGATTTTACTCTCTCTGGATATATTATAAATATCTATCTGGAGGGATAAAATCATTATTTATAAAATATTTTCTGTATTTTTAACACATTATAAATTTTTTTGTTATACTGTATTTTCTATCAATAACCAAACATAATATTCACAAAATATTCATCATATATAAACGTAAATTTTTTTAAGGGGTAATTTGGATTTACTATATGTTTTCAAGGGATTATATGGATTTTAATAAAAGTCAGGGGGTTATATGGATTTCAATCAATTTATAGGGGTTATATGGATTTTTTCCTTTTAAAAAATATAAAATCATGTGTGGTTTACGTTTTGAACGGTACAAATGATTAAGTTTAACATTTTTCTGAAAAAAATGTAGAACAATTGAGAGAATGTTAGTTAAGGGTCTGATCACTAATTGTTCATATTGGGTGGGATTGTAATTATGTGTTAATGTTAATTTTCAAAACATGTGTGGACGGGTGGGATTGTACAAATGAATGTCTAATATTTTCTTTTCCTTATGTACATTTGGATTCACGTTCAAACAAATTTTGCGTTTGAAAAATCGAATCTCAAATGTAAATCCAATCATGTGTTCCATGTTCGCTTTTTTTTTTGTACAAATTTTTTAGCATTTGAAAAAATCATGTGATGCAAACATCATAGCCACACGTTATATGAACGGACGAGATCAAATTGACTAAAGAAGAAGAAGGCATCGTAATCGTTTGAAAGTAACGTAACTTCAAATTGACATAACTTTCAAACCGCAATTCAGAATCGTTATTATAATATGTTCACGCATTCGTATCGATAAACTCTAGATGAATAGTCGCTATGCCATCGCGCCAAATTTTGGAGCATTCTGATATCATTTTGGGGATCAAATTGACGGTTGAAAGTTATTTTTGCTATTTTTGATAATTTTTTAATTTTTTAGGATTTTATTTCATTGTTTAGGATCTATATTTAGATTTGAATTTCAAATATTGATTTGAATTCAAATTCAAATATTAGTTATGATTAAATAAAGATGTGTTTGTTATTATTCTGTTATGATCATAGTTTACAGATTTAGATAATTAGTTGAAATCTTAATCTGTTAAGGATTCTCTACTCTATAACTAGACATGTAAACCAATTGATTAATAAGCATTGACTATTTGAATTATTATTTTCCTTTCGTTTTTGCTATTCTTGGTGAATATCAACTATGCAGAATTCCAATCGTCTGGTATTTCTAAAGAAATCAACAGATCATTGAAGCCCAACGCTTGATATTCTTCTTGAAGAATCAACATCACCGCTGGAGCCTATCGATTTCATTCCTTAGATCGAATCCATAGAAAGTGTATTCGTACGCTATATCACTATGGAAACATAGTTTCTAAAAAGTAAGTTTAGAACATAAGAGAATATTCATGCCTTCCAAACTAAGATCTAAGGGAAAATGATATGTCTAACCTCATGTACAATCATGTTCACAGTCTAAGCGGAGTATACATTGAAATACAATATTTTATTTTCTTTTAAATTTTTTTTAACATTTGTACACTATGATAGCATGTATGCTACATACAGTTTTAAAACTAATTGAGTCTATCAATACTCCAGATCTAAATGTAACCTCAGACTATACCAGCTCAATGTTCATTTTATAACTTGGGCTTCTAATTTAAAAAGAAAAAAAAATACACGCATCTCCCATTGCAGCCTTAATCACAATCCATCCCATTTTTCTTCTTTTTTTTAAAACCATATATTCACCATTTGAAGTGCATGCTGTTATATGAAATAAAGTATATACTAAAATACATTATTATATTTTTTTGATAAAAAAATGAAAAAAATTATGTTATATACCATACACTATGATAATATAGTATATGCTATGTTGTGGATGTAAAATATACTATACAAAATGGATTGCGTGTATTAGGGCTCTTAAAAATCCAAATCCAGTCCTGGCCCATACACTACAGAAAAAGACTTTGGATTAATACAATGCACTCACGTACATGCCACGTGCTTGAATCTCGCGCTCCAGAGACGGGGAAAAAAAAGGATTTGTTTTATACCCCCAGACAATCTTATATTGGCAAAACATCCCTATTGAAATTATTGAATTGAATACTTTTTATAATATAAAAATATTTTTTTAGATTGATAAGAAATTTTTGACAAAATGTATCTTTTCAGGGGTATATACGCAAAAGAATCACCAGACATACATTTGCGAAACACCCCCCAATAAAATATTATCAGTATTTGATGATGAACAGGAAAAATCAAAGCCCACCATTACTTTACACTCTCTTCTTCCATAGAGAGTGAGAGAGGGAAAGATGGGTTCGGATTTGGACAGGCAGATAGAGCAGCTGAAGAAATGCGAGACACTGAGTGAGTTGGAGGTGAAGGTCCTCTGCCACAAGGCCATGGAGATCCTCGTCGAGGAGAGCAATGTTCAGAGGGTCGACGCCCCCGTATCTTCTCTTCTCTTCTCTTCTCTTCGTTCTTTGTTTCTATTTTTTTGGCTTGACAACCAAAAGAGAAGGTTTTGATTGGAAACAATGAATGCCCATCTTTCCTTTTTAGCTTTATTTTGCTTAAGGGTTTTGGTTCTTGTTGGGGTTTTGTCACTGTGTCTTCTTCTCTACACTCTTTGTTTTTTTTTTTTTTTGTTTGGTGTTACTACTAAAAGAGAAGGTTTTGATTGGAAATAATGGGTTCCCAGGTGTCTTTCTTGGATTTATTTACATTATTCAGGTGAGTTGTGGTTCTTGTTGAGGTTTTGTCACTGAATCTTCTTTTCTCTTAATTATTTATTTTACTTAACTACTAAAAGAGAAGGTTTTGATTGGAAATAATGGGAGCCCTTTTATTTTTTGCTTCAATTTGTTTAACCTATGTGGGGTTTGGTTCTTGTTGAGGTTTTGATTGGTGGGTCGGCTAAATTTTCTTGGTGTTTGGGTTTTTGGTGTTTCTTGGTATAGATTATGTAATGGTTGTAGTGCTACGTAGAGCTACTGTGTTTGTTGTGTTTTTGGAGTGTACATTATGTTCTCGCCACACAGGATGGAAAATTGCTTCTTTTCTTGAGTTGCTTGTTGTGGCTAAATAATGGATGCCTTTGTTCTTTATGACTTTTTGGTTAATCCTTGTGGGTTTTGGTTCTTGTTGAAGCTTCAATGGGTCGGTTTTGTTTCTTGGGGTAGTTGATTGTTGAATCGGTTGTAGCCTTGTAGGTGTTATGAATGTGTGTGCTGAGTTTGTTGTGTCTCTGGTGTGTACATTATGTTCTAGCTGCACGTATATGTTAGAATCTTTTATTTGTATCATGACTCATGAGCTGGTTGGAGTGTACATTACATTATTGCCCTATGTATATGTTAGAATCCTTTATCCCTGATATGTATCTTAATCTTACCTCTACTTTATAATTTTTGTTGGGAAAAAGTGTCCCCTGTTTCAAAATCTTATGTCTTAATCCAGTGTTCCCTTAAGAGGATATTTCTCACTCTTCTGTTCTGGATTTTTTCCAGCTAAAAAATTTGGTGGACATCCTACCTTTTCTCAAAAATAAAAAGGATACCCCAGAAATTTTGGTTAATTTTGTAGTAATCTAACCATCACTGTTTAATGTTATTTGGAACCTTTTGATGCTTGTTGATTTCATAGTCTATTAGTTAATTTTATAGAAATATTCATGTAGTTTCTTTGAATGAGATTTTATAATTCTGGACCTCGATCACTGTACTTGTTTTGCTGGGATTTCACTAATGGATTTGTATTTGTTTGTTTCTTAAATGATTAGAGCTGGACTAGAATCCAAATCCTTTTAGTTGCAGAGGCACTTTTGATTACGTTTTTTTTATAAGCAAACTTGATAATGAACTATTGACATGTCTAGGCTTTTTAGTTGAACTGAAAGTCTAGAATTACTCGGTGAAGGTGGGGATGCCACTGCTGTTAATTCTAAAATTCTAAATACAGTGTTTGTTCATGATATAATGATCTTGTCTTTATTTTTTGCCCTTTTAAGCTTTTTCAACTTTATATTTTAAAGAAGAAAATAGAATATAATATTTTACTATAGTCAGACATAAACCCATCATGAACATATGGTTTTTGATGATTATGGCAATTCATTTCTTTTCAGTACAATTAAAAATTGTAAAGTTCACTATCATGGTCAACTTGGGATCTTGTTTTTTCAATGTTAAATACTGTGATGTGGGTCATTTATATTTTCTCAACTGAGCTGGCATTGTTTTATGCTTTTTCTTAGATATGGGGATATCCATGGACAATTTTATGACATAAAGGAGTTATTCAAAGTGGGACGTGACTGTCCAAAAACCAATTACTTGTTCTTGGGGGATTTTGTTGATCAGGGATTCCATTCTGTTGAAACTTTTCTCCTCCTCCTAGCCCTGAAGGTAGCCTTTTTTTCTTGTCATTTTAAAAGAATTGATATCAAGTTCTTATATATGTGATTAGCTCTTGTATATTTTTCTTTTGAGAAAGTGGTTTTCTCCTGTATATTTATGTATCTTATAGTTTGATTTTCTGCTATACATTGCGATCAAGACATATTGCATTGGCCTATTATGACAAACAGGATAGGCACTATGTTTTGTTTGTTTTTGTTTTTTTAATGTGTTTGTTTTTGGGAATAACAGACTTCCATCTGTTTTGGGGAATAATAGACTTCCATTTATATTTATATTTTTTGACTTGGTGAATAAACGGTCACATATCAACTCATTCTCAGTAATCAGACCCGGAAGAATGAAGAAATAAGCTTCATTTTTATTGATAACCATTACCGTTTATATTATTCTCCACTTTATTGGCTTGGTATAAGTATCACGGACTACTACACATTTATTTTCTAAAGAATTCTGTCTTTCTCAAGTTCTCAACTGATGGACCCTCACATATGCATGATATTGATTAACTCTGTTCCTTTCATCACATATTTGCATTGTTCAAACTTGGAAGTATTTCAGGGAAAGTGTGTTTTGTTCTTGTTGTGCGTGGGAATCCCAAATCATGAACACCCTGCAAAACTCAATTTCCTTCTAAGCAACTGGTCGATCATTATTTCGCTATGCATTCATTTTCTTTATACTCTTTTCACTATGGATTGAATTTTGGCAATGTTGTCACCCATTGATTGTGACAACAGTGTTCATATTCAGTGGGACAAATACATAATCATATACTGTGATTCAATGGTAGCTGTTAATACTGAGCTTACATGCACCTTAGGTTAGGTATCCAGATCGGATAACTCTTGTGCGAGGAAAACATGAGTCCCGGCAAGTTACACAGGTTTGAGATTTTAAATGCTTTTATATCCATTCTTTAACCTTTTTTTTTTTTGAAAATAAAAAAAACAACTATTTTGTGTTCCTATGGCCAGTGTGTAGAATTCTTGCCACAAAACTTATTCTTTAATGTTTACAATCCCCCAGACCTTAATCTCCCATTTTTACCAGGTTTATGGATTTTATGATGAGTGCATTAAAAAATATGGCAATGTCAATGTCTGGAGATACTGCACAGAGATATTCAACTATTTAAGGTGCATGCAACTTTATGTTCTTGGCTTGTTAGCAACTTAGCATTCACTCATCCGATGAAATCATGTTATGACTTGGATTTACTATCAAAATCTTGAAGCAGTCTGTCAGCACTCATTGAAAACCAGATTTTTAGTGTTCACGGTGGCCTCTCTCCTGCAATACAAACGCTAGACCAGGTCAGATATACATTCAAGTTATTATATAAAACTTTGCTACATTTGTTTGGTTGTTACTAATATCCAAACGACCAAACCAACAGCTTAGAGTGATTGACCGAAAAAAGGAAGTTTCAAGTGATGGAGCCATGTGTGATCTCCTATGGTCGGATCCCCAAGACGACATTGATGGTTGGGGTTTGAGTCCTCGAGGTGCACGCTATTTGTTTGGTGGAAATGTGGTCACGATTTTCAATCACACGAATAACATTGATTACATATCCCGAGCGCATCAATTGGTGATGGAAGGATACAAGTGGATGTTTGACAAAAAGATTGTAACTGTATGGTCTGCTCCAAATTACTGTTACAGGTATCTTTTTCTTTATTATGCAATCTTCAATCAGAACACAGCATCCTTTAGATAAGAAAAGTATTTATTGACCTAGCATACTTTTGTTCAAAACTGCGAGTTTAAAACCTTGAAAATTTGGTTATCCATTTAATTTGGATAATTAATCACATTCTTTGTAATTTAGAAAACTAATTATAATTATCATTATCACTTTCATACCTAAGCTAGGTAGAAGTTTTTGCATGCATTTCTCATACTAATGACAAAATAAATGAAGAAAATATTTTAATTATCTTTGTATTTTACTGTAATTATCCTATATGATTTACAAATGTACATATTTCGTACCAAATGAAACCCTTGTTAAATATTTGACATACACGAATTTTGTGACTATGGTTTAATAGGTTAGTTTCTTTTATACCCAACTACATTAATTTTTATGAAAATCAACAGTCATATATGATACCGTGTCAGATATTAATCACAGAGGATCCTTTGTTTTACTTCAATTCAAACTCTTAGGAGATTTGGAGGGCTGCCATAATTAATCGTTCACTCACTTCATTCTCATACCCATGTTCATTTAACAGGATGGCCATCAATTGCTGTATGATTGTTATAGAAATTGTTCCAGCTTCACAATCGAATTATTCAGTCTGGTGAATGAAAACTGCATTAATGATCCTTTTGGTATGATTAAATCTGAAGTTGGAATTTCATGATGCCTTCTGAATTTTAGATGTGGCCCATTGATTTGATAATTTGATAACGTGATGCAAAATAGTCTCTTCAGCTTGATATTACGATGACCTAACATAGCCATTATGTCCTGACTCCTGACTCTCCTATTTTCCCTTACAGTAAATTGGAGATGCTGAAAAATTTTGGTGGTTCATTGAACATCAGATTGCTTGTTTGATTGTTTTTTAATTCACCACCTTGTTTTTTTCATACTTGAAAATCCAATTCTTTTTGGTGGTCCAGATGTGGAAATGTGGCTTCTATTCTTGAGGTGGACGAAAATTTGAACAGGCAGTTTTGCGTGTTTGAAGCTGCCCCACAGGTTTGCATACTCGGTCCACATTTTAAAAATTGTTTTTAATATTACAACACATGTTATAATATTTGTATTTTATTATTATATAATGTACTATCATGTGCCGGAAAAGATTTATATGAGTTGTCAATTTATACATCTAAAAATCTTAAATTCAATGTATCCAAGCGTTGAAATCACTTTAAACATAATACACTCTAACACACTAAATTCAATCTTCTTACTATGTTAATATATTGTTATGTTAATATATTCAATCTTTTGATTGATTTTCGGCTGGTTATGTTAAATAATAGATTCATGGAGCAAACAATAAAACTCTTTATTCTTAGCTCGACTTTAGATATTCTTGAGGACTTAAAATCATTTTAATTGATTGTATGTGTAGTCTCAGAAATTCTATCCTTGTAATTTCACCAACATAATTTCACCAACACTGAGTTACATTGAAAAGGAATATTTGATTTTTTACAATTGGAAACATCAGAAGCTTTTCTTTGTTATAGGTCTATTATATAGGCTCAACTTTGATTAATTTTATTTGTTGATGAACTCGTTTGATTTATGTAAGTTTTACATACTACGTTTGATCAAACACAGTGTAAAAGTTTTACTAAAAATTATTAGTCAACCCACTCCAAAAATAAAGTCTTGGCTCTGCTACTGACCCCATTCCTATGCATCATGTATGACTGGGAGGATTGGGGAATTCAAATTAAAGACCAACTCTAGGGAACATGCCCACGCTTCTAGTCGACATATTTCCCCCCTCTTTTACCTTACTTTAAATCATTAATATGAAGAGATGAATATGATGCAGGATTCAAGAGGTGTTCCTACTAGAAAACCGGCACCCGTTTATTTTCTATGATGCTCATTGCATGAAAATCATTTTTTTACCTGCCCAATCGACAAATATAGCTTCATCAAACATTATGCGAGAGAAAGATCGTGCAAAGGAAGATATGGCGATTCAAATATAGCTTCAAAATTATGTGAGAGCAGAAACACACATTTCCACTGAATGCATGTCCAGTTTATATGGAAAATCACAGGGATGTTGATACATGAAGAGTTGGGTCCCCAGTTTTCAGCATAGGCAATGCTTGTAATTCTTGGGATGATCAATGTTGTATTGTTTTGGAGGGGTTTGTACTCACATTTTTGGCAATGAAAGAGTTTTTTTTATCATAACAGGTTATTGTTGTTTTGTTTGGATCATAACAGACTCAAGGTTTATGGTCATATTGAAAACCTGTCAAATATCTGATTTTTTTAATCAGCTCTGAATATGCAAAATAAGAAATTATCCAATATTTGAAAATCCAAAGTGTGTGCGAATGATGGGATGAATCATGAATGTCATAACAAATCATATAAAAGTATATCCTGTAAATTTTTGTAGTTGAGTGTTTTTTTTTCCTTTTTTTTTATATTCAATTAAACTTTCTTTTGCCTATCAAGACTTAAATACATATCTTTTACCCCGCATGGGTTGTGACATTGGATTATTCGCTCCTGATAGCTATACTGTGATAGAAAACAATTCAGGCTGAATAAACATTTTTGTTTGATTGTCTTTTATGTTATTCTTATTCAGAAACGTTAAAATGATTTTTTTGTTGTTTTGTTTATCTTGGATAGAGTGATGATAAATGATTGATAAATGATGAATAAAAGTTTATGACTATTTAAATGACAACTATACCCCTTGGGAATAGTGTGAGAGATGTATGATTGATTTGATAGATGTGACAATTTTTGAAATCTGTGTGAGACTGTTAGGTGAGATAAATTTTTTAAAATAACAGAGAAAAGAATTTTTATCCATTGGTATAGATAAGTCTTGATAAGAAATTTCAACATTTCTTTAGAATAATTATCATGTTTTATTATAGTTTATCCAGACATAATTATTATAGTTTATTTTATCAAAAACAAAAAGAAAATACGGTGGTGATGATGCACAAGAAGCCAGCACATACCAGAATGTATTATCATTTGTTTATCTGATATGACTGTTTAAAAAATGAAGGCCTTTCCATCTGCATTGAACGGTCAAACTTTTTTTTTTTTTAGGAAAATGTAGTCAAATTCTATTTCAACGAATCGAAAGAACAAGACTGAATGAGTTGAGAAAAACAGAAGAAGAAAAACATAGGTAGTGCAGAAAGTGAAAACAAAGGACGGGAGGGGCAAGCACGCGTGGTGCACTACCACCATCTCACCAAGACGCCCCTGAGAAAAGTAGAGTAGAAAAGGCTTCTACCTCGCTTCCTTGTAGGTCCATCACTACGCGGTAATGAGGAATGCATGATCGTCAATGTGAACACTTGAGACCCTGCACATGCATGTGCTCCATTACTTGATGCAATGACGCGTCATCTCCCACAGATTCTCAAAATAAAAAGTGATGTCTTTGAATATGACGTCATTCCTCATTGTCCAGATCGCCCAAGTACCCGCCGGAATTAGTGAAAGCCACACCTTGTATATCTTGCTCTTGTCGTTTTTCTTTCTCATGCGCTGTGCCTCCTCCCATAGCTCCTCCATTGAGCGAAAGCGCAATGGCCTCCCCGATGCCCCGGCTAGCTTGGCCCAAAGTCTGGATGCAACTTTTAAGAGATGGAATATATGGATAAATAATATTTATCTATATAAATTGTTAATAAAATAATAGATATACTTCTCTCTCCTTTTACATTACTACACATTTATCTAGGTATAAAAATGGTGTTTTCAAAATAATGTATAAATTATATCAAAGACCAATCAAAGATCAATTCTGTTTATATAACTAGTGTAATTTTTTTATGAAATTTTAAAAAGATTGTGGTATACTTTGACAAAAAAATAATAAAGCAAACTTTCTTGGTTCTTTTGCTAGGTTGGCATTGGCTTCCTCTCAGCCCCACTATTATATTAATAGAAAATAATGTCAAAGACACTCCTCTCAGCCCCACTATTATATGGGCACTGATATTACCACCCCTTGTATTCTCTAACCCACCCCGTTTTCTTCCCCACCCAAATAAATTTATAAAGGTTTCCAATCCACCCATAATATATATACCTTAAGAGGAGCTTCACAAACCCACCCCTACCAAAAAACCTCTCAGTTGAAGCCCCCTCTCCCTCCCTCGTCCATCCCATCTCGACTTTTCCTCCCCCTCTGACTCCACCCACGACCACTACTCGGCCGCTCCACCTCCGGCTCCACTCTCCACCTCCACCTCCACCCTCCAGTGCTCCCCCTTCAGCTCCACCCCTCGCCGTCGCTCCACCCGTCATTGCCGCTCGTCCCACAACTCCACCCGTCGCCGCTGCACCCCTTTCGGCTCCACCCACCACCACTGCTCCCCGTCCGACTCCACCCGCGGCCGTTGCTTGCTCCCATTTGACCACTCACAGGTTAGGACAAACCCTAACCCTAGTTTTAGGTAGATAAGTTATATATCATTTATTATTAGTTACACCTCTTAAATTTAGGATAGTTTGAAATGTATTCATAAATTTGATTAGATATAACACAATATTTTCATCTACTCAATTTATCCCCTTTTATGGTGATCACCACATTTCAAAGGCTTCTTTGAAACCATTTAAGTTATCTTCTTCTATCAATTTTTAAATATAAATTATCTTCTCATTAGAAAAAAGAAGAAGAAGAAGAGCATGAGGTACAAGACCTCAAATACTAGAATATATATGGACAAAAAGAGTTAAAGCAAATGTATTGACTATTGACTCATATTCTTTAGCACATCACACAGCCAAATTGAATTGATTACCTTGTTTAGTAAAATTTAAACTTTATAAAAGGATAAATGAGATGACATAATGATTTATAACCCATGCTATGTTGATAGATTATGAAATTGCTAAACAATTGCAATCTAGGTAGTAGGTAACAGTGGCATGATCGTGCATGACAATGTCACATGCTCTCTGTGTGTGGGTTAAGAGAAAATACTTAAAAAGTTTGGCACTGACCCTTATTTGCAAGTAGGAACATAAAGGAAAAGAAGAATGAGGTTATTTTTGAACTCGCATGAAATTATATTGAGATTTGAAATTTCACAGAGACTCTTTGGTTTAAAGGTGAAAAATATTCCTTAAGAGTGATGTGCTTTTGAAGAGGAGTATCCATTCTCTTTGAGGTCTTTTAATATATGATCAGGTTAAATGGGTGAAAGGAACTCTAGACTTGCTTTAGAAGAATATCTGGAAGGTTGAGTACACAGTGGGGAGTGAATATCCAGGAATCTCAACTGTGACAAGAAATTGGAGGCTTGGGTGTTGAGTATGATAGTTCGATAAATGATATTATTCTTGAATTCAAAGGATGAGGAGGGATGTGAGAGACGAGGAAGTTGGAGATACCATATTTTCCTTAGCTACATTGGAAACCACCATATTCATAGTAGATATGGGAATGATGATACACAATTAAATCCTTCTACTCATTCTTGGCTGATGGGCACATAGGTGGTGATATGTTAATACTATATGGTATAAGGGGAATACAAATATTAAGTACATATATTTATGTTGTCTACAATTGGAAAGGTAAGAAGGTAGGTGGTGGTTTCCAACGAGTAGGTGTCATTTTTGGACAGTTGATGAAGAATATTAGTCCATGTTTTAGTTACCTAAATCAAGATACCTAGTTTTACTTACTGGTCGGCATAAGATTCCTTTGCAGGGGCGGTCCCACATTTTATGTTCCCCCCATCAAAATTAAAAAAATTAAGATGAGACATTATGTCTCAACCTTTGAAAAAAAAATCTGGACCATTAAAAAAATAATATAAAAGAGGATAAAATAAAGAAGCTATCATAACAAATGTTTTATGGTCCTCCATTGTTTCTAAATTTTCCTCTACATGATATATCGAGATCAGAGTGAGGCTACACAACATTCTTTTACAGTATTTTATAATCTTAGCTTGATAGGATATCTGGACTATTAAAAAGATAATATAAGAGAGGAGAAAATAAAGAAGCTATTATAACAAATGTTTTATGGTCCTTCATTGTTTCTAAATTTGCCTCTACATGATATATCGAGATCACAGTGAGGCTACACAACATTCTTTTGTAGTCTTTAAATAGAAATGATGAGGATCTTTATCATTCATCTACATGTCTTTAATGGTGAATATTTGGCGACCTCTTCCAATGGTGAGTTGGTAAACATATATGAAAAATGTTGTATGAAATTTTATATTTTAGTTGACTTATGTTATGTATTCATAGAATGTAAACTTTTATGTGCAGCGTCACACGTTGATTGAATATCTGCAACATTTTCTCTATCGAAGGGCCCAAAAACAGGCGCAAAAAGCCATCCAACATGTCATTCTCTACCTCCAAGATGGGATACATCTCCCCGATGCACCCATAGCACAGGGAACGACCAGGCAACATCATGATCGCTAGCTAGTCGAACACAATGTTTTTTTGTAGTTTAACAATGTTGTATAGGATTTGATAATGTATGGGTTACAAAGGTGTTTCATAACCTTTGTGTTTTGTACAGATTTTGGAGATATTTTAAACAAATCAGTTTAATATAGGTTTAGTATGTGTTTAGTACTTCAACACTTTTTTATGTCTATCCCTTAATAAAACACGTCTCAAGTCTATATGACTTGATCGATCCTGTGAGGTCGAACTGGGTAATAGATGACGACTTTATGAAGTTGAATTGATCACAGAGATGGGCTCAAGTATCTGTGACCTGTTCGACCCTACCATGTCAAACTGGGTACTAAACGATGATTTCACGAAGTCGAACTGGTCACGGAGATGGCCTCAGGTCTTCGTGACCTTTTTCGACATGGTGAGATCGTACTGGATAATAAATGATGACTTCACGGAGTCGAATAGGACATAGAGAATGCCTCATGTGTTTGTGACATGTTCGACCCTATGAGGTCGAACTAGGTAATAGATGACGACGTCACGAAGTTGAACTGGTCACAGAGATGGCCACAGATCTCTGTGACCTGTTCGACATTGTGAGGTCGAACTGGGTAATCGATGATGACTTTATGAAGTCGAACTGGAAACAGAGATGGGCTCAGGTCTCTGTTATCTTTTCGACATTGTGAGGTCGAACTGGGTAAGAGGGGTTTGAAAGGGGGTGGGTGGGGTTTATATTAGGCATATGAGGGGTGAATAACTTAAGGGGTGGGTTAAGTTTAGATGGGGTGGGATAGGTAGGGGTGGATTCACCTCTCAAAAAAACCACATCTTTGTTTTTTTAGAGGGGTGGGGAGAATATCTACGTGGGTGGAAATATCGGTCCCCCTATTATATTCCTCTCCGTCCATGCGTGTTTTAATTTTTTAAAAATAGTAAGTGATCTTTAATAAAATATTATTTTTATGAAAATGTATAATTTTATATATAATCTATCAAATGACTAGATTGGGACCATGAGATATACATCTCATATTTTGAAAAGTATATATCTCGATAGATGACTATCAAGATATACAGACTGTCCGCAGTTATGTTTTTACGGATTGCGTGTAATGACAGTAATTCATGAAACAATGTTGTCTCCTATAACTTATCACCCTTAAAAGAGGAATTTATAACAGCACCCACTTTCATTGGTGCTTTACAATAATGTGATGTTGCATTAAAAGTGGCATAAAATGCCAGTGCTGAACCATTGAAAAGTGTCTGTTACTCCATCCTCGAGTCTTCTATTGTAACCAAGCCAAAAAACGTATTCTATTGAATAAAGTTATCCAAAAAAAGTCTTCCATTATATATACACACAAATGGTGCTATTACACAACATGTAAAATTATCTTTAACATTATTCATATAAAAAAGGGTTTTTTTTATGTATACCATCCAAAAATAATAGTATTTATTTTTATGCCACTCCAAAATAACATATTTAATTTTATACCAATGGGATATGTAGAAGTTATGTATATTTGTCATCCTAGTTAACTTCTATCCAAAATTCTATTAAAACTGTTAAAGCCTATGAGAAACGACAAATTTACCCTTATTTTTTATTTTGCATATTTTAATTTTACCAAATACAATATTTAAAAAAATAAAAACTATTAATTTTAACATGAAAATGATAAATTTAATCTAAAATCCAAACACAAAAATTAAACATACAAATTATTTATTAGCTAAGACATAGTATTTAGTAATATTTATTTTAGTAGAAATGAAATAAAATTATTTTGAGAATAATTAATCATATATTTTATAAAATGACAATTTTAAAAAAAATCTAGATCTTGATTGAAAGAAAAAGAAAGAAGAAATAAAGTTGAAGGACTCACGGTTGATTTGGAAAGAACAATAGATTAATTAGGTTATTATATTTTTAATTATTTAAATTATAACAAATATAATGTTGAGGCTATTTTTTGTCATTTTTACTATTGTGTTAAGAATTAACTAATAACTATGGTTCAATTTTATTCTAGTTAAAAAGATAAAAGAGGAGAACATTTTTTTATTAAGAAAAATCTAATGTTATAAAAATAAATATATTATTTGAGGTGGTATAAAAATAAATAATTTTTTTATGATATATATGCAAAATAACCCTAAAAAATATCCCCATTCAAGTGACCCAAAATATGACATTTAAGATGGACAAGTGATAAAAAGACAAGAAAACCCAATTGTTTTTAATGCCATGTTTAGATGTATGATTGAAACGTTGAGAATCTTAAAATCTTACATTTCAATATAAGTTTTAAAAAAACATTATTTTATTAGTTTTTCAATCTCTTGGTTTTTTTAATTTCCAATAGTAAGTTAGTGATCCACCTATATATATTTGAAAGCTAAAAATATAATTGAATATGCAATTAATAATCTTTTACTTTTAAAACGCAAAATCTCTCTTAATACATATCCAAAGAGGGTCTTAATATTAGTGGTCCACCTATATTTTTTCTATACAAAATGCCAGAATCATTGAAGTTTCTTTCTATCAGTGCCCACATCATATTGACATCATTCAAGCAGAATTAAAAAAATTGAAAAACAAATCAATAATGACACCATGAAATGAGGCAAAGGCATGACAAGGGAGCACATATACACACAGAAAGGAATATGCATTGACCCAGTGACAAGCAAAAATATAGATGGTGGACCCCACCACCACCCCTAAGCCCACCCCATGTGACTGAAAAATAAAAAGGGTTAGTACAGCTCTTCAAGGGTCTCAAGCCTTCCATCTCTGCTTTAAAGCTTAGTGTGACTTTTTGAGAGGGGTAAAAAAAAGAAGGCTTAAATCCAGCTCTAAAGCTCTGCCCACCATTAGCAACCAGCATGTGATAGTTTTCCACCAAAGCCATCACATTCTCCCCAACACCCATTATTTTTTGGCTCATAATTACTGGACCTCCTCATTCAGGCATAAAGGTTGTGTGTGTTCATTCAGCTTTTTAAGGTGTTTTGAGTGGCTGTTTTGGTGTATATGTAGGAACCCATTTGGAAAGTTGTTACCGTTGAATGTGCATCCAATAGAGAATTCTTAAGTTCTGCCAAGTGGGTGGTGTTTGAGTTGAACCCAATCGAATGTTTTCATAAGTTTTTGGTGTTTAAGGTGGTGTGTTTTTTACTCATTTGATTCTTCTTCTTTCTTTGTGGTTCTTGGTAAGAGTTCTTTTGTGTTTGAGGAATGGGTTGTAATTTGGGTTGCAAAAATGTTCAACAAATTTAGCTTCTACTTTTGATGATTTTATGATGTTCATGAAACTGTGACTGTTTACGGAAGAAACAGATTTACAATTCTCATTGAATTTGAGATGTTTGAGTTAATGTTATATAGTGTGTTTTATATGAGACCATTGGAAAGCTGCCACCAGTGAGTGTGAATCGAAATAGAGAATTCTCAGTTTCAAGGTGTTGTGTTTTTGCCTCATTGGATTCTTCTTCATTTTTTTGTAGTTCTTAGTAAGAGATCTTTTGTGTTTGGGAAATGGTTTGTAATTGAGTTGAAAAATGTCGACAAATTTAGCTTTTACTTTTGAGGATTTTTTTATGGAGTACTTTTGAGGATTTTGAAGACACAGATTTACCATTCTCATTGAAATCGCCATTAGTGGATGTGAATGCAATGGGGATTTCTCAGTTTCAGCCCACGTGTGATGTTTAAGAGTCTTGGGAATGAGATACATAAAACCTAATTGAATCTTTTTACTTGAATCTTTTCATCAGTTTTAGTGATTTAAGGAGTTTGTGTTTACCTCATTTGATATTTCTTCCTTCTTTGTAGTTCTAAGTAAGATATATCTTGTGTTTGGGAAATATATTGTTATGCCTAAGAACCTATGATTCCTTATAGAGGAAACAGATTTATAATTCTCATATTTGATTAATTCCATTACAGGATGGGCCTCACTGGGGAGCTGGTTAAGAGTGTCTTCTCCAGGAACAGATCCGTGGGTCCGCATGAGAAACATGTACGCCAATTTGGTTTTCATCTACTACAATTCTCTAACTTGTGCAATGCTTGTGCTGTTCTATTTGGTTTTACATATTCCTCTTGATTTTGTTCTTGTTCTTTATTCTTGAATTCCGATTCATTACTCGTTAGAAGGCGCTTCGTTTATGAAATTGTTGAATTTATAATTTGATTGAATAAAATTGATCTATTTCCTTGTTTTTTGGAATGTATCTATGCCTTTGTATGTCTATCTCTTTCTTTCGGTGTTGTGGCACTTGTTATATATTCATCGTTCTTGTGCTTTTCTTTTTATCAATCATCTAATTACAAGATTATGTAGCCTTGTGTGCTTTCCCTGTTTCTGTTTCTGTTTTTTTTTTTCTCTAAATAACCTTAAAATGAAAAGTAATAATATGCTAAGATGTTATGTTTTGGGACCTGTTATGCCCTGGTTTTTAAGATTGGCCATCTAATTTTTTTGGTCTTGTTATATGACAAGCTTATGGAGACGGGATCCAGCGATCCAGTACTCATCAATCTCCAATGAATTAAAATAACATAAATCTCACTGTTAAAAATATGAAGTGACGTGTTAGTCCCCCATTGGGGATTGACGAGCACTTGAGATCTAGCACTGTATCCCATCCCAAGTTTATTATTTTCTTTGCGTAATGTTTTCATTTCTTCCATACTATGGTAGCTTCATATGGAAATTTCATAATGGTTTGGTGCAGATGAATTGATTTTTTCCTATGTAGCAATTGGAGTACTGATCTTCGATGAATGCTAACTAGAATGCCTCTCTCTCTCTCTTAATTTTTTTATGCATTTGTTTATCCGCCTAAAAAAATCGTCGTTTGATTACGCTTATTGTCTACTTGGATTCAACAGGCAAGAAATTTTGGGGCAGATAGGAGGAGATGGAGAATAGTGAGATCCTATTTTTGTGCAGACGAATTCAATTCGGTTCTCGCAGAAGGTGATGATTCAACTTATGGTTGGAGCTCCCAAGCAACAATTACGCATCCTGTGACAGAAGCTTCGGAGTATGGAACTGAAGAGTGTGAATGTCACTCAGCTCAAGAAGACATTTTATCTTCCAAATGCTTAGAGGAATATGATGCAGCAATCGTTATCCAGTCTGCATTCAGAGGATTTCTGGTTTAACTTTTTAACTGTCTTATATCTTTTATTATACTGATATTTCATCAGTACTAAATCAATTGTGATACATTATGTTTACAAATTAGACCATTAAATACATGAATTATCACAAGGGGTGTAGTACACTCAGATACTTCTGCAGTCATTCTTGCAGACGCCACATCACCTAATATTGGTAAATGAAATCACCTAACGTAGTATATACTTTACTATTTTGATATATACTCTATTACGAAAAATATAAAATGTATTTATTCAATTCATCTTAGTATGTACTTATTAATATTTTAAAAGTATATATGTACATGAGTATCTACTTCAAAAAAAAATAATTCAAACCATGCGTGATCTACAAAAGTGACTATAGGAATGACTAGATAAGTAATAACATTACTCCGCAGGAATTGACAGTCACAAGTGCTAAATGATAACTCTCTATTATACAAGATGCAACTTGTATGTTTGTTGACGGGGCTATGCTCTTAGTTATCCTACTTGTAGTAAACCGTGTTACATATCACAAAATTTTATGATGAAAATTCATTTCTGGATCCTATTCGCAAAATCCCAATTTTCTACAGTTCATTCATTGTGCTTTACAGTTATTTTTCTTGTGAAGCATGCAAGATATCCTATAACCATTATAACATCTAATATTCAATTAGACTCGGCGTCTATATGAGAAAATCAAGCAATCCAGTGGAAGAGACAGTAGAGAAGATGTGGGTGATCACAGCGAAGTTTCGGTTGACACATCAATTGAGGTTCAAATGGGTGATTCTGTTTATAGTCTTCAAACACAGGGAGGAGGTGCCACTTTGAAACAAATGCAGCAAAATATCCGGAGACAGGTTTCCAAGCTAAAGGTAATATAAATTTTAAACTTTACAACAGAACATGCACCCATTTTGTGGATATACCATTCTCTTTTGAATTTCATGTTCATGTGCAAAAATTGAGGAATGTAGAAAGACTATGGTTTGTTCAATCAATCTGTCACATGTAGCATTGTCATTTGCTGTGTTCTGCTAAGTAATAGAGCAGCTGAAGATGAGTTGAGAGACAATTATGATGTTCATATAACATGTTGGATCAGATGAGAGAGATGCACTAAATCTTATTATAGCACAGAACCATTTAAAATACTTGAGACAACTATTTCTTATGAAAAGGAAGCCAGTATATTTGTGCTGGCAGATGGTAAATCCTTTCTTCTCAAATCAACTGTTGAAGATCTTTCATTTAAATGGGGGATACAGTGATCAGATTCCACTTTTATATATTTTTTCATGCATTCATTCAAAAGTTAGAGAAGTTTATAAATTTCCTCAATGGTAATGTAGGAAGACTTAGAGTGGGTGAATCGGTCTGATTCAATATCTTAATCTGAATACGCCCTTTCATATATTATTCCATGTTATTATATCCATTTGTTGATCTAGCATGCACCTAGCTTAATCAGAATAATATTACAATTTAAGACTTGCAAAGTTTGCTGTACAGAGAATGGGAAAATGTCTCCTATGTTATCTTCTCTTGTTTTCGTATATTATTTTCTCGATTCTTATCCTACAATAATAATTCATGATGTTCCTTAAGATGACAATGATATCACCACTTTGTATTCAGGAAGAATGGGATGACAGTACAGTGAGTAGCAACATATCCAAACTGAGACTTCAAAACAGACTCGAAGCCATGACGAGACGTGAGAGGGCTTTAGCATATGCATTTTCTCAACAGGTAAAGTCTGACACGTCATCCAAAGACACGGTAAACATAAACTCCAAAACTGAATGATAGAAAGTTAATCTTTGTTCTCTCCTTATCAGCTAAGAATCTGTTCAACAAAGAAAAAACAAATAGAATCCAGCTTCGCCGATTCCAACGCTGGGTGGAGTTGGCTCGAGCGTTGGATGGCGACTCGCATGCCAGAAAATCCATATGTGCAAGACCATAGATCTGCTGTCATCAAGAAAAAATTCTCTGTTTTGGGGGAATTGAAGGAGAGTTGTGGATCCAATGATGTGTCAGTTGGTTTCGATAGTCTTACGAAGCACGCACACACTGCTAAAGATTGCTCAAAAACCACGAAAAGTAGGCTGAAGCCTACAAGAAGTACATCACAGAATAAAACATCAGGAGGCGAGAAACGCAAACGACAGATGACAAAGGTGAGACACTGTTATTGCATGGTTTAATTTCATGTTCAAGTGTTTCTCTTATAGTCCATACATACGGTTGCAGTATCTCCTTTCAGAGTTCTCCAACCTGGTTCCCCAATAGTTTATCATGACATAAAATAGTTACACCGGAAAATAGTAGAATTATACTATTTTTGATTGTTTACATAACTTTTTCCTTTGTGTTTGTCTTATTTAGAATATGGTTATTACTTATTAGTGAGAGATGAATAAACAAGAGTAAACTATATCCGCCGCCTTTTACCAAATTTTATTCTAACTTATAAAGACATAACTATAGTTTATGCATACTAGATAAACATGTTTTTTTCAGGGTCAAACTTATTCTTCCCTCATCCACTTTGTTATTCATGCCCTCGTTTGGATCGAGGAATTGAGTTATTATAGATAGATAATTATATCATTATAGATAGCAATTCCATATGAATAAGAGATTTTCTGTTTCAATTTTCCTCATTGGAGTACGTGATAAAGTAGTTTATGTTGTTTGTTTAACCTGGAATGGATTAAAAATAAATGAAGGATAAGTGGTAGATATGAAGTTTATACTTTCTAAATGTCATTTTAGAGGCATGGATAAGGTGGAATAAGCCTATATCAGGGGGACCTAGAATTGTTATACTTGCTTATACCTACTTATATTGACATTGCTAATCAGTTTATACCCTTAAACAAACAGATTTTTTTCCCATATCCATGCTTATACTGCCTTATACCTCCATCCAAACAGGGGGGGAACAAATGAGGGCTTCAAGAACAACCATAACTGAATGTAGATTGATTCTAAACTTGCTCACAAAGAAAGTTTTTTTGTGTCCTTAAGAACTCGCACAAAATTTATGCTGTGCAGGTGATGAATCATTCAGGGGGAACAGAGAAAGAAAAGAGAGAGAAGCAAATGCAGCCAAGATGCATGGAGGAGGAGATCAAATGCAAAGATGCCTCTGATAAACCATCTGATTCTGATTCCCCACATCTGTAAAAAGATCTTGAAAAGAGCATTCATGGAAGTTTTTAAGAGGTTTTCATTGCCATTAAGGGATTGTATATGTTTGTTCCTGTGTATTCTTTATAAAACATTGTGATCATGCATCATGTATACCAGCTATACCATGTTAACATGGAAAAAAATATATTCATGTTGCTTCCAGCACTTTATGGCCACATTAACTGGCTAGTAATTTATTTTCAATGGAAAGATTAACTCAAGCAACACTGTCATCTATGGATACTGGACACGACATGATACTAATATGGTGACATGGAAAATTTTAATTAACTAGGATAAATTTGTTATATTATGAAAAAGGAATACACATCCGTACATTATAAAAAGGTGATAACTACAATGGTGTGTCAATCTAGCTCTATTGAGATATGAACATCATCATTTGGTTTCATATAGTGTCGGTCCATGCTGCGTCCATCCAATTTAATTTTGGACACATATAGGACACATTTAACACGGGAATTTAATTTTATTTAATTTTGGACACATATATATAGGACATATTTTAACACGCAGCTCGCATCCAATGCATGTTGGACATGGACACATGTTCATTGAAGTGTCCATGCTTCCTAGACCGGTCATGAAATAGAAAATTAAGATTCACAGTTTTATGAAGAGTTTAAGAGAAAAAAAGTGATCAGCCTAACCATATTAACAATCATTAAGCAATAACTTTGTACACAAATTTTCACATTGATACAAGAATCTCTGACCAGACTTAATAATCTAAATACAGTGTAGACAACTTGATAACAGAAAATAAACAAACTTTTTCCAACAAAAGATCATCATCCACACTTCAACCATGTATAGCTATATTGCACTTCAACCTGTTTCCCTCAAAGGGCTTACAAAAGAATCATAAAATGAAACAATATATAAAACACATGAAAAAATACTCTGGTCTTCACATTTTCTTATAACAAGAAGAAACTATATTCTCGATCCTGAACATGGATGGCTAATATTTCTATTCGTTCCATTATTCGATATATATAGGAGTCTGCAAGACTGCTCAGTGATCAGTTTATATGTAGATGGATGATTCCATGCTATGAAAGCAAAGTCATCACTCTGATCCTCCATACCTTCAAGGACTAATTGCCATATCAAGGCTCCTGCCCTGCCTGCTTTTTCTTAGCTGACTTGTAAATTTTATCGTAAACCGTCTTCAAAAGCAGATCTCTATCATACATACCTCCGAGTTTCTCCCGCAAACGCGAACCAATTTCTGTGAAAAGAATTGGCTTTTTCAATACATTCTCTCCGTCGCTCAAATGTGAGTCCACCCATTTGGAGAGATACTTCACTTTTTCTTCCAAACTCGCCTTCGGGATCCTAGAATAGAATGGTCAGATGTAAAACACATGGAACAAGAATAGGCAGATTATTTGGAGAACTGTAACATTAGTTGAGTATGGACCAGGTATCAGGATACGCATGGGCTGATGCAAAATCAATGTGGTCAATCGCTGAGTTCTGTATAAAATCTGATCCTAGAGAAGCAGCCCATACTCCAGGATTTGTTCCTAGTCTATCAGATCTTTTAGAACCATAGAAACCTTCGAGTCCAACGGTCACGAGATGATTCTGGTCCATGCTCTTGACATAAGCAGCCATCTCTGTAATCCAAGCCTGTTAGTTGCCAAGATTATGTTTTGAGAATCATATTGGATGTTATCAAATCTCATTAGACAACTTTGTATAAAATTCACACTACTAATTAGGACCCAAAAGCAATATTATGAGAGAAGATGAATGAGGCTGTGTTGACTGTTGAGAACCTGAAGAAGAGAAGCAGATGCATTGGATACACACCGAGGTTCATTCATGAGTTCCCATGCGAATATGGCAGGCTCATCAGAGTATCTCACCCCACTGAACGAGTTCTTCCTCGTCAGAATTGCCTGAGAGAATGTACCGTTTATGAGTGAAATGAAGGAAAACATGGCACCCAAAGCACAATATCATTTGATTCCAATGCATTCAATCACAAAATTGCAAGAGGTTTTGGATTTACAAATCAAACACTGATCGAACAAGCCTCACCTTAACATAATCTTTATAGTAACCCTTTATAATCGGATGCGCGAAGAACGGATCTTCCATGGACGACGTGTTGACACCGGCCGACTCCGCCCACTTCACATACTGAGCCTTCCCTCCGAACGCATTCAGATCGTTCACGAGGCACAGTATCAGCCTTATCTGGTTCCTCCTCGCCTCATAGATCACATAATCCAATGCCTGAATCCAAACAAGAGCGGGAAAAAACAATAGTTTTCAGCATAAATAGAAGGACGAACCGTATCGCACGATCCCCGAGACGCCTCGGAATTCGTGCACCCACCGAAGGGGAAAGAAGAGAGGGGTTTGCCGACCGACCTGGAAGACGCGAAAATCGAGGCGACCGGGCGAGATCTGGAGAGCGCCGGACCCCCCGCCGTCGCTGAACGCCCACGTCCGGCACACGAAGAGGCCCATCGCCCGCCCCCGCCGCAGCATCTCCTCCACCCGCCCCGCCCTCCCCGTCGCCGCCTCCGACATCAGCCAGTACGAGTTCCAGCCGTTCACGTAGACGTCGTCACCCGTGTCGGATGACACGAACCTGGTCCCGTTGCGGCGGAGGAAGGCCAAGTCGGGGAGTTTGGGCTGGAACGGCCACCACGACGGGGGGAGGAGCTGCGACGGAGGCTGGAAGCCTCCGCCGCCGCCCCAATTGAAGTAGACGATGACGGCGAGCATCAGAACGCCGAGGACGGCGTGGCGTCTCGCCATCCTCGTCGGTCGTCGTCCACCGACGACGCGCTCGTGCTACTGACGGGTCTTCTCTCGGTGTCGGATGAGAGATGATGACTCTTGTTGTCTTTTTGGATTGGCCGGTTAAGAATAAAATATTAACGCGTAACATTTGACCTGCGGAAGGATCCGCGGATCTTCATTTTTATAAACGGGTCGGATTATAACACTTAAAAAAAAAATTGAATAATATTTTTTTTAACAATAAATGTCAGCATTTTTTAGGAAATCCATGTAACCCTGTAATCTAGTCTAAATTCATGTAACCCCTGTAATCACACCTATAAACCTATATAAACTCTTTGATCTGTGAATTTAACGGGGTGTTAACCACAGTTCAAAACATTTAGGGTGGCTCTATTTGAGCTCCTCTGATTTGTAAGTAAGTCCCTTTAAATGGATTGTTAAAGATCCATTTAGATTTTTCTTATAAATACGCCCATAATAAATAAATTCACTTAATTTTTTAAATTTTTTTTAATTAACATTCTTTTAATAAGCATACATATTGTGTATATATATGATTTAATTAATTTTTTTTTAGGGTTTAGGATTTTGAAAATTTGTGTGAATATGTGTAAAAACAATGGATTTTCATATTCTTTTTATATTTACATTAATTGTTTTATTAGAATATGTTGAGTTTTGTAGGGGGAGACGGGCAGGGGTGGCGGAGAGGTTTTGATGTGAGAGATGTTTGTTTATTGCTTACATATGCGGTTAATATATGAGGGGTTTGTACATTAAATTATTAAAATGTGAGGTGCTTACTTATAAGAGGGCTTACTTACAATTTAGAGGGGCTCAAATAGAGCCACCCAAACATTTAACCACACATGGAATCTTTTCAAATACCTTTTAAATATATGATGTATGAAAGCATAAACCCTAATACAACTCTCTCTCTCTCTCACCTCGTTTTTGCGTTGTTTGCGTTGCTGACCCCTTCATCCCGACAACATTGTCCCCAACGGACCTGACCTATCTCCAGTGACTGCTACCCGACATGCGACAACATTTCATCTCTCTCCGGTGAATCCAATGCATTAGCCGAGTCACTCCAACCCATTGTCAATGAGCATCTGCATGTAATTCATTCGATTTCTTGTTGATTCACGCAACATATCTGTTGGTATGACTATGTTTTTCATGATCTAGCATTTTCTATGGTTTTCTTTGTTTTCCTTTTGATCTAGGTTTCATTAATTGTCCACGCTAAATCACATTTCTTTGTTTTGTAAATTTTTTCACATTTCTGATGGATATAGGATGTAGCTTTTCATTTCTTTGTTTTTCAAATTTTTTCAGTTTCATGAATCACAATTTTTTTTTTTGATTTGTTTCTCTCAAAAACAAAACAGTGTGGTCATTTATTGAATTGTTTGTATTTGAACAAATTTTTTTTCACTTTATGAATAGTTGATAATGCACATGCTTCAATTACTTGGTTGTTCAAATCACATAACTACTTCTCATCCACCAAAAAAAAAAAAAAAAAAATCACCAAAACCCCATTCAAATCACAGATCTTCTTCTCTATGCAAGTCACCGATCGGCCGGAACACGCTCGCCGATCTTCTCTGCGGCCGACCGGGCTCTTCCTCTGCGGCCGACCGCGGCTCCTTGCTGCGGATCCTCCTCTGATGTGGCTCCTCATCCTCTTTTTAGTAAGGTGAGATATGAATTAAATGATGATTAATGGATTGTTGGAGCTTTCTTGTTGGTTTGACAGAAAATGATATTGTGTTAATTTGTTATGGAAGTCTTTATTTTTTTATGTTTTTTTTGGTGAATATGATCTGAAATTTCTGAATATGTTTTTTTTAATGCCATCACCTTTGATCTAAACATGATTCACACATTTTTACAGCTATGACAGAACCAACACCATCAATGAACAGTAATGTCATCACTCAATCTACAAATAGTGTTCTCCAAATGTTGTTGGAAGTGCAGTGGAAATTGAGGTTACAAATACTGAATCAAGACCTAATTCACCAACGAAAAAATGTAAAATTTTGTTCCCGTGTGTGGGAAGATTTCATTAAATCTGAGAAGGAAAAGAGATTGCAACATGCAAACATTGCAATAAAGTTTTCGATGGTTGTAGTAAAAATGGAACCTCTCATCTTAAAAATCATTACGAGAGATGTCCAAGGAGGGCAATAGTACGCAACCAAAATAAAGACGTTGGACAAAAACTTTTATCGATTACGAAGAATGCAAATGAAAGAACTTCGCGTGTTACAAGCTTCAAGTTTGATCAAGATTGTTGTTGTCGTGATCTTGCAAATTTGATAATCAAGCATGAGTTTCTTTTTAATTTTGTTGAGTGTGAATATTTCAGATTATTTTGTACTAGCCTTCAGCCTCAATTTAAAGTGGTGACAATAAATGCAATCAAATCTGACATTGTAAAAATTTATAGTGAAGAGAAGGAGAAATTGTATGCAGTTTTTTATAAACTTGACTCACAGATTAGTCTTACCACTGATTTGTTGACATCGGACCAAAATCTTTCTTATTGTTGTGTGACAGCACATTATGTGGATGATGAATGAGAGTTGCAGAAGAATATCATTATATTTTTTCCTCTTGATACTTCTCACACTGCAGAGGTTCTTTATGGAGCTATGAAAGTACAAATTTTGGATTGGAACATTGATAATAAAAAATTAATGTTATATCATGATTGACAATGCATCCAATAATTTTGCAATGATTAGGAAACTGAAATTGTAGTTGTATGAGAAGAATTTTTTATTATCTGATGGTAGATGCTTTCATGTGCAATATAATGCATACATACTCAATTTGATTGTGCAGGGATAGAGTGAATGTCATATCTGATTTATTGAAAAAAATTCGAGCAAGTGTGAGACATGTGAAATCCTCACCTAGCAGATATCATAAGTTCCAACAAGTTTTGCATCAAGAAAAACTAATGAGCAAAATAGGATTAAACTTGGATGTATCTACAAGTTAAAATTCTACTTATTTAATGCTTGACAGTGCATTAGAATTGCATAGAGCATTTGAATGGTTGGCGGATTTGGATCGCTCATATAGTGATTTACCAACTTCAGAAGAATGGAATGTTGGAAGTCGGATCCATGGATGTTTGAAAGTATTTTATGGGAGCAAATATATGACTGCCAATTTGTATTTTCATGATGTTTGTAATGTTCATATTCACTTGCTTGATTGGTTGAATGATGTTTGTAATGTTCATATTCACTTGCTTGATTGGTTGAATGATGATGAACATTTGTATATTCAACGAATGGCGACATCAATGATGTTAAAATTCCAAAAGTATTGAAAATATTGCTCTCTCATCTTGACAATTGCTCTTGTTCTTGATCCTCGATTCAAAATAGAGTATGATGACTATACGTATCGACAATTATATAGAGATGGTGCTGCTTTTATACACATTGAAAGAGTTCGATCTTATTTTTATGAACTTTACTCATAGTATGCTATTAATTCAGGTTAGTATTTCCCTATATACAAGTTCCATTATTTAATTTAGCTTGCATTTATCTTAAGGTACATGAAATTTTATAAACAACCTGTTATTTTCACTAGCTAGTTAGTTTATATACCACTGAGTATTAATTTTCACTAGTTCATTAGTTTTATATGCCATAGATATTAATTTTCACTAACTAGTTAGTTTTATATGCCACTGAGTAGTTATTTTTACTAGCTAGTTAGTTTTATATGCCACTGAGTATTAATTTTCACTAGCTAGTTAGTTTTATATGCTATTGAGAACCAAACCAAACTAGTGTTACAATATTTCTACTACAATATTTCTGCTACAAAAATAGTGCTACAGTATTTCAGCTGCCTATTTAAGACTCAAATCAATTTTTTTGATTTTATTTACAGTATTTTTACTATTACAATATCTTTGTCAATGATTTCATTTATGCTGTTATACATGAATATGTTGTAATATTTTGATTTTATTTACATTTTAGGTGCGTATTATGTCTAAGATAAGAATGAGAGCACACATGGGGATGACTTGTGACTTGTTTGAGTGTAATGGAGCAAAAAAAACTTAAAGGTGGTTTCAAGAAGTTCATGAGTGATCATACAACTCTGTCATCCCATAATAAATCAGAGTTATATTTGTATTTGGAGGAGACTATATTTCCAGATGAGTCAGAATTCAATGTATTGTTTTGGTGAAGCTATGGGATAAAATTTTCAATTCTCTCAAAAATGGCTCGGGACATCTTAGAGGTTCTAGTCTTTTCTGTTGCGTCAGAGTCTACATTCTATACTGGAGGAAGAGCGCTTGATGACAAACGCATGTCATTACTTCCAGAAATTGTAGAAGCATTGGTTTGTGGACAAGATTGGTTGACAGGTATTCACAAATTAAGGTTTTTTTCAATTATTATTTGCTATATATATAATATATTTTGCCAATTATTATTGCTAGGTATCCAATCCAGATAATTGATAAGAGTCTCAAGTTTTTATTCTTCTTCATGATCCATGGGTAAATTTTTACATATTCTACATTTTTTATCATTTGGTTAATACAAATTTGGGTTTTTTGCATATATACCCCTGTTGGAATCCTTTTGTGGAATTACCCCTGCTGCATTCTCGATTGCAAACATACCCCCACTGCATCAAAATATCGTGCACTTGTGCCCCTGTGGTTAATGACCATGAGGTCAAGATAAATTATCCGTTAATCACCGTTAAGTGTTGAAAAATGTCAAAAATACCCTCATAGATCTTTTGAAAGAACTTACTGTTTTAGGGGTAAAAATGTAATCTTTGTTAGTCTGGTTAATAATGTAACCATGGTTTAATCTGTGTTACTTACGGTGACTGACGGAGGGGCATGGATGCACGATTTCTGGATGCAGTGAGGGTATTTTTGCAATCGAGAATGCAGTAAGGGTAATTCTACAAAAACGGATTCCAACAGGGGTATATATGCAAAAAACCCTACAAATTTACATCATTTTGTTATAATATGTTACATTTCAGATGATTTATATTTTCATTTTATCATTTTTATGCATAAGCACAGCTACTTTTATGTTCAATTTTGAAGCCTCATTGGTGGATTTGATCATGATGAAGGATCGAACATTGAAGGCCATGCTAAAAGAGAATATATACGATGAAGTCCATGTTAAAGAGCATATATTTGTTGAATATTTAACTATATTATGCTTTATGTTTTTATGTGACTGTTGGATAATTGTTTAACTATGTTAAAATTTATGTTTCTATGTCTTTGTTGGATATTTGTTTAACTATATCATGATTTATATTTTTATATCTTTGGTGGATACTTATTAACCATGTCAGGATGTATGATTTTATAAATTCTTTGTATTTTAATATGGTTTGAATATTTCGGATATTATCTGAATCCGTATCCAGATTTTCGGATCGCATACAGATATGTGTTTTGAAATATCCATCGGATACGAATATTTTTTTGATATCCAGTTCAGATACGGATATGGGCCCATCTGATCAGTATTCGTCCTATTAACATGCTTAATATGTAGGTCAGAAGTAGTAGACCAATCAAGAAGCAAGGGCAAGAGCAGTAGCATGCCACGAGTAATAGTAGACCAAGAGCAGTAGCAGCAACACTAGTAGGCCAAGAGCAACAGCAGCAACAATAGCAAGCCAGGAGAAATGACATTAGTATTAGCAGGTCAACTAAGAAGCATCAACAATAGCAGACAAAGGAGAAATAACAAGCTAGGAGCATTAGCAGTAGCAACAATATTAGCAAGCCAGGAGCAATAACAACAGTAGTAATAGGCCAGGAGCAATAGCAGCAGCACTAGCAGGCTAAGAGCATTAGCAGACCAAACAATAAGTAGAAGCACAACCAAGAAGCAGAAGTACAACCTGAAGCAGATCAACCAAGAAGCACAAGCATTATCAGTTTCTTTTTTGAAGTTTTTAGTTCAACAAACATTGTATCAATAAGATGTATTGTATTTTGACATTCATAATGATTGAAATAGTTTTGTTTTATCAAAGTGCATTCCACATTGTGTTCTTCAAATTCATAATACCATATATGCACATTCACACCAAAACACATTTCAAAACATTGACATCCATTGAAGCACATCATTCGTACATTGTTTTCTCATATATAATACTTAGATTTCAAGTATTGATAATACTGAATCCCACATATAACAAACCAATAAGACTATTACAATTGTGAGACATTTTTTCAGCATCTTAAACTTCTTCTCTATTGATAACTCCAGATCGATTAGCTGATATTTGAAGTCAAGTGTAGAGTGGCTTAGCTCATCGATTCATTCAAAAAACTTACAATCCTGAGGAATATGAAATTTTAAAAAAACCAAATAAATCATCATATTTATGACATTCAACAATTATTGAGTAAAATCAAAAGCATTATTCATACGCACCCTATTGAATGGGCAACAATAAAATCATTGACCTTTATTGTGTTCTTGACGGGAAGTGAAAATCAAACATTTGCCCTTCTTACATCAGCATTCCTGTGCGGAAACAAATGTGTGGCGAGGCTAACATGATTGCCATACGAGCTTGATGAATGTGGTTTTGTTTGTATAAACAAGAAGAGATTTTTAGTGTTAGGACATAACAAATAATTTGTTCAAGCATTCTATCAAACACAAGACATGCATTACATTAAAAATCTCACCATCTCCGACACCATCCTTGCTGTTGAGGGACAGCCGGTCTGATTAGTGATTGAGCTTCCGGTCTGATCGATGGAGGAGCTTCTTTGGTCTGATCAATGGAGGTGCTGTTGTCGGTCGACCAATGGAGGAGCTATTGCGCATGTAATTGCAGAGTGGATGGTCGGGAATTATATGGGAGATGGAAGCAACGGTTGACTTGCAACAGTCGAGAGGCAACGGTTGGGGTATACGTCGGATTTGTTGACATGAGCTTTAATGCAGGTTGAAGAGAAGGGTTAAAAGAGGGGTAAATTTTTTACAGGGTTTTTTTTGTAGTGTTGGCTATTTATAGGGGGTCTATTGGAGTTTTTACAGATTGCAGGGGGTTAAAATATTCCAAATTGTTAACCATAGTTTATGTGAAGGAATAAGCTAAGAATATTCTAACTATGTTATAGGTTTTTTAACTCGAGGATTATATGGATTTATAGGTGTGATTATAGGGGGTTATATGGATATATGAAAATTATAGGAGGTTATATGGATTTAGATCATATTATAGGGGGTTATATGGATTTTTTCCTTTTTTTTTTTTGGGTATATAAGACCCCGTATGTCAATTACAAACTGACAAACCCGTAGGACGATTTACAACAACGTGGATAGAGTCCACTGGAACTTATCAACCTAAAGACTGGTTAGGACAACTATTTATTGGTTCACACATAATTTCTCACAAAGAAGATTTTATTACTCTATTTGCATGTCTCTCTTACATATTTTGACTTTTGAATGTTCTAGGCTTAAATATATTTTATTCTCTATTTACACCTTATATTAGATACCAAAAAAAAAAAAAATAGTACCATTCCCGTGGGCAGTCAAAACGTTCAAATATATTTTTCTTAAGGGTTTTTTATTTTTAAGTCTCCATAAAATACATGATTTAGTGATCGATCTCTCATTTTTATATTTCAGTTTAAGTCTCAGATTTAAAAGATATGTTTCTTTTAATTCCTCCGAAGGATTAAAAATAAAACCAAATAATTTAGTAATAGTTCCCTCCTAACACTAATAATAAAACATACCTTTTAAATCTAGGGACTAAAACAGAAATATGATGAACTGATGGATCAATCACCAAATCATATAGTTTAAGAGACTAAAAATAAAAAACCCATTTCTTAAATAAAAATGTATGCTCCATTAGATTAAATTTTAATTTTTTTAAAAAAAATCAAGTACTTATAAAAATTTGATAAAATAAATTCGACTTGACACACTCCCCGAACCCTTCCCACCCAACACACACACAAAACAATAAGAAAAAAATGCGGATGTCCCTCCCACTCTCCCCAACTCAATTGCGTCCCTTATTCTCACCCGGAAGCACCACATCCTCCGCACTATCCCCGCGCCTCCGCCCCATCTCCGCCGCCTCCGGAGGCGGCGGCGGTCACCGGGGTAGGACGACGCCTAGGCCCTCGCCCTCGCAGACCTCGGCGGGGTACCTGACGGCGATAGGTAGGGCGATAGAAGAGGAGGAGGAATACAGGAGGGCCCGGGCGGAGGTCCACCGGAAGGGGGTGGTCGACGTGGAGGGGTACCTCGTCGAGGGAGTCTCGGTGGGCGGACACGAGACGTGCGTGGTGGTGCCGTCTCTCAACTGCGCGTTTGACATCGGCCGGTGCCCGGCGAAGGCGGTTCACCAGGACTTCTTGTTCATCTCGCACGCGCACCTCGATCATATTGTAAAAAACCCTAGCTTTCTTTTTCTGGTTTGAATGTTTTATATTTTAAATTTTTTGTTTGAAATGTTTTCGTCTTGTTGGTGTTTGTTAAAATGGGTGATCGAGTTTGGTATCAAAATTAATAAGCTTTTGACATAAATTTTAGGGAAGAATGTGGGTTTGAATTTTATGTGGTGTTTGTTCTTGCACTAGGAGTTGCCGAAAATTACAAAGTTCGTGTAGGACAAATATTTGACAATAAGTTGTACTCGGATAAGTGTTATGGAAATACCCAGATAATTAAGTTGGTTTCTAGATGTATTCTGATCATTAGTATGAGAATGCATGCTAAAAGTTTTATATTGGTTTGGAAGTGGTGGAGACAATTAGGATTAGTTTTTTAAGTAATTAGGAATGTGGTAAATCATCCAAAGTAATTGGATATCAGGATTCTCAAGTGTTCAGCTTGATGAACAATAGTATGTTCAGCTGATGGGTATGGGAGGTAATTGTCGTTGTGGAGTACTTTATGACTGTGGCAGTAGCGTCTGCAAATAGAAGAGGACCCTTGTGTTATGTTGTCGTATGATGTGTATTGTGTTATTGTATCAAAATATACTTGATAGAGTAACTCTGTACCTGCTCGCTATATCATGCATGGATATGATTATGAGTGTATATGTTGTTGAATTCCCTGCCTTTCTTTCTTTATTTCCCATTGAAGAAGAGCTTTATGTCACATGAGGCAATAATTTCTTTGTACGATTTGTTTGAAGATGTGAAGAAAGGATTTTTTTTGCCTATTAATTTATTGGTTTCCTTATTATGTCTTTTGGAAATTTGTGATTGTAATGTTAATTTTGTACGAGTGGAAATTCAAACAACTAGAGAACCTTACCAATTGTACTGATCGTAGGGAGGGCTTCCTATGTATGTGGCAACCCGTGCACTCTACAGCTTAAAACCTCCAACAGTGTTTGTGCCACCATGCATTAAAGAAGATTTAGAGAAGCTGTTTGAGGTTCACAGATCCATGAGCAAGGATGAACTGAAGCTCGATATAGTGGCTTTGGATGTGGGTATGGATTTCAGATTCTTGTCATCATCACAACATTCTTTAAGATGCTCTTTTTCCAAAGTACTGACTCCTTTTGTATTTTGACTTCAGGAGAAACCTACGAAATTCGGAATGACCTTGTTGTAAGGCCTTTTAAAACGCATCATGTTATACCCAGCCAGGTATGGTTCATCAAATGAAACAGGGGTTGTTTTTTCTTGTATCAATCCTTAGTTGGGTTTAAAACTTTAAATTGACGTCTTCATTTTGATCAGGGATATGTCATATACTCGGTCAGAAACAAGTTGAAGAAACAGTATGCTCATCTAAAAGGACCACAAATCAAGAAGTTGAAGGATTCAGGTGTTGAGGTTTGTGGTCATATTGTCATGTTGGGAATTATGTTTATCCAGTAGTCATCTAGATCGTGATTGAGGTTTATGTTTGCTAGATTACAGACACAATACTGTCACCAGAAATGGCATTTACCGGAGACACAAAGTCTGATTTTATGCTTGAGCCCCGCAACGCAGATGCCATGAGAGCGAAAATTCTCATCACGGAGGTAGCCTTGGGCTTTTTGTATTTGTGGAAGCTTTTCTTTATTCTAGCTTAAAAGGTAGTTATACATTGATGCGTTTTGATATAGTTCCCTCATTACAAGCATCTACAATTAAAAAATGTCCAATATTATTGTTTGTATTGACTTGAGAATAAAAAATAAAATAAAATTTTTGCATCATCATCTCACATACTGCATGCCTTTTTTTTTTATTTGCACCATGTTCATTGTCTCTCCTTTTTTTCTTTCTTGAGCCAACGAGTTCTGAAATCTTGGATAATATTTTACATGGGACAGGCAACTTTTTTGGATGATGAGTTTGGTGTTGAACATGCGCGACAGCATGGTCATATGCATCTATTTGAGGTACTTTGAATTTTAGTTTTCACTCCGACATTTCTATCATAAACTTTCTAGGCGAACGGTAAAAAAACCTGGCAATTTTTTTTTGTATATTAAGATTTTTGTGAATTCATGCTATATTTTGTTTAGAAGTATGTTGAGACCATACTAGTGCAAAATATCTACTCATAATTGTTTCCCCTCTTTGGAAAATTGAAGATCATGGAAAATGCACAATGGATCCGGAACAAGGCCGTCCTACTTACACATTTCTCATCTCGATACAAGATAGAGGTATAGCAAGATAAAACCCTCTCGTAGTATAGTCTTATGTTGCTGAATAGATCGATATCAAGTTGCATTTGGCTTTGATGGTTCTCCATTAATGCATTCACTGACCCCAGGATATTCGTCAAGCTGTATCAAAGCTACAACCGAAGTTGTCGGCGAAAGTAATCCCTCTTACAGAAGGATTCAAATCAACGTACACTTGATTTCCATAGAAAATCATGGGGTAGTAAATCTTTGTATCCAAAGCTACTCTTCCTCAAGCAACATATGCAACCATCAAGTGAAAAGTTTGTGCAACAGATTCATTGAGAGGAGGGGAGGACCTGCCATTTCTTGGAGCTTTCAGTGTTGGAAGTGGTGGATTTTCATTTAGTGGACGTCCCATGTATTGACAGTGTTAGATGGACATTGTTAGTTAAAAGAACTAGAGACTAAATAGATTATTGACATTTCTGTATGGTTTCCATACTTATTGCCTGAGATTCTATTAACAAAAGCATGTCAATCTTTAAATGAAAATGTATTGTTTGAGCCATAAAATTTTATAGTGTTGGAACCATAAAAATAAGGAAATGATATGTCCACCTCCTCTTCAGGTCTATTTACAATTCTCACCTTTTTTTAATATAAAATTATACATCATCCAATTGAAGTGCATGTTGTCATGTGAAATGAAGTATACACTGAGATATAATAATTTTTTATTTAAAAAAAATGGATTTTTTTATTTCATACTATGATAAAATCCTATACATTATGATAGCGTAATAAATTTGCACAGTCAGTGTATATGGTTGCAAATGTGTCGTAAAACAGACTGAGTGTATCAGCGCATGAGTGTCTAATCTATAGCCCCATTTTCAGTCTCAATTTTAGTCTACATGTGTTTTGAATTTATTAAAAATAGTATATCTCATTTAATAAGATACATGTTTTTATAAAAAATGTCATCCAATCCAATGAATTGGTTATATTTATAGAAAATATGAAAAACTTCTATACTTCGTTGATGTTATGCTCTAATGATTTTTTATCGATGTAAATGAGACTGAAATTGGAACTAAAAAAAGCCATGTGTGACAGTACTCTCCTTCGGGCGTTGTTACACTCAAATTTTTTTTTTTTTTTTACAACCCAAAATATAGTCATATATATTTGTTAGAAATCTAGTGAAACATATATCTCGCTAGAGAGGATGTATATATATCTCATTAAATATTTTTTTTATTAAAGCATATACCTTGTTTAATATTTTTTTTTAAATAACAACATATGTGATATGAGTTTTGGTTGGTAAAAATGATAAGTGTAACATTTTCAATTCTTTTTTGAATAATGTTACATCCGGCTCCATTTTCAACCTCAATTTCAGTCTACATGTGTTTTAAAAATTTTTAAAATAATATACATCATCTAGTGAGTTACATGCTTTTATAAAAAATAAAACATATACTCCAATGAATTGTATGGATGTATTTATAGAAAATATAAAAAAAATTCTTTCGAAGCATATGCCTTGTTAACATGATCATATACATCGATAGAAATCTATCGACGTACATAAAACTGGAATTGAATTGAAAATGGATCTGGGTATAACAGCGCCCTTCTTTTTTTGGTTAAGTTTCTTACATTCGGGCTGAATTCTTTCTTGACGGGCCAGCCCAAATTCGATCGAACCCGTCATGGCGCGACTCCAACGATCGGGACATTTTGCAATTTAACCCACATCCTTTCATATTCTCACGTTCCACTCCTCATCATTGTTCCCGATGCCCGCCTTTTCAGCAGGCTAATCTTAAAAAACAGCGTCGGTGGACGCCGCGTCGACGGAAGCGCCAAAAACCCCAAGCAAAACCCTAAAAAGCGGTCTCTCCTCTCTCCCATCCATCAACAATGGCGAATGAGGAGGCGGACTTGTACCTGACGGAGCTCCGGAAGCTCCGTGGCGCGGCGAAGGATCCCGACGTCGTCCGCGCTCTCTCCGGCGAGATCGAGAAGCTCGAGAGGGCCAGGTCTCTCGCGGAGCTCCGGGAGATCCAATCGGCCGCGAAGAACCCCCACGTCTTCTCCCTCCTGTCGTCCGAGATCGAGAAGCTCGAGAAGGTGATGTCCCCCTCTCTATCTCTGTTGTTCCGTCTCTGATTTTTCTTGGTTTCTGTGAATAATTGTGATTGGATTACAGAAACAGGAGGTGGTGTCGGGTTTGGTCCGCGGAGTGGAAGTGAAGAAAGAGATGATGATGTCGGTGAGTAATCATTTGAATGTGTGACATAGTATTCTTTTTTGTGGAATTGATTGATAATTATTTTTATTTTATTTTATTCTATTTTTATCCTTATCTTGCAATGAGTTTGTTGAAAGCCTCTAGAGATAGATGACCAAAAGCAAATTTTGTTAATAGTCCAAATGTGGTGGCTCTTTGGTTAGATGCACAGGTCTTGAGTTGGAATTCTCCCGGACATGGTGCACAGGGATTGTGGTTTGTTATGTGCACTCGGGGGTTTTAAACTCATGTTGGGGTTCCTCATCTACGAAGAAAGGTTAAAAGAGAACCAGTTATTTTTTATTATCTTCAAAATTGCTAATCTGGTGCACATGGTTTGTTGGCTATTATGTGCATCCGGGTTTTTTCTTTTTATCATTATCATGAAACTTGGTTTGGTAGTGTCTCGAATTTCAAGTAGTGGATTGTAAATAGAGATGACTACGTAGCTATTGACCATGTACAACGATGAAGAGGATGGGTGGAAGAGTAAAGGCACCTTTTGGATGTGAGTTTCAGCAGCATTGGCGTTGTAAAATCAGAGAAAACGCGAAATGTGTACTAAATGACCTCTGGCATTCGTAAAGCTGAAATCTCCCTCTCACGTTGAACGTGTAAAAACGAAGTATCAAACGCCAAAAACACTGCTTCAGAGGATCTGGAGTCACACCGCGGCCTTTTTGGACTGTAATTTACCACCTCTCCCTCCACTTTTCCACAAATTCCAACCATTGTCCCTTGGAACAAAAAATCCTAGTCACTTATCATTCACCCATTCGCTGCACCCTTATCACTCGTGAGGTTCCTCTAGGCGTCCCCGCTGTACATATTGAACACATTTGTGCTTCCCATTTGTTTAGGTGATTTTTTTAACCCATTCATTGTCTGTCCTCCACCTTGTGATTCATTCTCTGTCATTTGATTTTCTTTGTTGTGATGGATTAATTTTTTTTATCTCGTGCACTATTGATAAACCATGCTTGTCTGCTGCCATTGTTTGTTGCGATCTGTTGATGAATCCTTTCTACCTATCCGTAAGTTTTTTTTTTTTTTAATTTGGAAGGCACTGTTTTGCTGTGAATGAACTGATCCGATCTGGAGCCCCTTTTTTGTAAAAAAAACTTGCAGTGGATTTCATTTTTTTTACTGTTTGGAATGCATCTCTTGGATTTGTCCTTATTTGCATGTAAAATATATTTGAGTGTCCTGGTTCTATGTGTCATTGCATTTGCGCGTTTTGATTTGGTTTCTTCATAGTGTATATATATGTTGGAATCATGGGCAGATGGATAACCAGTCACAGCGACCCCTGCAAGGTTGGGTAAAAAAAGTGGCTGTTAGGAATAAAGGGAAACGAAGGATTAATAAAAATCGAGCTAAAGCTTCCTGGGACACTCAGAAGCATGCTGTATTCGTGAACATCTGCTTGGAAGAAATGCAGGCAGGGAAAAAGCCTGGGCAGTCGCTCAACAAAGAAGGGTATTCCAATTTGGCTAGGAAGTTTCTTGAAAGGACTGGGATTAGCTATGAAAGGGATCAGTTTAAAAATCATTGGGACAACACGCGCAAAGATTGGAAAATTTGGAAGGCGCTCCAAAGCGAGACTAGTTTAGAGTTTAATGAAGAAAAAAAAACATATGAAATGCCTGACGATTGGTGGGATCAGTTCGCTCAGGTATTAAATTGTATTTTTAGGTTTTCTTAGTTTAGTTCTTTCACCGGGGAATAATAATATTACCACTGACAGATGTACTTCATTGTATAGAGACATCCCGGAGGTGATAAATTTCGGAATTTTCCACTAGCTTTTGAGAATGAATTGGACACACTTTTCAGTAGTACCACGGCAAGGGGTGAATTGGTTCATATGCCAAGATCTTCCACCCATGATGTTCATGAAGAAGACAATACCAACATCAAGGTAGATGAAAGTCATCGTGCTTTTGGGGAATCCCACGAGGGACCAGACAGTAGTCCCTTTCAGTCATACACTGCCGACCAGTCATTCACAGCCGGGAGCCAATACATGGGGACAGACATTGGGAGAGACAACTACAGCCCCTCACCAACTAGTGCAATGCCCAGACCATGTCTTACCATGAAGAGGATCAAATCTAGTGTGAACCAAAAGTGGGAGAAATCATTAGACAGGGTGTGTGAGCTGATTGAGTTGAGGACGGAACACGCAATGATGGTTTCAGCACAGAAAGAGAATATTCCAACCATTGCAGAGTCCATTGCGATGCTGCGTGATATGCAGATCATTCCTTGTCATGCCGAACAATGGTCCTTCGCTGCATCACTATTACGTGAGCCAGAAAACCGTGTGTTGTTTTTGGAGTTAGGGGATGAGGAGCACAGGGCCCGTTGGATATGCTTGGAGTATCAAATGGCCATGGGTAATAGAGGCCATTAGGGATGATGATCAGGTCTTTTGCTGTACATGTTGGCCAGACCCTATGTGGTCTTGTATTTTGTTTTGTGATGTGGTGAAAAGTTTGTTTATTATCATACCCAATGTGGTTTTCTGTTTAGCGGCCTTTGATGTTGTAAAAGTCTTGTATTTTAATCAGACCCAATGTGGTCTCCTCTTTGGGTTTAGGATGTGACTGTTTATTAAAGTTTGGTGCTAATGTAATATATTGCTGTGTGGTTTTGTTTTCACTGTGGGTGATATGTCATATATGTGTGGTGGTGTTTTCTGTTTTGTGGGTGTATATTTAGTGCTCTGTTTCTGTGTTATTAGTTACACATATGAGAAATCCTTCTTCCTTTTATTTTTAAACATTCAGTTTCTTTATTCCTTGATATTTTAGCCTCTGTTTGTCAAATTAACTCAGTTTGCACTTTACACAAAGGACTACATCACCCTTCCCACTCTGCACTGTGCAAACCCATCACTGATAATCTCTCCACATTGTTTCCTGCTCACCCACACCACTGTTTTTTCCTTCAAATAACTTAACTTTATAAATATTACAATGTTCATCTCCTTTTTTAATAAGTAAGAACACACAGTTACATCGGGCATCTGCTTTGACACATGACATTTCTATATTAAAATGTGTTTCTTATATGTGTTTTAATGGGGAGTATGCAATGGCAGATGTTAGTTTTAAGTGCTGTTTCATAACTAACTGCCAGATTTTAATTATTACACTTAACATGATGAACTTGGCCCTAATTTGCATATTTTTATTAGCATTGTATTCAATCCATTGTAAACATGACCTGAGAAGAACCTAACTGACAAGCATTGAGAGAATCAATGAGCAAGATAGATAAACATATCATATAATAAGCAGGATGATCAACAAGGTTCATTTTCTCTCCTTTTTTTTTCTTCTCATATTTGCATATTTGTTTTTTATTTGTAAGTGTTCATTTTCTCTCCTTTTTTCCCTTTAGCCAATAAGTTCCTTGGGATAATATTTTACATAGGACAGGCAATTTTTCTGAATGGTGAGTTTGGCATTGAACACGTCCGACAGCATGGTCATATGCATCTATTTGAGGTACTTTGAATTTATGTTTTCACTTATACATTTCTATCATAAACTTTCTAGGAAAATGAAAAAAACCTGCCAAATTTTTTTTTAGTAGATTTTGATTTTAGTGAATTCCGTTGAGATCATACTTATGCAAAATATCTGCTCACAAATGTTTCCCTCTTTGGAAAATTGAAGATCATGGAAATGCACAATGGATCCAGAACAAGGCCGTCCTGCTTACACATTTCTCATCTCGATACAAGATAAAGGTATATAGCAAGATAAAAAACCCCATAGTATAGTCTAATTTTGTTGAATTAATCAATATCGAGTTGCATTTCGCTTTGATGTCCCTCCATTAATACATTCACTGACCCCAGGATATTCGTCAAACTGTATCAAAGCTACAACCCAAGTTGACAGTGAAAGTAATCCATCTTACTGAAGGATTCAAATCAATACACTCGATTTCCATAGAAATTCATGGGGTAGTAAATCTTAGTATCAAAATCTAGAGTTCCTCAAGCAACATATGCCACCATCAAGGTAAAAAAATGTGTGCAACAGATTCATTGAGAAGAGGGGGAGGACCTGCCATCTGTTGGAGATTTCAGTGTTGGAAGTGGTGGATTTTTTCATTTAATGGATGTCCCACTGGAAATTGTCAGTTAAAAAAAGACTAGAGACTAATGGATTATTGACCTTTCTGGATGGTTTCCATACTTGTTGCATGAGGTTTTATAAGCTAAAGCATGTCAACCATACTTGTTGGATTGTTTGGTCACAGCTACTTGTTGGATTGTTTGGTCACAGTGGTGGCCTAGGAAGCATGGACACTTCAATATGCCATGTCCATTTCTATTGTGTCTGAATCTGACATGAGATACAAGAAGAGGTGTTTGAAATACAATTGTCCATTGAAGCACATGTTGTTTTAAAAGGTGAAATATGCATTGATATATACTATTATATTTTTTAAATAAAAAATTCATACACTGCGATAATGCAATATGCATGTGTGTGTGTGTCGTGTATAAGTGTTTGGGGGTTCATTTCTAAATTATCGACGAAACTATAAAACGGACTGACTGAGTGTTTCATTGTTCTTTCCTTGTGGTTCCAAACCAGATTTAAAAACTTTGGTTTTGTTACACTCAGTTTTTTTTTACAATAATACAGTTATATATATATCTCATTAGAAATCCAGTAAAATATATATCGTTAAATTTTTTCTTACACTTATTAAAAATAGATTCATTCAATTCGAAATAAAGTTATATATTTTTTTTTATCAAAATATATATTTTTATTAAATGATGTTTAACATTTTGAAATAAAAATAAAAACATGTAATCTAAATCGTAAAAATGACTTTGAGTGTAATATTATCTTTAAAAACCTATCTTTCGAACAAGAGATCGAGCTGAATCCATTCACGACGGGCCAGCCCAAATTCGACATTTTGAAATGTAACCCAGGTTCTCACGTTCCAGCCCTCATCGTTGTTCCCGATGCCCGATGCCCGCCATTTCGAACAAGCTAATCTTAAAAAAAAAAAAAAAAAAACCTTCAATGACCCGCCAAAAACCCCAAACAAAACCCTAAAAGGCGGTCTCTTCTCTTTCTCTCTCTCCCCCATCCATCAACAATGGCGAATGAGGAAGCGGAGATGTACCTGACGGAGCTCCGTGGCACAGCGAAGGACCCCGACGTGGTCCGCGCTCTCTCCGGCGAGATCGTGAAGCTCGAGAGGGCCAGGTCCCTCGCGGAGCTCCGGGAGCTCCAATCGGCCGCGAAGAACCCCCACGTCCTCTCCCTCCTGTTGTCCGAGATCGAGAATCTCGAGAAGGTGATTTCCCCCCTCTCTCTGTTGGTCCGTCTCTGCTTTTCTGGGTTTCTATGAAGATTTGTGATTGGATTACAGAAACAGGAGGTGGCGTCGGGTTCGGTTGGCGGTGCGGAAGTGAAGAAAGAGATGCTGATGTCGGTGAGTAATCCGTAGAATAAAAGCTTTGATTTGTGTGGAAGATTTGGATGGAGAAACTAATGGTGATTTGATTCATTTGAATGTGTGACATTGTGTTCTTTTTTTGTAGAATTGATTGATGATGATTGTTTTTTTGTTCTTGCAATGAGTTTATTATAAGCCTGGAGCAATAATTTAGAAATAGACGACGGAGAACCAAATTTTGTTAGAGCACAAATGGGGTGGCTCTTTGGCTAGATATGTGGGTTTGCACCTTATAGATCTCACATTTGAAATCTCCTAGGCATGGTGCACAGGGTTTGTGGGCTATTCTGTGCACTTGGGGGTATTTCTACTCGTGTTGGGTTTCCTCATCTATGAAAAAAGGGAACCGATTATTTTGTTTTTATCTTCAAACTTGCTTATCTGGTGCACATGGTTTGTGGGCTATTCTGTGCGTCTGGGGTTTTTTCATTTTGTTGGATTTCTCGTCAGAAGAATCACATTTTTTATTATTATTTATTGTCCTGTAACTTGGTGTTGTAGTGTGTTGAATTTCGAGTAGTGGATTGTAAATAGAGATGACTATGTAGCCATTGGCCATGTACAATGATGAAGAGGAGGATGGGTGGAAGAGTACTAAGGAACTTGGAAGCAGTGCAACAGATATTTTTTTTGTTTTTTGGGTAATGGCGGCACACTTAAGTTTCAGAAGGCTCACCCCAATCCATTGGGAAATAGGCAATCAGTGCATATCCCTGGTATACACTTGGAAAATTCTTGCAATTATATTGGCATTGTCATTGTACTCAGAGATTGATGCAGTTTTGATGTGTTGACTTATATTATCTCATAAACTCTTAAGACATGGACGACATGAATCAATATTGAGGTATTTGATCTCTTATTAACATAATCTGTCTTTACAAGCAGAGAGGGGTGTGTGTGTGGGGGGGGGGGGGGGGGGTGGTTTGGTTGAGGGAGGGAATTCATTCTTGCTGCTTCTACTGCTTTAAAAATGGTTCACCTACTACTAGATAATCTTACTGAGGATTGGTCTGTTTGGATGTGACTCATCGACTGGATGCAATGACTTGATATTTAATTACTGTCGGACTAGATGAGACATTAGTAATCTCATTAATTCTTATAGTATGTGCATTACAATTCTAATTCAAGTAAACATGGTAGAAAAAGTTAAACTGTGTTCAATTATATTGATAACTAAGGTGAAACTGAACCATATATATATATATATATATATATATATATATATATCAATATTAACTTTTGGGAATTCCAATTATCATTGTGGTGATTCATCACCGAATGGTTACATATGGATACAGATGGACGAAGAACGTGGCAACAGTTATGCCTACATAACTGCAGCAAAAAAATTGCAAGTTGGGGAAAAACGGAAGAAAACAATGGAGTTAGGCAAGGTGAAGGCTGTGTGGGACAGTGATAAACATGCAACTTTTGTTGGTATTTGTTTGAAGCAAGTGCAAGCATGTAACAAGCCCCACCAAACACTAAATAAGCTGGGGTACATGAACTTGGAGAAAGAGTTTTATGAACAGACAGGTCTTCGTTATCATCAAAGCCAATTTAAAAACCATTGGGACATCACGAAACGCAATTGGCAAACATGGAAGACATTGAAAAAGGAAACCGGAGCGAGATTCTGCAATGCGAAGAAGACATACACCCAGACACCAGAATGGTGGGCTGCTTTTGGGAAGGTGAAAAATCCTTATGTTTGAGATTAGTTTATTTTCAATGGTGAAATACTGACTAATATATCTTGATTATTATAGAGATTTCCTGGTGGGGAAAAATTTGCTCATTATCCTCTGGAACATGAAGATGAACTGGATGTTTTATTTGGAGGTGCTGCAATGGGAGTTCCGATGGACCAAGGCACACCCATCTATCCAACCATGGAGAGTGTCACTAATGTTAAAGATGATGAGCCATCTGTTTCTCCATCTATAGATACATCTTCAACACCTAGTGAGGCCTCTGAGTTTGAGGAGACTAGGGAAACATCTAGGCCTGAGAAGCGTCTTAGAGCATTAGCTGAGCAGAGATTGGAGGCACACATAAATCGTGTTTGCAATTTAATTGCGTTAAGGACAGAGTTACTGACAAAAAGGTCTGCAAGGGAGAATGTACCAACCGTTGCGAGTGTATTAGCATTGTTGAATGACACATATGGCGTTCCACAAGACTGATGAATGGTTTTTTGCAGTGTCACTGTTGCGAGATGAAGTGAACCGACAAATGTTTGTTGCATTGAAAAATTCAGAGAGGAGGGCTTGTTGGATTAAACGAAAGTACGAGTTATCTCTTGGAAAGTAGGTTAGATTTTGGGAATATGTCTTGAGTAATATTGGACCATGTTTTGTGTTCCAATGTTGTTTTGTATGGCTCATGTATGGGCTAGATACTCTGTTTTGGTTCACATGTTGAATCCTTGGCTTTTATTATTATATGACATGAATAGAATCTATGATTCACAGTCTAGTGCTAACTGTGCATATCATTGTCAAAACTTGGTTTTGGTTGTACTTCTTATTATTGGATGCTTTTAAACCATGAAGATGAATTAGAAATGGATCATCTTATCCTCATGCTTGTAACATGGATGGGAGACGATAAATTCATTACCGAGCAACCTGTTCATGATGAAATATTGCATGGAAACTGTGGTAAGAGCTTTGACCTGTATCATGATGACTAATTTTTTCAATAAATTCTGGGCATCTGAGAAGGTGACTGATATTTTAATTGAAGAGCAAATGAGGACTTTTTTTTTGAAACATAATAGTCATTGCTTCACTCTGAAACCATAAGAGCATCTCCAATGCTGCTGTAAATTTGTGGAGGAAGCAGACCTCTCAAATATGAGGAGTCATTCGCTCCAGTGAGTGAAACTCACATCCTTTTTTTTTTGTCACACTTTTTTTATGGTCTCACAATTTGAATGTGTATGTGACACCCCAATGATTATGAAATTCAACAAAAAATTGTATGACAACTATAAAAGAAGCTACTCAGAAAAAAATGATCCCATCACTGTAACACATTTGAATTTTTTTCGACTGACAAAAATTGGCTATATATAAACTCATGCCAATTCATAAACCTTTTTTTAAGACGAGGAACCCCAACATTAATTTAGTTCTTAACACTAGAAAACCGCGGATGCACTATCCACAAACCCATAGAGGATTTGAACCTTGAGACCTATGGGAAGCAAACACATGGCTCCGGCCAACATGCCAACCTTGTATGAGTTAAATTATAAATTTTCAGTCATATCATCCTTCCTCACAAATGAAGTTTTTTTTTTCTCTCAGTGATTCACATTTGATTCACATTTTCACTTTTTGTTATTTATTGAGTTTTAAATATTATTTCCACTAAATTAATGCCATTGATTTTTGTTGTAGATGGATCCTCAAGGTAATGAGGCTTATAGTAAGCTCCCCACCAATGAATGTTCTCTTGATCTGTTGGATGAACATTCCAATCCACCCCCCGTACCATCTCAAATTCCTGTTCAACAAGAATCCACCCAAAGGAAAATTCGATGAACAAAAAAAATTTCAACACAAGAAGACATGATGCTCATATCTGCATGGCTCAATGTTAGCATAGATCTAGTGCATGGAACGACTTATTGGGAAAGAGTTCATTCCTACTACCACAAGTACAAGAAATTTCAATCAGACCGTACTTCTAATTCTCCAATGCATCGTTGGTCTTCAATTCACCTCGCGGTGGGTAAGTTTCATGACTATTTTATACAGATTGAAGCAAAACAACAAAGCGGTGTCAATGAGCAAGACAAGGTATAAACATTATACAAAAACAATTGTAAGTTTTTCTCATTATAATTTTCAAGTTTATAATTAGATTAGTTTGTATAATTTCAAAATCAGGTATGTCAAGCAATGGAAATGTACCACAGTCTTCACCATACGGCATTTCAATTTTTACGTTGTTGGAACGAATTGAAGAATGCGCCCAAATGGTGCACTGGAGCTTCCAAGAAAAAAGTCTAAGAACACAAGAAATGTGAGTCCTGTAACTTCTTCTTCTTCGACTCCAGATTCAATCTCTAAAGGGGAAGATGATGTTGTTGGTGATACCGTTGTTGGATTCAAGAGACCACTAGGTGGGAAGGACGCAAAAGAACGAATAAATGAAGCGAAAGGCAAAAAAACGTTGAAAATAGTACTAATAATCCCATCACAAATTTTATTAAAGAGTACAAAGAAGAGCAAAAAGTTTGGATGGAGAAGGCAGAGCAACTTGAAAGATTATATGCTCAAGAGCGAGAGATGATTGTTATTAAGAGAGAAAAACTTCGACTGAAAGAAATGATAGAGGAGGAGAGAATAATGGCAATCGACATCACCAAAATGCAGTCACTGCAAGCAGAATATTACAAGGCCCTCCAGATGAAGATCATGACAAAGACAGTGCGACGGTAATTTTAATTAGTAGTCGTCGTTTAATTATCAATGTTGCTTGACGATTGCATAATATATTGTATTGCACTTGGGAAAACTTACCTTGGTATTTTCGATGTGTGTCACCAAAGTACTTGATAGATACTTTTATGAAACATAATTGCACAAATCGGAAATGAGATGAATATGAAAATGATTATGAGTCATATATAGTATTTGAAGATCGTAGATAATAGAAAAAACTTGAATTGAGACAGGAATGCATGAGAGGATATATGGAAAATGTTAGGCCCAATTCTTTTTCCAATCATATTTCTAATTCACACATGTTTTTTATTTTTTTTAAAATAGTATATCTTATCTACTGAGGTATATGTTTTTATATAAAAAAATAAAATATATGTTCTAATAAATTGCATGAAATCATTTATAAAAAATGTGAAATTTCTAGAGATAATATACATTGTTAATGTGAGTGCATGTTGCTAACGAAGCATACAAGAATAGAATTGAGGTTGAAAAAAAGATTGTGTGTAACAGCACTAAAGGATATATACTAAGTGAAAAGACATAGGAGATTTATCAATGATAAAATTATGAGCTCTGTTACACTTAGTGATTTTCAATTTAAATACAGTTTTATATATCTCTCTATACTCACTATAAATGAGGTATATATCCGTTAGAAATTTCACATTTTTTATAAATGATATCATTGAATTCATTTGAGTATATATTTTACTTTTTATAAATATATATATTCCATTAGAGATTTAGAGGAGATGTATGGTTTTAAAAAATTTAAAAAGGGTATGTGTTTTAGACTGTAAAATAGATTTTTCTTTTGAGAAAAGTGATAAACAGTTGCTATCCGATATTATATTATCGATATTATAAACTAGTATGAGTGTAACATTTTTCAAAAATAAATTTTCAATGAAAGGGGTGGTTATTCCCACCCCCATAAGTTATTCACCCCACCCCGTTTTCTTCTCCACCCCAAGAAATATTTAAAGTTTTTTAACCCAGCGCCAATATATATATATATATATATATATATGAAAATGTTCTTAACAACCCCACCCCATGCATTTTTGGGACTCTCTCTCTCTCTCTCTCTCTCTCTCTCTCTCTCTCTCTCTCTCTCTGGTCTCTCCTTCCCTCTTGTTTTTCTCCATCTCCCCCTTTGCTCCCCTCCGGTTCCAACCACCACCGGTGCTCCCCTCTAGTTCGCCCTCTCGCAAGTGCTCCCCTCCGGTCTATCTCCATTTTCGTGCACCACACAATCATCCATCAAGGTAATGTGTTCATTTTGTTTTTTAATGTTAAGCCCTAGATGTTTCAATAGCTTTCATTTTAGATTTCAATGTTATTTCTTTATTTTTTAATATATTTCTTGAATCTTTGTTTTTTTTATAGCAAACTTAACCCTAGTTCTAGGTTTTATTTTATTTTTTAAAGGAAGTATCATTTTTTTAGCAAACTTAACCCTAGTTCTTTTCGTTTTTTACTTTATTCTTACATACCCTAGGTGTTTATTGGAAACCCTAGTTTAGTCATGGTTGATGGAAAGTGTTTGGTAGAAAGCGGTTTGTATTGTGATTGATATGAATTATTTGATGAAAAATGTTTGTACATTGGTTCATATACATATATTTGTATTTGATGCATTGAATAAAAAACCCTTATTCATTGATCATTTTTTGTTATTGAGAATCATTGATAGCTCATTGTATTATTCATCGATTGAGAATGTAAAATACATGTTTATAGAATCATTGTTATGGATTATACATATTTATTGGACATTTTGTATTCAATGACTTGGATTGATTGACTGAGTGTGAAAAACACTTGTATGATGAACATTGTCGATTGATTGATAATTATTTGTTAGTAAAATATGAATTGCATATGTTTATTGGACATTCTTGATTCAATTACATTCATTCGTTATGTCGTTTGGAAAACACATGATTGTTAATCTCTGTTGTTTGAACTAATGAGAATTATAGGATGGTAAGAATTGAATCACACATGGTTATTGAACATTCATGTTTCAAAAACAATCATTGGTTGTTGCAATGTGGAAAACACATGTGCATTGAAATTTTTTTTTTTAATTCAATGAATAAGGATCATTGGTTGACTAAGTATGAATTGCTTATTTTTTTATTGGTCATTCTTGATTCAATCATTTGGTTGATATCGTGTGGAACACATGTTTTCTGAACAGTTTTTTTATTAAGATAGAAAAGTTGGTTGATTGAGTATGAAAAAATACTTTTTAATCGAACATTGTCGATTGATTGATAATCATTTATTGGTAGAGAATTGTATGTATCATTAGTTGATTCAAACTATTTTGACCAATATGGCACCAAAGTAATGATTTCGCAAACTGCCTTGCTTTGTAGACGTCAATCTAAATGGTTGTTTTGTTTAAAACAATGTGTCATTTTGGTATAACCAGAGCAATGGTTAAAAGTGCGTTGTAACTAAATTCTGGTTATTTTGATCAATGTAATGATCTTTCAGTGTTTTTTTACATGAGAATGATCTATAGGTGATTTTGAACAAAGAAATGAAATGATTTCCAATTACGAAAATAAATACAATAGATTTTGAACAGAGGAATGATCTTAAGGTGTTCTATGTTATTGTCCCTTTCAACGTATCAATTGTCGACCTACTCAATCCAGGTCGACCTAACCGTTGTCAATAGCTATTGCCCAGTTCAACAGTAATGTTGTTGAATGAGAAGCAGAATGAGAGTAAAGATCTCTTATTACCGTTCGACAATATCTCTATCGAACACTTAAAAAAGTGACGACATCCCCTCTGTCGAATGAGAACCAGAATGAGACTGTGGTCCTTTGGTTCCAGTTCAACACATCCCTTGTCGACCACCACAGACGACATATAATATGTCAACCAGAATGAGTCTAAGTACCTCTGATTCCCATTCGATAACATCCATGTCGAACCACTTCAAAAAATGACGACATCCAGTGTGTCAAACTAGAACCAGAATGAACGAGGTGGGATAGAGATCTAGGTGGGATGTGTGGGGTGGATAATGATCAGGGTGGGTTTGACATGAAACAAAATGAAGTGACACATATTTTTAAATTAAATAAGAGGGGTGGGTAAAATAACTAGTGAGGTGGCGTTAACCTCAATGAAATTGCCATCATGTATTCATGAAAAAAAACGTGCATGCACAATTTTATGAGTTTTGCATTGCCTATGTGGCATGCTATGATTGGTGCACACCGGAGTTCCTTAAACAAACCCCGGACTGAAGCAAGCCCCATCATAAAAAAAATGACTTTAAATAAAGGGCAATTAACAAAAATAGCATAGTTGAAATGAATATTTACAAAAATAGTACTGATCGATGAATATTTATAAAAAGTAGCACTGACACTGTTTTACGAAAGAGGCGTCATATATATATGGCGTCTTATTCATATTTGTATCTCCATGATGAATGACATTTTTACACTGGAGCTGCTATATATATATGGAGCCTCCAGTGTTTTTCAATTTTAAAGGGAGGCTCCATATATATACGGAGCCTCCAGTGTTTTTCAATTTCAAAGGGAGACGCCATATATATACGAAGTCTACAGTGTTTTTCCATTTCAAAGGGAGGCGTCATATATATATAGAGCCTCCAATATTAAAATTCACAATAACCATGTATAAATAAGAACCTTTTGTTTTTGCATTAGATAAATCTGCACATGTGGAATGAATAAATCACCCATTTCACCAAACACGAAAGAGTATATAATGAATTTGATTTTATTTGTAAATTTTGTAATTCTTTTTATTTATTATATGTTTTGTAGATGCTTTATTATATAGTTTTTTTAATTTCTGTCAATTACTCTCAACTAAACTTTTATCATGAATTTCTCACTTATGGGGGGTAGTCGATACGGACTTTGATGGATTTCTATGGACATTGTTTAAGTGATGGATTTTTGTAGACTTTGCAGACTTTTCACAGACTTTTGCAGATTTTCGTAGACTTTTGCAGACTTTCACATATTGACTCTCATGGACTTTCACAGACTTTTGCAGACTTTCACAGACTTTTGTAGACTTTCACAGACTCACTCTCATAGACTTTCATAGACATATGTAGACTTTTACATATTGACTCTCATGAACTTTCATAGACTTTTACTGACATATGTAGACTTTCACAAATCACTCTCATGGACTTTCACAGACTTTCACAGACATTTGCAGACTTTTACAAATCATTCTCATGGATTCTTATAAACTTTCACAGACTTTCACAGATTGACTCTTCATTAAAAACAATCGATCTAAAATTTAAAAAAATCTTATATTGAGAAAAATCCACAATGAGCTAACTTTTTTTTTTCTGTTATAGAGAGTAAATTTCATAGAGGAGAGGGATGAGTTTTTAATTAGCAGACAATAAAAAATAATGAAATATATATATTATATAAAAATAATATATTACATCTTTTCAAATATAATGAAATAAAATCATAAATTATATTACTTAAAATAAAATAAAATAAAAGTAGTTATTATATTTCTTTAAATTAAAAATGAAATAAAAGCAATCAATATATTTAGTTATATATATACATATACCTAAATATATCTTTTTATTTTTATATATGTCTGAACATTATAAAAAAATATGCATGTATATTGTACAAAAATAGAAATATCTGAGCTCAGTTATCTGAATATGATATTTGACATGGAAAATCTCAACTACTACTCAAAATTAGTGGTCAAATAGGAGGCCTCTTTATGTTTAATACTGATAACTTTTAATATAATATAGAGACTAATCAACCAAAAAACAAGCAAGCAAACAAAAGAGAAACAATATAAAGAAATTGCAAACCTCCTCAAGATTCACAGGCGGAGCAGGTTCTCTAGCATTATGAGTCCATATCTTGATGTTATTTTCTATACCGCTGCTAGTAAGTAGGGTGGTGTGAGGATGTGATTCAATAGAATTCACCATCACCCGCAACAACTCACCACCTCTCTTCTCTCATATAAAAATGTTCCAGCAATCGACCCACTAACAACATACTCACAATTGGGACCAAAGAAACCCTCTCCCTTCACCGTTTCAGCATTATGAGCAAAGAAAATCAAATAAAACATTTTACATATAATCAAATATATGATAAATCTATATTTTAGAAAATAATTGTGGATGATCTAGGCATATATTATATAATATATAATAATGAAATGATTGATTGCAACACAAGCAAATCTACCATTCTCATATATTCATCAAACATATGAGGTGATAGCACAAATGGACATTCAGAAGAAAAAAAGATGATAAATAAAGAGAAAAAAATGTGAATAAAAATATGAAAGGCATGAGATAAAAATCATAAATGAGTTTTGTCAAAAGAAAAAAAGAAGAAATATTCACAATGTTGGAATAAAAGTCCATGAGAATCCTACTCATTTATTTGGGTGGGATTTTGAAATGACATTTTCTTTTGTATTTCTCTCTCTAAAGTTCACAAAAGTTCACAAAAATCCATCACTTATGAAAGTCTTCACAAATTCTGTTTAAATTGAATAACACAAGACAAAATGTCTACTATAAGAAGTCTCAATCGAATAACACTGGATTTTTTGTCCACAAAATAATGTCTCAATCGAATAACACTGGACTTTTTGTCCACGAAATATTGTCTCAATCGAATTTTTTATTCATGAAATAATGTCTCAATCTGGACTTTTTGTCCACGAAATAATGTTTCAATCGAATAACGCTGGACTTTTTGTCCATAAAATAATGTCTCAATCGAATAACGTTGGACTTTTTATCCACAAATCAATGTCAATATTGAAAAAATACAAGATTTACAAATTTATGAACATAGATAATTTGTCCATGAAAATCATAATTGACTGAACGTTCCAAAACCATTCGCGATTTAAAATTCCAGATCAAATTGAAACAATTCGAGAACCCTAACGCGTTCGATCTCCATCAATTCGACCGCTTCCTTCGTAGTTAGTGGAAGAGATGAACCCGAGGATGATGATGCACCCTCCGCCGCTGGCGCCCCAGCCCGCGCCGCCGCCACCGATGCCGTCGGCGGCGTCTATGGATCTGGTTCTGAAGGGGTCGTGCGAGGGGTGCGGGTCGACGACGGACCTGTACGGGAGCAACTGCAAGCACATGACGCTCTGCCTCTCCTGCGGCAAAGCCATGGCCGCCGCCCGCTCCAAGTGCTACGCCTGCGGCTCCGTCATCTCCCGTCTCATCCGTGTCAGTCTCTCTCTCTCTCTCTCTCTCTCTCGATATGATCACCTTCTGTTGTGACGGAGCTTTTGTTCCTTTGATTTCGTCTTTTGGTTTGGGTTATAGGGTTTGGATTGCGCTTTTGATGGATTTTATATTTGCGACCTCAAAAGATTGTGCTTTTTTTTCATATTGGTGTTCATGGTTTACTGTTTGTAATGGCTTATGGGTTTCCCTCTATGGATTTTCTTACTGTCAGCCGTTCCGGTTGTTCGCCCCATGGTGAAGCGTTTGTTCCTTTGATTTTGGTTGTTCTTTGGTTCACTATAAGGTCTGGGTTTGAGGTTTGGGTTGCGATTTTGATGGAGTTTGTATTTTACACCCCGAAAAGATTTTCTTTTTTTCATTGTGGTTCCCATTCTGATTTGCTGTTTGATATGGGTTTTGGGAAATTTTATGTGGGGATTGGGTTTCATGATTTGGCAATTCTTTTTTGCAATCCTCTTTTGATGGTTGTTTTCAGAAGTGGGTGTTGTTTGGGTGGATCTTTTTTTTGGAGGGGAAAGGATTTAGTAACCAAACATGCAAAATTTGACCCAAAGGCAACTGGTCGAGTGGAGCATGAGCAAGGCGAGATAATAATGTTAGCACTGTAGAGGGAGAGTGGAGTTGTAGGAGCGAGATACCAAGGGAGCGAAGAGAGCTAAATAAAGGTGAATGAAGTGAGGCAAAGTAGTCTTTCTTTTCCATTTCCTACTGAAGAAAAAAGTGATAGGATGACATGTCGTATTGGCACTGGTTTAAAAAGTGTTTGGTTAAAGAATTGGTCAACAGTTTGGTTTATATTTTCATTTTCTTCTTTGTGATGGGGTCTAAATTCAATTTTTTGATTGGTGAATGTGAAATATGTATATTTTTTTATGATGGACTGGGTTGAATTTCCATTTTTTCCTATAGTTTGGGTTGCATTTGGGGCTTTGATTAAATGGCTCACATTTACATGACATTTGGTGTTCATTTGGTCATTGTCTTTTGTGCCGCGCAGGAGTATAATGTTCGGGCAAGCTCTAGTGCAGATAAGATGTATTCTATCGGGAGATTTGCCACAGGTTTGCCGAGCTTCTCTAAGAAAAAGCATGCTGAGAACAAATGGTCCCTCCACAAAGAAGGCCTGCAGGGGCGTCAGTTAACCGACAGCTTGAGGGTACTTGCTTGACTTTGACAGCTGATGCAGTACTGTCCTTTTTTGTAATTCAATAATGCTTGATAAAGGTTATAAAACTGCATAATGCACAGTTTCTGCATAACTCGCTGTTGGAAGCTCTAGGCTTATTGTTCTTATGTTCTATTGATTGACATCAAATGTTGTGATCTGAAATGACTTCACTTGAATGATCTTATGCCTCTAAGGGCAAAAAGGCCTCTTTCGATGTGCCAAAAATTTGTATCAATGATGAATCGTCGACCTATGGTTCCAATATTGTTGCAATATGCAAACTTAGACAACTTATCTGTTTATTTTATTTTATATGTCTGGCTGATTGCTTAAAATTTTTGTAGTGATGCATTGATTTTCTTTTGCACATAGGAGAAGCTGAGGAACAAACCTTGGATTTTGGAGGATGAGACTGGTCAACATCAATACCAAGGTCAGGTTGAGGGTGCTCATTCAACTGCATATTATCTTTTAATGATGCATGGGCATGGGAAGGAGTTTGTAGCTGTGCCAGCAGGCTCCTGGTATGAATGACTTATGTTATTTTTATTTGCCTATACAACCATTTTGCTATTTTTCCCTCTTAGGGAAGTCTTGTTCTAGGAACATACTTCTTTATATTTCTAGTTAGTGAAAGTTTGTAGACTCTTTTTTACATTATAGAAACGGCTAATGATGGTCAACCAGTGATAATCTTGTGCAGAATGTAATTCATGCTTCAGTTCTATTATGATGTCATAATTGAGGAGTGATGCTTGTTCTTTTCATAGGTACAACTTTAATAAAATAGCTCAATATAAGCAACTTACATTAGAAGAAGCCGAAGACAAGATGAAAAACAGGAAGAGGACGGCAGATGGGTATGAAAGATGGATGATGAAGGCGGCAGCCAATGGAGCTGCGGCTTTTGGTGCTGTGGAGAAAGAAATTGTAAAGAGTGAAGTGTCTGATGGAAATCGGCGCAAGAAAGGAAAAGGTGACAGTGGTGAGGATGCTGCTGAGAAGGCTGAAGAAGATGAAGGAGAAGAGGAAATGAAGAAAAATAAACCAAGCTTGAACAAAAAGAGTGTTGATGATGATGAAAATCCTGCTGAAGATTTTGACTTGGATGATGATGACGTTGAAAAGGGTGAGTGCAGAGTGCTTTATATTTCTTTGCTGTAGACTGGGTTCATGAACTGCTCTCTTTTTTATGTTTGTGCACATTTTTCTGTTTGATTGCATGAGAATTGCTGTCATCTTTGGAGTTTCATCTGTTAAACATTTCAGTTAATGTGCTCCCACCTTTAGTTTTTAAAAACCGTTATTTTTAAATTTCTTTATGTAGAGTGGTGCAATTAGACTCAGTCAAATAAGCATGCTTTTTTTAATTTTGCACAGTACCTGGCCTATGGAATTTGTTTGTTCTCCTGGACCTGTTCTATTTTCCTGACACTCTGTATCACCCACTCTGCTATTTGTTGTATTCTTCAACATTTAAGTTAACACTAGTATACTGTACACGCAAATGCATGTAAATAAAAAATTATATTTCACATTTGTAAAAACATGAACAAATGACCATAAATTCTACTTGTTATCATGAGAAAATATGTTCAAGATTGATAGTATTCTACCTTCAAAAAAGGTTGAAAAATGAGTCATGTTTAAAAACTTCCTTTTTTAATTCTAATGAGCCCCACCACATATAAAACACAATTGTACAAACACAGAGAATACAACATAACATTATTACAATTTATAAACTTTTGCAGTGCGTACATTTTGTTGCTCCTTTGCCTTTCAATATTTAAAAACCTACAAATAATAGGAGAAAATACATATTCGATTCTATTTTATTTCTCTCATCTTGTCCACCACTCATTTTTCTTTCATCTCATTGAACACATTCCTTAACACGCTCTAATTCTCTGTTTTTTTTACTTGTCAGCCATTATCTTTACCTATTTTTTCATCTCATTCAATCACAAGAATGAAAAAATCAACATGACCTGCCGAAAGAAAAACACCAGAAAAGCTCTCCCGTTCATGGTATGCAAAAGTAAATACATAGAAACTAAGGAAACAATCAAACATTATAATATAATAGTGGCCAAGAATATACAACCACTTGGGAGGTCTACATATCATGGTGAATTAATTAAGTGCACAATTTTCTAACATCAATGTGACTGAAAGCCAAGCACAACACTCTTTTCATAAAATAATAATTATGATAATAATAACCAAATAATATAAAAAATAAAATAAATATGAACCCTATAGCTACTTTTTGTTTCATTTCTATAGCAAATTGAGATTAGCATCCAAAAGCCTGCTATAACAAAAGGAGTTCAGGTGCAGATATAAAAATACATATAATATTATTAATATACAATGTAACAATCATATAAAGAAAAAAGAATGCATAAATATACATTGAATGGAAAAGAAAAAAAAGTGCATACTTGGTACAGAGAGAGCACACTGAAATGACACGTTACTCACGCAACCTGCAATGCACCTTCAAATTAATTGTTTACCCCCACTAAATGACAAAATTACACACAGACTGGGATGGCAAAATTTTGTCGTGATCGTACCGCTTTATACTATGGTATAGATAAATCTGCATAGCGTGGTTTTTTGGTGTCTTAAATTGTATTATTGGCTTTTGTTTTTGTTATTTCATGCTGAAGAGATTTCAGCATGTTAAATCAGTAGATCAATATCACTGGAATTCGCATGCATGACTTGAAGATGATACCGTTAAAAGTACCATCATTATTGGCATTATGTTAACTAGGTTCCTTTCAATCATAGATGGCTGTTATTTATAGGTTCATTTTTATGATCTTTTGAATCTATGGGTTCTGAAGGACATGAAGAAAATTAAACAGATCTGATTCCCCATTATAAGTGAGTTTGGGAGTTCTGAACTTCTGATTGCCTGGTGCCATAGTAATACATGTTCTTTGATTCTCCTAATTTTCTTCTCAATTTGATTTTTTTCTTTGCTTTTTTACATATGTTTCTAGGTGATGATTGGGAGCATGAAGAAACCTTCACTGATGATGATGAAGCTGTGGGCAACGACCCGTTGGAACGCCTCGATTTGGAGCGTGAGCCCACTCCACCTAGAATCAAGGTTTGAGTGGAAAATTGAAGAACTTATGTGCAAGTTTACTGTGAACATTTAGTTGTGCATGAGTAAAACAATGATTACTCTCTAAATACATGGCAGATGACGATTATGATTTTGATGCATGCTCATGAATATATAAATCTACATGACTTGGTTTTAGTATTGCCCTTGTCAATGTTCTGACTTGCAAAATATTTGCATCCTTATTACATCAGTGAATTTGGTCTTCTGAAGGTATTGTTATCTCAGTTAATAAGAGTAGATGTGTATGTTCATGATGTGTTATGGAAATGGAAGCTCGTAACAACATTTAATGTTCCAGGATGATGAAGAAGATGAAGAGCATGAGGAGGAGGGTGGAGCGAAATTGACCGCTGCAGGAAAGGAATTGAAGAAGTTGCTTGGACGAGCAAATGGACTAAATGAATCAGATGCTGAGGAGGAGGAGGAAGAAGAAGATGTAAGTTCTTCTTTTACTTATTGAAATCTTTCATTTTTTACATCCTTGAGCTATGAGGAACTTTGTGATGGAAATTATCGCCAGTCTAGCCTGCCCTCAGAGTGTGATGTTAACTAGTAACTTTGTTGGATAAAGTTCTATGTTATGCGGAAGAAAAAGTTATTAGACGGGAATTTTATTTTATAATTTTTTTTGAATTTGAGAAGATATGGCATAATTAACTAGATGAATAAAAAGAATGCCTGCAAAACGCCCACAGAAAGCAAGGCTGTCCAATTTTACCTCTCTATCTTTGACATTTTGGTCTCATTCATATTCCTCAAGCAGCCTCTCAGAATATCCCTTTGTATCCATCTTCAGGAATTAAGCTTAAACTTACATCACATAGTTGAATGTTGTTTTGATTGCCCCATCTGAATTGCAGTATAAATTCTGTATTTTCTTCCCGGAGGTGGTTTTAGTCGTGTTGGGTCAACACTAGGCTAGTCAACCTTTATAAGGGTTATGGTCTGGCACGTGCCTTTCCACTCTGCCAGTTAGTCGGTGTTGCTCTAAGGTACCTGCTGGCAGGAAGTGCAAACTTGTTAACATGTCTCCAATGCACTGAGCCCCTTGTTTTATAGGGTAAAAAAAAAAAAAGATCTTACGTCAAGCTGGAGGTAGAGAGGGAGATTTATTGGTGTTCTGAGTTTTGAGGATAATGTTCTATGAGGTCAAAATTTCTATCAAGGCCAGCATTGGCCAGAAAGTGTTTTGATCTAGATCATTAGCTGAAAAAAAGGATTTGGGGGGGAGGGGGGGTGGGTTGTGCAGCTTTAGAACATCCCTTCCTAATTCTAACCCTACTTTCTGAGCTTCCTCACATCATGTGTCAATTGCCTCTCTTGGCATATACTCAATATTAAACCCTGGATGACCACCAATAAGTTTTCACCTCCTTAAAACACTATTTTTTTTCTCAATTCCCTAGGTACCCCCTGCTATCCTATATATTAAACAATCAATCCACCCAACTCCCTTCTCCTAATCTCATCGCAAACCACCAGCTTGTGATGACTAATTAGCAAGTTTTAACCCTGGATATGTTTGGATCTGGGGAACTGAGTTGTAATTAAATCTTTCAGCCTAACATATATGAGGTGGGCGACAATCACGACCATCAGATCATGGGTTATAATGCTCCTAGGGGTGGAATCACCGTTTGCAATCAATCATGGGTAACACACGGCTTGGGGTATGAACCTTTTGGGTGAGGCTGCACGAGGGTGTTCATGATCCAGATTTCTTTCTTGCTTTTATTTTCTTGGATTCCCACCTAAATGGATTGTAACTCTAATTCTAAAAATTTCTTCAGAATTGTAATTTTGATCATTTCCAATTCCACTTTAATTCCAGAGGAATTGGATTTATAATATTTTAGTTCCAACCGATTTCCTAAATCCAAGACTCTCTGAATGTCACAATTCCGTCACCATCAGCATGCATCTAATCCTCACACTCCACTCTCCTTCCAACCCTAAGATCCCTTTCCAGACATTATACTTCCACTTTAATTGTTTCTGTTCCTTCCTAATACTCTGCCAACTTTGCCCTCCTATCATAGCTAGACTTTTCCACCATGAATTTATGTTTGCTACGCCATATCCAACACAGCTGTAAAACCTAGCTTCCCCTTTTCATCCTACTTATATAGAATCTGGGTTTTGACAACTGGTACTATAGTGATATAGGTTTGTATCATATGCAAATTTTCCTTTGAACTTAGCACATTACACATTTTTGAAATATGACCACTTAAGAATAGGTTTAAAATTTGACTCCTTGGACGAACTATGGGCGGCGGGGAATGAACTCAAGCGAGCTAATGATAATAGCCTGGCTGCGGTTATTTCTCAATCTATTGTCCCAGCAGGGGCATGGACAATTTGGAGGACTCGAAACGAGAAGGTGTTCAACGAGGCGTGGGTCTACCAAGAGAACATGTGGGACATGTTCAGCACGTGCTTAAGGGATTTGGGGACGGTTTATAGCCAAGGCCAAGGAAGTCCATATGGATGAGGGGGGTCTGCGGATTGTGGGGTGAATGACCGGTGTGGTGCGTCATCTCACCGGTTAGATAGCTCTTCTAATCCGAGGTGGCGGCGTACCCTCTTTAGGCCTTTTTTTTCCTTGATATGTCTTTACTTCCCTTGTTGTTCTATCTATTCTCCCTTCTTTCAGAATTTGTAATTTGAGTTCAGCAATGAAATCGGGTAGCAAACATCTACCTTTTTCAAAAAGAAAGAAAGAATAGGTTTAAAATGCTTGTTTGGAATCTGATTTTTTGCCTGCCTCGTCATACTTGCACCCAGCATTGAGATTTTGGATTTGATCGAGACAAAATGTCAGGTCAACAATCTGAATTTTTTTACCTTTGCAGGTGGAGGATGATGCTGGCAATTCTCCTGTTCTTGCTCCAAAGCAAAAGGATGCTCCAAAAGAAGAGCCTTCTGATAACAGTCCTTCAAAAGCAGCACCTGGTGGATCTTCTCGTGGAACTCCATCCACATCCAAGTCAGGAAAGTCAAAAAGAAAACATGGTTCTGATGATGCAAAGTCTGGGAATGGTGGTTCTGTGAAGAAGGCTAAGACAGACAATGTATGCCATTCCTATATTGCACAAATGAAATTTAGATATAAATTTTAGAACCATTCTGTACCTTGTCTTCTTTGGTTGACTATTATGCTATATTTTTCTTAAACAGGATTCAAAATCATCATCTGTTAAAGATGAGCCTGTTAGCAGTGCTCGAAATAGTGCATCTTCTAATGGACCAACTCAATCATCTTCAAAAACTGGATCAACATCCACTGTTGGTCCTGATATAGAAGAGGAGATAAGGACTGTTCTGCTCCAGATGGCTCCAGTGACAACCCAAGATCTTGTTGCAAGATTTAGGTCGAGACTAAGAACCAAGGAGGTATATCTTGATCGCCTAGATCCATATCCACCAACATTGCTACATTTTTCATTAATGGCCTGCATATGGTTATAGTTTTTCTGATAATGAAATGTCTTGGATTTTTTTGGATAGCGTGTGTAGACAATTAGATGCAGATTATATCAAAATTTTCATGGTTTGCATAATCTTAATGTCTTTTGATTGACATGTTTATTTAATCATTCTATGGGCGTCCCTGCTGGATCATATGTTTTATTACTCAAGGAAGTTGACATATAAGTTTAATTCATATATCTTTCTGTTTTCATGAGGCATGCCCTTCCCTGGTTTACTGTTATAAACTAGTTAATCTATGAATGTAATGGATTCTGCATGTCCATAGTTTTGAATTTACTTGCCTTTTTTTTTTGCAGGATAAGGCGGCTTTTACAGAGATTCTGAGGAAAATGTCCAGAATCCAGAAGATCGATGGAGCAAGCTACGTTGTGCTGAGAGAGAAATGACCCTTATCACCTGTGAGCTCATCGCATAATTCCATTGAATCCATTCCATTGGTTGTTAAGTTTTATTTTAACTCTTTGACATGCAAATGTCAAAAGATTTTCATTCTTCTCATATGACAATCTGCACTGGTAATTCGGAATGTCTATATTTTATTCTCATTCTGCCATTTATCGATAGATGGAAAACATGCTTTAAAGCACATGTTCTTCTGCTAAAAAATTCTCTTTTGCTTGACATGCAGGATGTCAAATTGTTTGTAAGACAATCTACAGAACAACTTATTATATGGTGAGAATGCTACGTTTTTTTTCCCCAGAGACGATGGACTTCTAAAATTATCAATAGATTGTCAAAAAAAAAAAAATCTTTTTTTTGTTTTATTGATTTCCTCCAGGTTGTGCTATATTTTGTAAACCATTATAGACCCAGTGTATGTATGATAAGATGAACAAGTTATTCCACATTATATTAGTATAAGATGTGCGTCCTTCCATGAACATTCGATGTGAGAAGAGCTTCGATTATTCTGTTGATGCCTTTTGTGGTGCCACACAATTAGCATCCAATGCCAATGATAAACCCTGGTCCTTTGATAACTGAATGGAATAAGGTGAGCTGGAATATTATGTGATCAAAGATAATGTATTGTTCTACGAGGGGAAAAAATAATTTTTTTAGATTTTTAGATAACCGTTTATGTTGTGTTATATACCATTCATTGTATTATATATTTTGTGGAACTATAAAATATAATGCTGGAATGATTGTCGCTCTAATTTTTCAAAAATCGAACCGGAAAAATCACCCGAGTCAAGGGTTACTTGTTCATCCGTTGGGTTAACTGAATTTAAACTGTGACATAATTATAATATAACGAATGTATTAATTATCATCACTGTGCATAAAATTTAATTAACATCATAACAAGATTTTAGTATCTAAATTCTAAAAAATTTATAAGATTTTCATAGATAATCAAGTGATTAATAATAATAATTTCTAAGAATAAAGAACTGATTAGTTTAATCAATCTGTGCCGCTTATCAATTTAACCGGTGGGTAGGTTGGGTTTTACTTTTTTTTTTTATATCTTGGGGTTTTAAGAATAAATCGAATCGGAATTCAAAATGGGTAAAAAATTAACCAGTTCAACCGATCGAGTTGGGTTGACCTTTAAAACACTAAGATTAAACCGCACAATACGGTAAATCAACATGAATGAACACTAAGATTAAACCACACAACACATAAATCAACATGAACGACATTGATGTAACATTGATATACCATAATACCATATGATCTACATCTTTAAACAAACTAAAATCACTGTATAAATCGAAGTAGACATTACCGATAAGCTCACATTGGATTGCTCCCACCTCAAAACCACTCCCAAATCGAAGTAGAGCCAGAGCCCAATTGAGCCATTCATTGTCCGATCGAGCCGGACAAGGAGGGACCCCTCAACAGTCCCAACTCGAACAACGTCAGACAACCACATTCAAAACAGATAATACTGATGTAATATTAATACGACATGTTATCTCTTTCTTTAAAGAAATAATATAACAATACAAATCAAAATAACAAACAACATATGATCAATTTTTTTCAACCAAAACGATATTCCGATCGAGCCAACAGGGACAGACCATCAACGGCCCCAACTTGAACAACATAATGAATAACATTGATATAACATTGATATAACATGCAATCTTCTATATTAAACAATACAAAATTCAAATATTATTCAAAGTAAACCACTAACATAACACCAATACAACATATAATCAATCTCTTCAACCAAAAACAACACTCACAATAACAAACTTTTCAATCAAGTATCGTAAACCCGCCTAAACATTTGAAAAAAAGAGAAGAAAATCACACTTTCAAAAGTTGGAAAACAAGAGAACCAGAGCCAGACCCAACAGAGCCATAATAGGTGGCCCTACGAGTCCGATCGATCCGGACGGGGCGGGACCTTGGGCGGCCTCGACTCGATCAACATCGACGGTCTCTCCTTGAGAGGCCGGAAGGACCTCGACCCGCAATTTGAGGCCTCTCGAGCAGCTGATCGGCTCGGCACTCGCGAAGTACCGCTCACCCTCGCCTTCGAGGGCGACGCGGCTCAGACCGTCAGTGAACATCCGAATCGGGTTCGTGACGTTGCAGGCCTCGAAATCTTCTTTGCTCGTCAGTTCCGCGACCGTCTCATCCGCCGCCGAGTACGCGAACCCTGTGAAGATTCATGTTGGGGAGAGATTGGTTGGTGAAGCAATGCCATTGGAAGGTAAGTAGTTCATTCAGATTTCTAAAAGTTGATGTTTTGATTGTTCTTTTGGTGGTATTTTTATCTTTAGTTATAAATTGGGGTGCATAAGATATAGATGGGCATGGTTTTCAGGATTGAATTGTCTTAATTTTAAAAGATAAAAAATCTACTAATTTTGTCACAAGTCACATTCGTCAAAATTGGGAGAGGAAATGTGGATAAATGTTATTTCAGTTTTAAGTGGAACAAAAAATCTCTATTTTTATTATAAAATAGGGACAACGGTTTGTATGTTATTCTTTTACACTAAGTAGAATAAGTTGTTCTTCCCCCCACTTATCCTCATGCTTATCCCCTTATCTCAACATTTATCCCTTTATCAAAACAAACCTAAATGCTAGTTGAGCAAAGACGTAAGAGTGAAAATAAGTAAATGGAGAATAACTTGTCCTGCTTAATATAAAAAAAAGTTGATAAAAAATAGATATACAATTGTCCAATTTTAAAATGAAAATGATAATTTTTATCCCTTTTAAAAAATTAGAATAACTCAGCCTCAAAACCTTAACCCCTAGCCAAACCAACCCTCAAAAATATATGTACGGATAAATTACTACACTTTGATAATATTACCTTGGAGAGGCAGATATAATTATTCCTACTTATTTATTCAAAGATATAACAATTATAATATTAGAAAATCACAAACGACAAACATTTATGAAAACTGACTGAAAGATAAACAACCATATAGAAGATCATCTAATTCATCTCTATCCCTTTATAATTATTTTATATCCGGATAAACTACTCACAAACCAAACGTGTATGCTAACTTGTCCAAACAAAATTATTTCATCTAGACCATTTGAACCTATCTTTCACAAATAATAATAATGAGAGGTTATGCTAGTCTTATTGGCCATTTTTTCTAGGTATGCAGCCTATGGTGAGTATTCTTTCTTGCTCTGTTATTTGTTTTATTCTCTATGAAAAAAGAAAGGCCTCCTTTTCTATCTCTTATCTTCATTCTTCAATGGATGAACAATCTAGTCATCTTCTACATGTCCTTATAATATTTCTCTTATCCTAATTGTTTATTTGAATATAAGTTTTAGTGGCAATCATTTGGTAAGCAATAGTTTTTTTTTTTTGACAAACTAAACAAAAACAGAAGTGTCAGGTTTCAGTCATCATTTCTCTAACCCCCCGTTTGGAACAGGGATAGATTTTATTCTAGGATATACATTTATCCAAGCATAAGTGAGTATAAATAAGGATAAAATGATTTTGTGTTTAGTTGTGTTTTGAATTATTCTCGTTGGTAAACGTAAGAATAAATGTTTTGTTGTATGAGTAAAATATGAATAAAATATGGATAAAGATTTATAAAAGATAAAAAGTAATGATAGTTGATTTGACAGATAATTTATAAGAGGTGAAGACAGTTGATTTGACAGTGGACTCACATATTCTTTGGGTGAAATAACCTAGGATAACTTTAATTACAGGAGTTGATTAAAATCTATATACCACTTTATCATGGTTTAATTTAGCATACTTTATCAGAGGTTATCTGGGGTAAACAAACACTTGAAAATTCTTATCTAGGGTTATCCGGAGTTTTATACCAGAAACAAAAGTCCAGATCCTTGAGACACAATCTTTGTGTGGGTCAATAAGAGTCACATAGACTAGTAAAAGAATTATATTTTTGTGAAAAAATTAAACATATTCACCTAAACAATTTTATAACATCTACGTGGCATATATTCTCATTGATCCACATACGATTTTTTGTCTTCAACATAAAGGATATGCTTATCTTAAAGAATTTTATACCATCTCCCTGAGGCATTCTAATTGATTCACATTGGGATTTTTTGAGTCTTCAACATATAGGATCCCAGATCATTAAACATACAGTTACATACTAGTCCTAACTCCAAAAAATAAAAATATAAACTCAACTATGGGGCATTTATAAATAAACCTCCTCCTCATCCTGTTCTTCCAATTTCTAAAAAGCAGCAACAGATCACAGTAACCTCTCAATATACATATCAAATCATCAATCAATAAGATGCCATAAAAAAGAAGAGTGTACAAAACATTATCCAATATCTAACCATCTACCCACCCAAAAAAAAATCTAATCATTCTCAACATTTTCATATAAAAATATCTGTTATCCTAATTGTTTATTAAAAAAACTATAAATTCATGTCAATCATTTGGTGAGCAATAGCTTTTCTATAACAAATCAAACAAAAAAAGGAAGTGCAAGGATTACTTTCAAACATGAGTACATCATTTTCAACATACTGGCTCTATTCACCCCTCCCCACCTTCCCCAAAAAAAGGTAAATAAATAATTCTCAAACTCAAACATAAATAAACTCTTCTAATAATCCTGCTTTGTCAAACTCAAAAACATATCAAAATATCCTAGCAATCATATATATACAGTGAAGTAAAATGATAAGATGCAGATACCATTCATCCTCAACTGATGTGCGGATACCTTAAAAACCATTTGATTAAATGGATTTCTATCAGACAGTTAAAAAAAAAAAACTCACCCACGAACCCCCTCTCTCCCCAATGAATCATGACCCCATTTCTCTCTTTAAAAATTAGGTGGTCTTTTTTCTTCTACACTGAAACGTCTAATGAAAATCCATTTACTCATATGATTTTTAAGAGTGTATTTATGCATGTTTTGCATGAATGGTGTCCGCAGCTTACCATCCCTCTATGTATGTATGCATATATCATCCCATCAATCAATAAAATGCCTTCAAACAGAACAACATTAGATGTTAGAGATCTATTAGATTGATAATATCTATCAGGAAAGATTGTTTTAAGTAAAAAATATTTAAAAACTACCAACAGACTTATCCCAATTAAATATTTACTGAATAATATATTTGAAAACAGAAAAATAGGATATTTTGTTCTACATTAGAGAAAGACAGAGAGACTCACAGATGTTGTCACCAACCCTGAAGACCTTGTCAAGTGACCAGACCCCAATGTCTGAACCCAAATCCCAACCTCTGTCCCCTCCCACCACATGGTGCTGCCCAGCCTCGGCTAACCCACACCCTCCTAAAACACTCACCACTACTACCACCACCACCATCAAAACCAAGAAACACTTCCCCATCACAGCCATGGAAGTCACACAGAAAAGAGAGGATGAGTGGAACTCAAGAAAAAGTTGTAACTTCTAGTCCTTCCTTTTGTTGTGCTTTCCCTCTTTTAAATGGGGGCATCAAAACAACAGTACTGACAGGTCACATGAGAGAAGGTAAAGTAGGGTTTCTTTTTAACCCTACCAAGCATTCAACCAAGCATTCAAAGGAGGGCTTTAAAATTCTTCCTCCCCCTGACATACAAGCCACTTCTATTGGTTTATGGTTTTTTGAGTTTTGTACATTTGTACACAACCACCAATCTCATTTTTAGTTTTTTTTTTTTGTCCCAAGGGGGTAATTATAGGTGTGTTGAATTGACTGACTGACCCTCTTAGGTGGGGATTCAAGTGTTCCTGATATTTTGCAATGGCCATGATTAAAAAGAGTGTTCTATCGTCCAAAAAAAAAAATGATTAGTGTTCTAGAAAACAATAAAATACACTGGGTAGTTTAGGCTGATAGACATCAAAATACACTGGGTAGTTTAGGCTGATAGACATTTATTAGCATTTGGGGGTACATTGGGAAAAAAAGAAAGGATAAAAGTAAGGTGATTTCTTTTTATTCCTTATTATTGTATTTATTCTTTTTTGAACTTAATTTATTGGCACAATTTCTCCTGGCAGCGTGAAAAATAATTGAAAGAGAAGGTTGAAAATCCATCAACCTACCAATTGATCGAGTCTTGACATAAGAATTTTCCTAGAAGTATCAAATTAGTCTTGATGCCTACAGTAAAGATAAGTTTAATAGGAGAAATGGGGAGGGGGTGAATATGGAACAAAATCTTTCTTAGCTATCTATTTTTAAGCTTTTTTTTCTCCTAGGAGGAGCTCTTTTATCTCAATTTTGTTTTCTAGGTATCGATAATCAAAATCTTCAACAATCATATCATTATTTTAGAATCAAATTTCTAGTAATTACTTTCAGACATTTACGTAAACTTTGTTTGTAATCAAATCTAAAAATTAACTTTTCATAAAAAGTTGTTTTCAATCGGTTTTTCCATAAAAGTTGTTTTGTTAAATTTTAACGCATAAAAGTCATTCAATTAACCAAGGGTCATCATTACAATTTACAAAGGCCTTCTTAAATTAGATAGCATCTTTTGTTGATGCCTTTAGATGAGCTTGTGATAAGAAACATCATAAATATTTCAACATTTATTGATTGAAATCAACAACCATAAAATGGGTGTGACTTGTAAGATAGAAATACGAAACGGCTGGTTGGTTATATAAGTGGAGTAGGTCCTTTTGGCAATCAAAAGTTTCATAAATTAATATAGGTTTATCTAAGACTTTAATATACTAGTTTAAAACACTCAACAGTCTCTAACACGAAGTCCAACCATCTGTCCAACCAAACAGTCTTTCCAACCGTGCAAGCCAAACACAGTTCCTAGCTTTTGTCTTGTTACACTCATATATGTTTTGAAGTCATTTATATACTTATAAATTTGTTATGAGAAAAATAAAAATAAAAATAAAAATATTAAAGTAATTTGAGTTTGAGCATGTATTTTATTTTTCATAAAAATATGCATTTCAAAGAAAAAAGTTAAACTGTGTGAGATATGTAAAAGTAACTACAAGATTGATTGACCACTATTGGGGGTGGCTGGCTCATCCATTATTAGCCTGTGTGTGATATCAACAAACACGAATCTATCAAGAACATATTAATATTAAAAAATGGTGTGGGCTACATTTGAGGTTGGAATAGAGACCATGACTAACCATTTTTCATTATTATTTTTAAGTATATACTTATATGATTAAATGCATTTTTTATTAAACATATAAAACACATACACTTATGTATTAGATGCATATTTTTAATGTTTTTATAATAAAACATAATAGTTTTATACACTTGTCAAATGTATTTAGATTTAAATGTACAAGATATAACTATAAAATTGATATGAACAGAGGGACAAAAATATTTATGAAATATAACCATCCAATAAACTAATTCCATTTAACATATAGGGCATTAATTTGTATACAATATAATGTATATTTTTTTCATATTATAATTAAAAAAGATATAACAAACCTTTATAAAATTCAATTGAGATCGATTTAATTAATATCTTTAATTTTTGAATTATTAATTTTTAATATATTAATAACATTCTGAAATTTAATTTTAAAACATATCTATGATTTATCTAAATATGATTTAAAATCTTAAATTTTGAATAAATAATATACGAGTAATTGTTAAATTCATGGGAGGATAAAAGCCAGGTCATTTTCTTTTTAATATATAATAGTTATATGACATGAGCTAGTTTCATTTCTCATATCCATTTAAGGGGCATGTAAACAGATTTAAAGGATACAAATGGAAACATCAATTATAACTTTGTTATGTCACAACTGATGTCTCATATACTTCATTAGCCATCAAGTGAAGTATATAACTCCTTAGATGAAAAATGTACCTTATTAAATTTTTTCTTATACTTACTAAAATGAGTTCACTTAACTCAAAATAGAGCGATATATATTTTTTGTTAAAACATATACATCATTAAAACATGTTTAGTATTTTTAAAAACATAAAAACATGTGACCTAGATTTAAAAAAAAAAAAGAGTGTAACATTTTCCCCGTGACTTGCAGGCCGGTTACGGTGCAGCCCGCTATGATCTGTACCCAGCCCGCGGGCTAGTCATGGCCTGAGACTTCAGACCCGACCAGGCCCATTTCAACTTGTTTGAAGCCCGACCCGACCATGCTCTGTTTGACGGGAAAATGACATGTCCAACTTGTGCAGCCTCAACAACAGTTCACAAGGATTTTTTTTAAAATTATACACTCTCGTTGAAATACATACAATTATATAAAATAAAATATATATGCTATATATTATAATAGAACCTCATACACTATCCCCCCGTTTGCCAACTAACATAAACAGAGAATAAGGGAGAATAACAGTAGAATAGCGGTTATTCGCTGTTTGTTTGTAGCGGATAAACCCTGATAGCTATGCATGGATAAACGAGCATAAGGCCTGATAACAATTCCACTAAAATGTGAGAATAGCTTATCAGGGCTTATCTATTCCTGAGAATAAAAATACCCCTCACCATCATTACAAAAAAATTATCTCTCTTACTTTAACACACTCCGATGATACACCCATATTTAAGGTGGACCGTCTGATCAATAGGCCTGGGCACTGTGATTAAATCTGGACCACCCAAAATACCCTGAAAAATCAAATCTCATCCTGACCGTCCAAATTCACTCTGCTTTTTTTTCATCATCGTACACGTGTCCCGGCTACCATCCCATCACATTCACTCCCACCAACCATCATTGAATACCCCATTTTCATTCTCATCTCTCTCACTCGACTCCCTCTGCAACCAAAATGGAAACCCTAGCTTTGTTAGGTTATGATTCACCATGAACACCTTGTGAGAGCTTGAAGGGGTGTAGATCGAAGTTCGGGCATTTCGACAATCAGGACTGTTTTGTGGCTCCCCATCAACCATAGGCATACATCCCTAGTCGAGACGATTCACAGGTAAATGATTCATCTTTCGGCGATCTTATGATGAAGATGATAAATATTCATGTTAATCCCCTGCTCGATTTGAAAAATTAATGGTGAATAATAACATGAAATTTTTAGGTTAAAACATTTTGGTTCATCTTCGTAGAGCTGATGATGTGTGATCTTGTGTATTGGGTGACCTTTTATGATGTTTTCATGCTTATATGAATATTTTATTGCACACTATAAACTAGGTTAAATACATTTGGTTTGATACAAGGATTACATCAGTTTTTCTGTATTTTGATGTTCAGTTTTAAATATCATATCAAATGATAAAACACCACATTTATATTTTAAATAGATTAATGGAACACTATCAGAGATTCTTGGAAAGCATGCTAACCTTTGGAACCTTATAATGCCTAATTTTTACTAATAAAAGTGATATGTAAATCTCCCAACCCCATCTTGTTCCTACTTACTTTCCCCCTTTGTGAGAGACCAAAACGAGAGTGATGAAAGACCTCTATTTGGGTTTATGATTTATTTTTTTATCTGATCTTTTCACCCAATTTGTTTTTCTTTAGCTTGGTAATGTCTTTGTTAAATTTTGTAGCAGCCACATTTTATATATTCACTGTTCTACCTGGTTATATTAGACACGATGTCATGCATAAACATGACTGTCAATGCTGATCATCCATATCAATGGGCTTAATCAATTTAATAAAATGTCTCGGCCCTACAAATTGTATTAATACAATCTATAATGCCCACAAGGAAAAAAATATTCTTTCGGAGTTGCAAGACCACTTTAAAAAAAAACTCATACGATATGCATTGCTTTTTTCTTGTGTATATACCTGTGTGTTCCATATGAATAAGAATGCTCTTATTTGTTTGGTTGATGCTCTCAAATATGAAGTCTCTAATTTCTAGTACTTAATAACACTTAGTCTAATTTGTCAGCTGTTAACCTCTCATAATATACTATCACTTTGCAGTTATTATATTATTGCAAGTAAACTTTCAATAAATGTCTCATGGGTTCTACATTATTTAATGCCAATAGATTAAGAGGTTGACTAATGTATGTTTGTTTGTGATGACTGTATATGCTGGTTTAACAACCATGTTAAATCTGACTTTAAATGTGATGTTAACCAGGATCTCCTGAAAGGTTTGAAGTGTATATGAAGAAGAAATTTTATTCAAATTCCCAGTGTCTATTAATATGAAATACATAACCTATTTGCCTATATATTTTATAATGGAGTATACTATAAGTTACATGCAAATATATATGACCATTTATCAATAATTCAATGTAATGAAGTGATGTGTAGGGTTGGCTATATATATGTCAACAATAGAGTAGTTGAATGACCAATATCCACATATATGTATTTGTCCTTATTTGTGAGTGTTATTACCATTGATAGTATTTAAGACATGGCTCCTAGGTATATCCTGATTGATTTACATTTTCTTTTGCATCTCTTGGACCCATGTATTATTATTCCCAAATGAATGATTGTTAAAGAACATGTTCTAGTCAATTGGTCTTCCATCCAACATCAATCTATGTGCAAGTATATATTGATGTTTATGTATAACTTGCATATGGAGTATACACACATGGAATCCACTGAATGACCAATAAGTTACATATATGTTTTATCCTGGACTACTTTGTATAAATATGCTTTTTATATGCTAGTTACTGATGTTATGAGCTACTGAATGATATAATCCATTGGATATGTTACATTACACTTTATATATCAGTGATATGTATTTGTTCCTTTCATTATATTCATAAGGGTGATATGTTTTAATATGTTGTTTATATGTTATTTGTTTATTATATGCTTTCATTATGTTATTATGTGTGGTCTTCAATTCCATATAACTTTTGGTATGACTGATATGTTCGACTCATTTTATTTTCTTCTTGGGGAATGTGAGTTAGTTACTGATAAGTTATATTTTTATGTTTATGCGTTTTAATGTGAATGCTATGTTTATATATACTATGAGGGGACATAGGTAGGAATGTAATATTTGGTATGCATGAGGAGTTCATATTAAAAGTTACATTTGGGTGTATGACCTTGTAATATACATAATATATATGATATGCTTATATGGTTTTTTTGTGATCCATTCCTCCAATATGATTTGAAATACATGTCTTATCTTGTTCTCATTATATTTACTGATCAATAACCCCATAATTAAGTTTCTTTTTATGCATGTAGTATATCTGTTGTGAGTTTATTTATAGATGGTATCTATTTCTTGACTATTCACATAGAACAATCCAGTCATTTGGACGGAATCATTGATAAATGGGTAGTACATCTGCTTGGATGTAATAGATATATGTTTTTAAAGCTCTCTTGTTGTTATAGGTACAACTTTGTTTGAATTGCATTGAACTAATCAAAACTAGGTTCTGTGTCCCAGTGTTTATGATTTAATAATGATGCATTTTGACTGACTGTCAGGATTGTTTCATTGTTTAAATATGAATAATTGTTATTATACCCAAGTTCTGTTGTGACATAATGTGGATGTATTTTTTTTAAGTGTCATTGTACAAAGGTTTAAGTCTGTTTGAATTTTTTTTGTGGTGTTTAAGCATGAATTATTATGTGTTTAAGCATGAATTTCTTTTGATATGTTTGTAACTGTTCGACTCATTTGATTTTCTTCTTGGGGAATGTGAGTTAGTTATTGATATAATAAACATGTCATGTTTATGTGTATCTTAGAATGTGAAGAGTTTGTTTATATATAGTATGAGGGGACATAGGTATATGTCCCCTCATACTATATATGTCCCCTCATACTATATAGTATGAAGGGACATAGGTTTGTTTATATATAGTATGAGGGGACATATATGTCCCCTCATACTATATATAAACAAACTCTTCACATTCTAAGATACACATAAACATGACATGTTTATTATATCAATAACTAACTCACATTCCCCAAGAAGAAAATCAAATGAGTCGAACAGTCTGGGATATGCACAAGACTGGGATAGGGTCATATCGGTATGTACAGTTGAGGATAGTTTAGTTTTGTCTTGGTCTCCTAATATTAGATGTTAAAATAAAGTCGTTGTCTGCTTATCCTGTGCAGAACAATACCAAGTTTGGGTTATGCCGGGACAAGCCATTTATATGGTTCAAGGAATTCTCCATGATATGTGGGAACTCCACATCCAAGGGATTCCATGCCCATGCCTCCCTCGTCAGTGAGGATGATGATGACAATGACACTGAAGGAGACTCAATGGAGGCCAAGAAAAATAGGTTCGATTCACTCCATATAAAGAGACCATCGGTGGATGATTACTTCAATCGAGGGGGCACATGTGAGAACAAGTGGGGGAGCAGCACACCAATAGAGATACCTGATGAAGGTGAACCAACCTCTAGGAGGAAGGATAAACGTTCCATAGCATCCACTGCTTCAGACATGGGGGAGGATGATTTGCAATTCCAAAAAACGATCATCTGGGTCTGGTAAGAGGGTAAAGAACTCCGTTGCTGCTGAAGGATACATGGCTGAGTTCATTGAAATTGGGAGGCGTAGGGTGGATGTGGCAAAAGAATACTTGGAAAAAGATTATGAGGGGAAGTACACTTTGGAGCAGGCAGTCAAGTGTCTTTCGATGTTTAGGCAACTCAGTTCAGCTAGTAAGTTGGCTGCAGCTGAGGCTCTCAAGGATGAGGCGAACCGCACTATTTTCATGGCATTCCCGGATGACTTGAAGATAGACTGGATTGAGAGACAGGGGATGAACTATCAACCACCTCCCTATGTTCCACTTGCACCATAGGAAGGGAAGGAACTATCTACCTTTATGTTTGACCATATATAGTATTATTTTTTGAGCCACCTATAGTAGGAAGGCTGGTAACCTGTCACTATTATTCAGGAGGTTGTAATCTAAGAAGACATTCTCATCTTTTGATGTATAAACTAGAATGATGTGGACTTAGGGTTATGTATGGAAACACTCATAATTTTGTAAGTATTTGTAGCACATGGATGTGTGTAATAATCCACATGTATATATTGGTGATGGTGATGTAATGTCTGAACTCTTGCATCATTCGTCGAATGACAATTAACTAATCTTTTGTATCCCTCTTCCATTGTGTATGTGTATATTCAATGCTCTCTTATTTGCCCAATGCAGTCAATGGATTCCTCAACAAGGAAAAGACTACGGTCTGAATTTTTTAGGCAATTTTTTGAAGAGGATGAGGAATCAATGTTCCTAGAGATGGCCTATGTACTTGACCATTTCAGGTATCGGGTTGAACATCAATCATTGACAAGGAGACCGATGAGAACTGGACCCCTGTCCGGCCATGCATTTGTACATGAGTTGCTACAAGGACATGAGGCTAGGGCATATGAGAATCTGCGCATGAGTCCTCCAATGTTCTTAAAATTGCGGGATGTCTTGATCAACAAGGGTGTCTTGAAAGACACTACCAACGTCACTTGTACCGAACAGCTTGCAATCTTTCTTCATGCTCTCGGCCATGGTGTGTCTAATAGGGTGTTATCAGAACGCTTTCACCATTCAGGGGAGACAATTAGTAGGCACTTCAATGCTGTCCTCAAAGCAGTGGTTTCCCTAAAACGAGAGTACATCAACCTCCCACAAAATGATGTGCAAGTCCATCCCCATGTGAGGCACAACAAAACCTTTTATCCATATTTTAAGGTGAGTTCATACTACTCATAACATGTTCTATTGCTGATCTTCCTCATATATGCATCTATCAATCTTATGCAAATACATGTGATGTTGAATTATAGAATGCGGTGGGGGCAATTGATGGGACACACATCCCTGCACTTGTCAGAAAAAATAAGGCAACACGATATCGCAACAGGAAGGGATGGATATCACAGAACGTGATGGCCGCTTGCTCGTTTGACTTGCAATTCCAATACGTCGCCGTTGGTTGGGAAGGTTCAACGGCCGACATGAAAGTCCTTAGATGGGCATTGGAGTATGGGGGTTTTACTGTCCCAGAAGGTATATACCTCTAATATGATTGTCAACATGTTTCCCTGCACTTGTGTTACATCATTCATTTGCATTGAACTAATACGAATCTTTCTACCAGGAAAATATTATTTGGTTGACTCTGGATACGCGAACACTGATAAGTTTCTTGCACCTTACCGTTCTCATAGATATCATTTATCTGAGTTTCTAAATCGCAGATGTAATAGATATAGTGGTCCAAATGAACTCTTTAACCATAGGCATGCACAGCTGAGGAATGTCATTGAGCGTGCATTTGGAGTTCTAAAAATGCGCTTCAAATGTCTTAGATGCACTCCATATTATCCATTTAGAACCCAGACTAGAATTGCACTTGCATGTTGCATACTCCATAACTTCATACGTAGGGAGGAAGGGTCAGACATCTTATTTAATATGAGTCAAGATGATATGGACTCAGTTGGGGAGGCCAGAGATGAAGGAAATACCGACGTGACAAATGAGGATAACGTCGGAGGGGCTCAACTGCGAACAATGATTACTGGTCAATTGTGGGGGGGTAGGAATGTAAGTGAATGTTGAAGAAGTGTATTTAGATTATGTGACTATATGTTAATAATCATTTATGTGTTATTCATCTAAATACATGTTTTTTAATTGCAGAGGCAGTGAGGTGGTGGCGTTTCTGGTAGTTTGGTTTGTCAATGTATTCAACCCATGTTGGCCTTTGCATTCTATGATATTTGTTTAGTTATATACAGCATTCATTTATTTGACTATGTGATTTGAATTAATCATACTCATTATTATGTGTTTTATGTAACAGGCATTTGTTTCCATCAGATGGGAAATTATCCATTTTATGCGGTCGCGAAGGGAAGGAGGCCCGGGGTGTATGACAATTGGGCAGCCTGTCACGCGCAGGTGCATCGCTTCAGAGGTGCGACGTTCATGGGTGTTAACGATATCGAGGAGGGGTTCGCATTCATCAACTCCGTCAATGCAGGCCTAGAGGCAGATGCACCTATTGACGTGTCAGATTCCACACCCCCTCCATCAGATGAGACTCATGGCATGAACAGACCACTGCTACCAGACATTCCACCAGCTACTGCAGACCTTCCAGATCCTACACCAACCGAGATTTTGCCAGACTCCTCACAGCCAGTGTACCACCACTTGTCGTATAGTGCAGAACAGTCACGTCGAAGTTCAACAGACGTTCGAGCCACTCTCTGCTTCACTGAGATGACTGTTTATGGGATTCCAGTTATGTCTCTCTTTCTGGGTTTGTTTGGCACACTTGTTCTTCTTGTGGCATGTATTTTCATTATGTTGTTTGTTTTGATCCTGCGTCAATGATAGTATGCAGGGGTTGGGATGGTTAGACCTTGTAAACTTTTATTTTGTGTTGCCCACTAGTTTATGGGTTAATTTTGTGGATGATTCAGTTTGTATGGATGTTTAAACACCATATTCTGTTTATCCAGAATACTAATTTTGACTTAACCTCGGCGGCACAAGAGGTTAATGTGAATATTAAAATGTGAATGTAAGTTTGTGATGATGCCTTATCTTGTTGTGTATTATATAATTTATCATTCTTATAACATGTCATATTTATATCTTTGGATTTGTGTGTGATATTTTCTTATGTTAGATATATGTTAACCTCTGATAACAGGGCTATCCTAGTATCTCTTTTTATGTTGACCATGGTTTCCTAGATGAGAAGTGCTTTTGTATAGATGCACAAGAGGTTGATGCATGTCAGTCATTTTGGATAAATGTGAAGTGGTTGTTTCATGTGAGAGAAATAGGATCAATGATAAATATGCAGTATATTTGTAATTATTACTCCATAGGTTATTTCTGTATATATCATTATCCAGATATATTTACCTAAGTTTTAAAAAAATTCCACAAAGTATGGGTGCATAAATAACTTAGTGGACCCTATTATAAATTTTCATAAAATTGACATATAACACGTATAAGTAAATTCAATCGAGACACAATATATACTTTCTTCATGGGTTATTTGATACTGTAAAAAGATTAAGACTGGTAATAAAATTTATTAATAATTCTAAGTCATTTTATTAAATAAAAATAAAAAAAAGTTTAGTTTTATTATTATTAATGACCAAGGGATTGAGTTAATTTAATTAACACATAACCCTTTAATTGCAATCATTACAAAACAATTGGAATCAACATGAGCATACATAGAGTTAATTGTTCAATATATATAAAGGTTCACCATCAAATATTACATAAGATGGACGGTCCAGATTTAATTACACTCATCATGGATTGATTTATATTCATCAATTACACCAAACACAAAATTATATTACAGGGGCAAAGTTGACATTTTGAAAATAATAACTCCCTATTCATCTCTTATCAACCATTTATTCACTGTTTATTCTAGGTCAACCAAACACCAAAAATCTGAATTTTACGTTTCCCAATAAGAATAAATAAGAATAACAGAAATTGCAACCAAACATGAATAGGCTTATTCTGCCAAACACTGTTATCTATCCCCGTATAACTATCAGGGCTGAATAAGGCAATTCCACTTCCCAAACGGGGGGTATGATAATGCAATATATACTACGTTAACATAGTATATAGAGCTACAAAATAGACGAGTGTATAAGCACTCCCTTGACAATCACCCATGAAGCACTATACAACATGCACGATTTCCAAACGGAACCTGCACGATTTCCAATGCAAAAACACAGAGGCAAGTGAGACCACCTGTTCATCAAATATGAAACCATCATGAAACCGAACCAGTCTACATTAATGAATAATGAAGCCAATAACAGTCTCCCCAGAGGCTCAAGTTACTACTACTACACATCCTAACAATGTCTTCTTTTAAGTGTCAACTACTCTCCATTTTCACCAAAATACAGTCACAAATTGCATCCCAACAGTGACACAGATCAGCGCCGCCCATCATGGCGAGCACTGGATGGTCTCGCTACCACCGGACGCCTGGGAGACCGCATCCTCCTTCGTGATGGCCACATAGTTCACAGGTGCTGACAGCCGGTGGTTGTTGTTGGAGTCCCGCTTCCCGTCTTTGCTTGCGGACCTGGTGCCCGTGTTCATGGACAGCCTCCGGCCTGGCGTGCCATTGCTTGCCCCGTTGGTGGCCCGCTGGCCCACCACCTTCTTCGGGCCGAGGGGACGGACTGGGCTGGGCCGCGAGCCGAACATGGCTTCTTGCTCGGTGTTCACCTGCTCATGGAACCGCTTCTGGTCCTGTGAGTGCACCACCACCACCACCAAGTGATTAGATACAAACATTTTCTATCTAATATATACTCAAATCACTCCTTATGTCATTCATGCTGTCCTAAAGTAGCATATATAATTTCCTTAATCTAGTATATACTATATGATAGACCAAAAAAACTATAACAAGTTTTCATTTCAATTCATTCGAGTATATACTTCATTTCTGAGAATATATATATGCTTAATACTGATGAATGCATACCTTATTCAACTTTTTCATAAGAGTTGTTTGTTTTGTTATGTAATTTGTGAGACTTGAACCTTTGTTGTGAATAATGAACTATGGTCCAAGCCCCAATTTTGTTGACATATAAAAACTAAAATTTGCAACCAAAATCTACAATTTAAAAATGCCCAATTGGAACAAATTATCTGAAAAGTGATTTTGCAAAAGCATTTAAGAGTTGGTTGCATGTAGTGCCAAAAAATGGTTAATTATGTCATCTTTGCTGTAACATTTGACATTGAAAGTGCTTACCCGCGATCTTCGTTTTTCTTCCTCCCTGTCATGCCTAAGCACGGCGTATTCGTCTAGCATGGCAAGGAGAGGAACCCCGTCATACATGAATTGGATGCCTCGATCATCCTCCCACGCCCGAATCTTGGCGACCAGGTTATCAACCAGGGCTGTGGTCCCAGAAAATCCGTAAAATTTGTTCAACTTAGACCAAATCATACCATATATGTGCATACTGTACACATCAATGCGTGCACAACACAGCCTAGTTTTGATGGAGAACACACATACCTGGAATTTTGTTCACAAGAACGCGAGCTTTCTCTGCGCGTTTGAGATTTAAGTGAGCGCCTTTGCTGGAGTTATACCTGTTCTCATCCTGTTTCATGAAACAAGGATACCCAAAATAGGATTATTAATTTTCAGCACACAATGATATAGAGAATGCAATGGAATAACATGATACTCAATCTGAAGTTCATAACGGTCAATGTTCTATATGAATGTTTTTTATAAGTAGAAAACTTATGTTCATCACATGTATTTCTAATTGAATAGATAAAAGTTAAATATATATCTTTTAGTTATGAAGCTATGTGAAGTTATGTATTCTTCTTCTTCGAATAAATGCTCTATATCTACAGCGGTTCATTATCCTGGATGGGCCACTTAGTCCCATACTACAAGTAGGGATGAGACTAGGGACAGCGAGCCCAGAACAGACAGTGAACCAGAATCCCATGGATCAGCCCAGAGGGCTCTAACTACTTTAGGAAACTTGGACCATGAGGCCCAGAACAGGTAGTGGGCTAGAGGTCCATGAACCAGCCCCAAAGAGGCTTTAAACTACTTTTTTCACATCTCGCAGTCGAAAAAATTTGATCCGAAGAACCCTCAAAGGGAGCAATATCTGAACCACCAGCCCGCAAGGACGAGGTGATGCATCAATTAATATAAGGTATAGTTAGTGGAGATCATGAGATAGTGATCTTAAGTTCTCAACAAATGACAAGCCCTCGCAGGCTTCAGCTTGGTGGTTGGGACACCATCCCCTTTTTGGAGATCACCGGATCAAATCTTGCTGACTACAAGATGGGTAAACAATGGTTTAAAGCTCTTTTAGAGCTGATTCACGAGTCTCTGACCAATTGTCTGTTCTAGGCCTCCTAACCCAAGCTTCCTTAATAGTTATAGCCCTCTGGGACAGTCCATAGGCCTCTAACCCACTGCCTGTTCTGGGCCCGCTAGTCCACGTGCCTCTGACTCACTACATGTTTTGGGTCTGCTAGCCCAAGACCCATCCCTACTTGTAGTAGAGACATGTAGCCTATTAACACCTTTCCCGACTAGACTCGGATGATGAACTGCTCTGGATACATAGCTTTTCTATCAACTAAAATAAAATAAAATAAAATAGACAAATTAATGACAAACTACTTGGATGCATTAAAAAGTATATGATGCAAGAGAGAACATCGATATAGTCTATGAACAATGGAGAAGGGCCTGGGCACTGATTAAAAGGGTGTGGATGTGTTAAGTTCAGTGGCATACATAGCACATGACAACAGAGAGGATTACATGGAGAATCAAAATTTGAACTCCTAGCCTAAACAGACCATACGCCCCAAGCTTACACATATATTGTCCATTTTGCCCCTCAGAGGACTCACGGTTTTAAAACGCACCATAATGTGTAAGAGACTAAAGAATTATGCTCAAGTATAACTGCAAGCTATCCTTCCCTCACTGGGCTGACTGACCTTACCCTCATCCCACCATGGGTTTATTGGGACTCTTAGCTATCCCGGCCCAATACTACTCTCACCCAAGCATGTGTAACTTCGGAGTTCAAATGGGATATGGTGCATTAGAGCAGGTATGACTGAACGTCACACACACATAGGGGCTTTCATGATAATGTTCATATCAGGGAATAATTTCAAACATTGATACATGCGTAACTGGTTCTCCATTTTAAAAGAATGGGTATCAATTTCTTTATGTTATTTACCAATAATTGGTCATTTACTTTTAAGTACTCAAACGGTTAATGTCCTCCATGATCTAGAAAGTGATAAATTTTAAAGATATAGAAAGCTTGAGCAAAGAAAATGGTTAAGTACTCGATTATAGTCGTCAAGCCAGCTTTCTTCTTCACATGCTGACATCCACTTTTCGACCTTATCAAGTATTTCTTTTCTGCTGGCAGCCTCCTCTTTCGCACTCAGTATCTGATTATCCATGTCAGCTAGTAAATCAGAAGGTTCAACATTCCCAGAATCAATTAGAGCCAGTATCTTCTCACGGGCAACATCTGAATCTATTTCTATATGCGCACGGGCATAAATGTCTTCAAGTTCAGTTTGTCTCTTAAAAGCTATCTCCTTCATTTTGCTAGCCTTGAGCTGATCTAGCCTTTCAACTTCAACTTCAGCCTTCACAAAACACCAAAGAAACATGAGAGGTGTCTAACAGCGCATTTTTTAGTTGTAACAACCAACCCTATCATTGTAAAAAAAAAAAGTTGTAACAACTGACAAAATATGCAAATTCTGACCTGCTCAATCAGATCAAGGGCAAGGGCCCCAGGAACTGTGACCTCATCCACTGAAGCTGAGATGTTGCATGTTACATGATCAAACAAATTCCTTTCTTGTTCTGGGGTGTCCATTAGGTTCCAAAGATCAGATAGCTGTGTTGCTAGATCTTGAATCTGTGACATTCAGGCATGGAGTCATCACCCATATATATCATGGATTGAAGTAAATATAATATATGCAAAATATAAGTCTGACTGAATCTATTCCATGTTTCCAAATGATTTGGGAATTTCACTTGGCATCAAAATAAACTCAAGTAATAAAAGAAGTTGACCGTTGGCATCTTCAGAACCTTTACATCAAAAGTGACTGAATGCACAATATTACAAGCCAAGGTTAAATAGACAGACAGAAAACCACAAGCCAAATTTTCTGGTATTCAAATTCGTAAGAATCTCAAGCAGGAGTTAAGGTTGGAATGTTAAATGCATTTTAGTCAGAGTCCATACAATGCATATGGATCATACCAACTAGCACTTGTTTCTCAAAAGCGTTTAGTCAACCATTTTGGGAAATCATACACACGAGGATCACATGACCAGTATAAGATGCACACACAATTTTATTTACAGAACTCTTCAGTCGATTCAAGCATTTATTTACACATGCTCTGGTGAAAGCACTCTTCATATCTTCAAACAAGTTACTAGTAAACTATTCTAGACCTTTGCTTAATGCCAAACTACAAGGATTACCTTTTGTAGCCTCTGTTTTTTATCTTCTTTTAGTGACAGGACAGTCTTAGCCAGCATTGATAATGTGTCATTACTAATGCTCTTAGACTGCACCCCGATTGAGTCAGTTAAGCTTGGATGGACTTCCGTTATGGTAGTGAAAAAATCCATTCCCAACACGGAACAGAGGTCGTGAACAGTGCTTACAAAGTCAAGAACCTTATGCAACCGATCACTCTGCCAAAATAAATAGACAAATCAGTGCACAATGATTATAACTATGAATTACCATAGTCCCCAGTATTTCAAAAGGTTCCATAATACATGAATTCAGCAGAAGAAGAGACAGCAAAAAAACCTTTTCTCTTTGGAGTTCTTGAAGTTGGGACTGAAATTCTTCTAGCTTTTTGAGGGACAAATCGTCCTCGTCAACAGTTGGTGTCCCCACTTGCACATTTCCTGCGATATCACCAGATATCTTCTGAATCTGTGACTGCACATCAGAAAACTCCTTTATTCTGTCGTCTTTCTGCTTCCATAGTTTCTCCAATGTAGGTGCAATAGCTGCAAGTTGCTCCTTGATAGTACCCGTCAAATTTTCAGGCTGTGCAACATCATAGAGCATATCAAAAAACTTCTCCAGCACAATTTTTATCGGTAATTCAACAAGGACTGCTTCTGCTAAATGTGACCATAATCTAGAAAATTATTTCTCATGTAGAATTTTAGAAAGCCTATTTAATGAATGAATGATGGTACTTATTAACAATGATCACACATATGGAATTGTAGATATAAATAAATGGAAACAATGTTCTGCCCCACCTCACGACTTCATTAATAATTTACAGTAATCCACACACGAGATTTTAACTTTCGGACTCACTATATCAACAGAGGTCTTCTCTCCAAGGGCATGGAAAAGATTTGTTAGCTCGGAATTGGCATCAGCCAAGGCCTGGAGAAGGATTGTTCTTGACTTTGAAGCCTGATCAACTTTCCTCTTGTAAACATCCAAACACTCCTGCTCTAACTGAAGCAGCATCTTTTCTCGTTCTTTGTCACTCTCACCAACTTCATCCCATATTTGCTGCAAGAAATTCAATTTATTCAAGTCTTTTCTTTGAACTGATAATTGGTAAAACTGAAAGAAAAAAAAAACACCGAATTCACCTGTAACTGATGCAGTAATGATCCACAAGTTGTTTCACCAACTAAGGGTTTTTGAGTTCCTGTGAATTCCATTAGAACTATCCACAGAACCTACAGTGGGGAGAGAATTAACATAAACATCTTCAACAGCATATCGGAGCAGATATTGGAAGACAAGGAAGTCACAATATGTGTACCTTACAGAACTAAAAAGACCTGCAAAGTAGAAGACTGATGAATCATAAAAGATAGTTGCCACCAATCTTGCGGTCGACCTAAGTAAAAATATCAGCTACTGTGATCCTCAACAAGGAGATGTATTTACCAAAATCTAAAGAAGGCTCTCATCCAGAACAGTCCTGCATATAGCAGGGTGCCAGGAATAGAGAGATTGAATACAATCCTAACTTTTGGCAAAATTTTGCATGAAATAACCACACTCACTTACCCCCCCCCCCTCCTCCCCCAAGCGCACACACAGAAGAACAACATCAAGCATATGTTCCGAGATATAAAATGTTTGAATTAGTTTATAATAATAATAAAATCCACAACAACAAATATAACCCACTAATTGCAAGTGTTTAATCAAATATTAGATGGATAACATGACAACATGAGACATAACCATTTATTATAAATGATGTTTCCCTACAATGGAGTTCTCAAACAGGAACAGGTGTCAAAAATGGAGATGTCACCCAAAAGATCCAAAGAAATGCCAGAATTAGAAGATAATAAGATAAATTAAAAAAAGTGTGACATACACCTTACTGCTATGCTTAGCCGCAGCACCATGCAACATGACGACAATGCCCAACCCTTTTCCTCATTGTTTCACACATGTTATTTCCCTGACCGGATCATCCCTCTCCGAATTCAAGCTACATCACTAACATAGTAACATGCCAACCCTCATTGCCCATTCTCACTCCAAGTACATACATTGTGTCCAAACACCAATCATTATCATAATTATCTAACCACTTGATGCTCCGCACATCTTGAACATCCACCAACAACAATATCACCTGATGACCAACACCAGGGGGTAACATGGGCATGTTGAACCTAACCCAACCCGATCCAACTCGACTTTTGGGAAAATTCAGGGTGGGATTTTAGCGTTCGGGTTCAACCCGAACCCGAGCAACCCAAACCCAATTCAGGTTGGGTTATGGGTTAAGGGTTCAGGTAACTCAACAAACCCAACCCTAACCTTATGTGATCGATAGTAAATTTAAATTTTCAAGTAAAATTTGAAACTTTTAATCTTTGAGATGAATTTTGAATTGTTGAATTTATCTTTATTTTAAAATCTATGTTCGGCTAAGTTATCTCGGAACGCCCATGTTGATGCAGACTACCAGCACTATCACTTATGAGAATGGGCAGGCTAAAAATGTAAGTTTTAAAGTTCAAAACTGCTAATTGCGCATAAAAAACACTCCTTTGAGCCACCCAGGTAAATAAATCATATCCTTTGAACACGATTTCAACTTCAAAAATCATTCTTTCCAACCAATTCACCAAACCCCACTAAAAAAAATCAAACATCCAACGTAAAACACATAAAAAAACAAAAACCCACACTTTAGAACGACAAACAACGCCGAGATCCCAACATACGCACAAATCAAACCTACTAAAAACCCACCAAATCCAATCAAGACCCGCATTGCGAACAAGATCGCGCGAAATCGAAGCTCCGGAACCCAAAAAGATCAGATCTTTCAAAAAAAAAAACCATTTGAATCGTACAAAAAAGAAAGAAAACCCACTCTCAGCACAAGATCTCAGCAAGGATTACCAAAATGTGAGGTGGGTTTAGAGAGAGAGAGAGAGAGAGCGAGGGAGAGAGGCACCTGTAGGTGGATCACCGGGGGCTCTCAGAGTTCTTGTTCGGGAGATCTGGATCACTCGATCTTTTCTCTTGTTTTGGTCTCTGTGTGGGTGTGTGTCAGTGATTCTTGTGAAGAACAGTTGTGTATGCGAGAGTGTGTGTGTTCTCGGACAAAAGGACAGAAGAAGAGGAGCTCCAAATTTAACTATTCTGGCTGGTCTGCTGTGGGGCCCACCTTTTTCTATGCTGAATTGGATTTTCTTGCCCGGAAAATTCATTCAACCATGTTTGCCAGCCTTGCACTTTTGTTCAGTTCTTTTTTTTTTTTTGTTTTTTTTTTTTTTTTGGATACTATGAAATCAAGATTATTTTCAATCTCAATTCTAAAATTCTAGTTCTTTATCGCATATGCTTGTTATACTTCAAAATTTATTTTTTACATTTTTTATAAATATATTATGTAGTTTATCAGAGTATATGTTTCATTTTTTATAAAATTATGTACCTCATTAGATGAGCTATATTATTTTTAAAAAAATTCAAAATATATGTAGACTGAAATTGAGGTTGAAAATAGAGTTGTATATAAGTACATGGTAAATAAAAATGAATTAATATTGATATTTTAAGTCTCTTGGATTTATGTTTTTTTTTAAATACCCGTGGTCAATTCTATTTCTCAAAAGGTGAGAAAATAAACAATTGATTGAGATTTTTAAATTTTAATGTACAATTATCATCATCAGTCAGTTATCAAAAAATTGTTTTTGTTATTTTTTATTGAGAGTATTTTCACAAAAATAAATAAATTATATTTTACTAATTCAGAACATGTATGTGTTCTGAATTATTTCAAAACCTCATATTATGGATGTGACGACCACATCTCAACCATTACTAATTCAGACTGATCGCATCTTTAAAAACAAGGAAAAGGATACACACAACCCTCATTGCAGTCTCAATTGCAGTCCATCTCGTTTTTTTTTAAATCATACACTCATCTTTTGAAATATATGCTGTTATCTGAAATGAATTATATACTGAGATATATTAGTGTATTTTTTTCATAATGAAAAAAAAAAGAAAAAGGATCATACACTATAATATGATCCATATACTATGATAGTTTAATATATACTATGTTATCATAGCGCATGAGACTGCAAAATGAGCAGAAAAAAAGAGTCAGCACTCAAAAAACAATGATGATGATAAGAAGGCCGTGAACACACGGGGTCCACTGGGAGGTGGGAAGGACGAATGAACGGCTGTGATTAAACCTGTCAACGGAGCGAATATGGTCATATCTGTATCTGTATCCAAAATTTTTTTTATGTATCCGCATCCGTATCCGTATCTGACGGATATTTAAAAAGTGTATCCGTATCCGATTCGAAATTTCGGATACGGATTCGGATAATTATCCGAAATATTCGAAATCAATAAATAAATAATTAAACATAACAAATTTTCATTTAAAGTTCAAAAATTGACTTAAAATTAAAAATTCACAAACACAAGTCATAACTTTATAACTATTAGAAAGAATGTGAGTCACTTGATCAAAATCAAATGGTAGATATTGAATACTAATATTAACATTTTTTTAATGCCATCGGATACAGATATTTTTCGGATTGGATATGGGTATATCCGTATCCGATTCGAAAATTTTCGGATACGGATTACTTTTTCAGATACGGATACAGATTTTTTGAATATCGAATATTTTCTGTATTTTTGGATATGAATTCGGATCGGATGCAAATATTTTTTGAATAATCGACAGACTTAGCTGTCATCGTTAGGTCTCCCAGTCTCCCAATCTGAAGCCGAGCGAACACGTGTTTTGTCGCCAGAGACATTAAAATGTGTACATATATTGGACGCTGTTACAAAGTTAGTGTTTTTTGTGTTGGTCAACATCAGCCTTCAAGCATGCAATAAAGAACAAAATTCACAATTTAGACCATTAATCAATGAAGAAGCATTTATTGTTTAATCAAACAAAATAGTGGTGTCATAGAAATCCACTTTTTAATCTTTATCCATGGATCCTTTACCCGGATCTGATGAAATAGGATGAATTGAGACGGTATTTTGTTTAAAATAATGGTGACTGGGGAATTTTTTAAGAGGGTGGTATAAAGTGCTATACATTATGTCCCCATCTCATCCGATGATCCTTATTGTGGGGTCACACGAAATTCCTGCTGCATAGGGTAAATGAGAGCACTATGTAAGTGATAAAATTATTTTAATATAAATACTCACTTTAATTAATTCTTACATAAAAACAAAACAAAAACAAAAACAAATATGATAATTGGTCTTTTTTTTATTTATAAATACCATCTTCATTTATGAATTGTTTGTGCTGCATTCATATTGGATAAGTTTGGTGCAGTATTTGTTTAATTATGATTGACTTGCTTAGAAATTCAATGTTGAATATGTTTTTCTTAAGGTGAGAATAGTGGGAGTTTAACAGGGTTATTTGACACTATATGAGAGTGAATACTTTTTGTATGGACTATCCAATGCACATATGCACATGAATTACTATATTATAAATGTAATGGAGGAGTGTTAGTTAATATTATTGATTTGCAGTTGAAAACATTCATCTAATGTTGTTGGAGTTGCTCTAATAAAACATATATTATATTACAAAAAAATTATATATATTTATCCAGTATATGCCACATTTTTTTAATGAAATCCTGTACTTCATAAAATAAGTATATAATTTTTTTAAAAATCATTCATTTGCAAAAGTGAATGGAAGAATAATTGCGTGTCATATTTTCCAAAATATAGAGACCACAAATACAACAACAAAATAAAATACAATGTATCATAGCTCAAAGGAAAAAGATACACATAGCTTCATTGCAACCCCAATTGCAGTCCATTCCGTTTTCTTTTTTAAAAAAAATCATGCACTCATCCTTTAAAGTGCATGCTATTATATGAAATTAAGTATATACTGAGATATATTAATGTATTTTTTTCATAATGAAAAAATAAAATAAAAATTGTGTCATATACTATAATACGACTCATACACTAATACGCTATACTAATACACCATAATGGTGCAGTATATACTACGTTATCATAACATATAAAACTGTAAAATAAACTGCAAAAAAGACTGCGTGTATCAACGCTCTAGCTCAAATGTCAAAGAAAGCTGTTACACAGTCTTTATTTGCAATTTTTCATGTAGCCTCAATTTCAAATTTCAATCATGTAAATATAAAATTTTCATTTATTCTACAAAAAGGTTAGTATAAAATATAAATCATCAAATTATGTATTTTATTTTTTTATCTGACATAAAAATGCACATATTAAAAATACATAAATGCACAGTGGCTACACTGGAGACTGACCATCCAAGGCCAAAATTGCATGAAACGAAGATATAGAGCTTGAAATGGCTTCCTTCCTTGACTGAACTCGGGCCAGGCCCAACAAATTGCAATAACACTCTTTAGCCCGTGGACCACACCGGGCCGAACACTTCCGGTCCTCGGGCCAAATCCAGCCAAAACTCGGGCCGACCTGGCCCGTCCGAGCCCGTTCAAATTTCATCACCCACTCACGGAGAGAGAAGCACAAACATCGATCGAAACCCCCAAAAAATAACACAATGGCCTTCCGCTGCCGTCAGGTGCTCCGCCCTTGCTCTCCACCCACTCTCCTCCGCCACCTCCTCTCCCAAACCCTCCGCTCCAAATCCTCCTCCACCACCACCCCTCACCACCACCACGACTTCTCCTCCCCGTCGACGTTCATCGGGAGCTGGACCACGCCGAGCGACCCCCGGGAGGCGGAGAGGAGGCTGTGGGAGCTCCGGAGGGACTACGAGAAGCAGGTGAGGGAGCTCCGGAGGGAGTACTTCGTGGAGATGGAGATCCAGAGGGAGAAGAAGCGGAGGAGGGACGAGGCGAAGAGGGAGGCCGCGAGGGCCGCATTGGAGGAGCGGAGGGCGGCGAAGTCCGCCGGTGTCGAGGCCCGCGCCGCCGAGAGGCTCGCGTTGGAGGAGGAGCTCCGAAAGACCCTTGTGAGGATGATCTAAACCTATTGTCTCCTTTTAAAACCCTAATTTCATTTTCACTGAAAGTCTTGGTTTGATCTTTATGTTTGTTTGAGTTGTTTGAGATGCCTTTTCATGTCTCCTTTTTGCGTTTCTTGGATGCCTTTTATTAGTCTGTAGACCTCATGTTGTTGGTTCTTGGTGAAGCTTACATGGATTATTGGTGGACTGTTTGGATTATTAGAAAATACATGTTTTTCATAGTAGAATATAAAGGTTATGTCAACAATGCATGATTTTTTTTTCCACCAGAAATGGGCATTTGTTGTTCACCGAATAGCTAACCAGGGTGGGGATGGATGAAACCTTCAAATATTGAATGATTGTAGTGGAGAGGAAGACATCTCAAACTACTTTGCTAGGTGACCTTTCATTAAACATGAATTCTTCCTGTTTAATTATTGACTTGACAAAAATCATTTCGTTATAGGCGTTGGTGCACAGCCCTTAACTCCTTATATGTAGCTCTGCATGCAATCCTATTTTGCTAATGAGGCATATGCTTTGTTAGATGAACAATGTAATTTTTTGTGGTTATAATTCATTGGAGTATTTATACACTATTTATTTTGAAGGTGCATGCTTTGTTACATGAATACAACACTTTCAAAAAAAAAAAAAAAGATTAACTTCAAAAAAAAAAAAAAAAGAGAAAAAAGAAAAAGAAAAGAAGAAGCATGTGGTGACTCCACGAGGGGTTGTTCCTAACATTACCCTTTCGTCATGTATTATATTGATGAATGCAAGGTTTTGGAAGTGTGATGTGGAACTGTGTTAAATTTTTAATAGTAGCTGGTTGCCGTATTCTTACTCATCAGAGCTAAAAGCTAATTCTTTTTAAACATGTTCACATGTTTTTGTGTGATGGGTGAGAGTATATATTTACTGTTTAATATAACTAACAGATATTGATCTGTGCAATCATTATTATAGTTGAAATATATATATGATAGCATATTGTGGTTCTGGTTCTTGTTTATTACACATAGTTTTCAGCTCTAAAATCTGTGTAATTTTCTATCAGATTGATGGAATTCCTTATGGACCTTATGACATACTTGCACTAATGGGGTTGGGTATGCAATAAATATAAGATTAAAAAATAATGACCACACATACAATAAATAGAAGTTTCAGGTAAAATACATTGTATATCTTACAGTACTACAATCAAACAACTACAAAACAAGTTTTATCACAATCTCAGATCCAGTGGTATTGCTGAATGAGTATCTAATGTCATTTGGCATTGTTATGTAACGAGCTTAAAAGAACTTTGAACAGATATCACGTAGTTCAGTCTGGTGGATTTTCTGAAAAAACTTGTAGAGTGTAATATCGATGTAGTCAGTGCATGCCAGATCCTTTTAGATTCAACAATCAGCATGGGCTCATGGGCCACTTGTAGAGATACTGAAAAAAATGAAATAAGTATTTATTCATGAGATCTGATTAAAAGATATCATGTCAGGTGACATGCATTTGGTCACATTAAGATGCCAGGTATGTTTTTAAATAAAATTCTGAATTGCTTATGTTTTTAAATAAAATTCTGAATTGCTTATGTTTTTAAATAAAATTCTGAATTGCTTATGTTTGGAATATCATAAAACTGATAATTATCAGCCCTCTTGACTGTTAAGACTCCCATACTATTTAGATGACATTTTTATCATGGAGGGTAAAATAGTGGCGTTTTTTATAAAGAAAAGGTGGGCTGCCTACCACCATTTCATTAAAATGGGAAGAGAGGATAAATTAGTGTTGAGTGAGTAATCTGATTATACAGCTACTTTTACTGTCATTCTGAATGGCCCTACAATTAATTAAGAAACTAGTAAATACTAAATAGTAATTGGACCTTCATATGTACTTCATGCGCACGCACAAGAGCTTAAATTCTGGCTGCTCAGATATTCTCATATAACAGAGTGTATGGATTATATTTGATCCGAGACAGTGATCAGTATTCTAGACATGGTACCCAGGCAAGATTTGCTAGATATTTTTATGGTTTGACTGATATCTGATGGAGGTGAACTATAAGCAGAAGAGAGCACCAAGGTAATTTCAAGCAAAATGTTTGACATGATAATTACTAAAATTTAATTTGAAAATTTACTAAACAATAGGCCTCTGATTGAGTTGACAGGTGCAATGTTGTCAAGCATTTTTCTCATAATACTCCACTATTAGTCCTCTGAGTCTTTGAAATCTTTGCCTTGTTTTGGAATGGATGGTTTTGTTCATCATACATTTTTTTTTCATTGGTTCATATCTTTCTAATTTACTTTTTTTTTCTCTAAAAAATTACCTTTTTATTTAAGTTGGTTCATCAGCATATGCTGTTATGATTTTTTCTTATTGTTGCTGTTACATTAACTGCAGATGAGTGAAAGAGCTAAGAAGCTAGAATATTGGAGGTCCAAGGAACAACTAAGGGAGCAGAAGAAGAATGAAAAGAAAGATCTTTTGCAACGCCAGAGTTCAATGTGGATTGATGAAAATAACATGGAAAAGAAAATACTTGAGGCTCTAGTTGACACTATTTCCCTCTAACTACTTTCGACAGAGTGGATTTTCTCTTCTGTTTTTGGTAATTCTTGTTCTGAGACATGGGCAATTTATTTGGGTAGTTTGTTATGCTTAATTAAATGCATAGTTAAACATTAAAGCCATTAAGTGTTTTAGGAAAAAAGCAGATGAACTATCTTGAAACATCATAGTTCTCTCCTTTTCAATATAATAAAGGTCAGCGAATTTCCTTCCTTTCTTTTTGGCTGTTTGTTTCTGTACTTTGGGCTTCTTACTTTTAATATAATATAAAGGTAGAATTCCCACCATTTTCCTATATAAATAAATAAAAAAATTGAATGAAGAGGATAAATTTGAACCCTCTTCCTAGACTTTTTTGTACTTCATCAACCCTGTATGAATTTCTTGTTCTTATATTTGGGCATCACATCTCTCTAATAAAACTGGGGTAGAATTTGTACTTTTTTTCAAAAAAAAAAAAACCCATGTAGGAATTTGTAAACTCTGCTAAATTTGAGTGGGACTTTCATTATGTGTTTCTACGCATGCGTGCGTGTGGGTGCTTGTGTGTGTTATTCGAACTGATGAAGTTTGTTGTTCCATAAAGTCAAAATTTGATTGAAGAAGCTAGGTTTTACATTTGGACTGACCTAAAAGGCTTGATTCTTCATGTTTTAAAGGTATTCTGTGTGTTTCTCTGGCTGTTTCCTTTCTAAGCAACACTGCTATTTGATTACCCATTGATTGACATGCCCAAAAAAATCGGAGGAGTTTATTATTATGTTAACTTACATATGAGGTTTTCACCCAAGTACTCTGCAAGAATTATTCAATAATGTCATTAATTTTCTTTTCCGGAAGTTTCATTTTTTTTCCCTTTCTTTTCAAATTGTTACCCACAGTTACTTTCCATAACTTGAGACCTAAGGCCCATCTTTCTTGGATTGCAAAATTCAGCAACTTCTCACATCACAAGTGGCAGTCATGTTTGTTCTCTGATATATTCCTATTCCAGCTTCAATTTTTTTTTTTTTTTACTTGGACTTTAGATAATTGATGTTGTTTACATGTTCCTAATCTTCAGCATAACTTATTGTTTCAATGCTCAATGAGATTCTCTCCTCTCTATTGCAAACAGGTGGAAAGAGATGGTTATTTCTCAGGGATGTGCTCATTCATTCAGTTCATAACAGAAACGCCGGTGCCATATACATAAGCATATTTGGTTGGAAAGAGAGATATATGTTTATCCAGTCTGTTTAAGGTTGGTGGGCCTTTCAATGTGGATACAATGTAAGCATAAATGTGGCAGGCTGTTTGTTTTTGACATGTTTCAAGTGACAGTTTTATTTGTAGACTTGTTTCTTTCCATGAATTTTGTTTCTCATACAATGCATAACCAATGTCTATGCTTAAAATCATCTGTTAATTGTTTGAGCCATCTTATGAATCTATAGCTCATGCTAACCTTGAATGATGTGCTCAGTAGTCCTCTTCTATGATTTCTTTCTGTACTGTTCCTCACATTCTTATTCAGTGATTAGATTAGGCACATATTATTCCAAACGACGGGCCTTTTCATTAAACCCGTGGTGTGGGATCAAAGCATTTATCTTATATAAGTGATACATTTATTATTATTATTATTATTATCTTATAATAAGCCTTTTCATTCGCCCTGTTTGCAGCCTGCATTTTTTTTTCCTTCTGAAGTATACATATTTAGCTAATAGAGTACATTATTTTATTAAAATGATGGACATAGTCAGATGTATTGAATCCATTTATTGAAGCATGGACATATTAAACATGTGAGATCTGAAAATGATTTTGAACCATCAGTGAGGAAGAGATTGATGGCTTATCTTGTGTAGCTGATGTTGAGTGGTCTATTTTTTTTTGTTAGTGCTTATAATGAATTTGGAAGTGGTTGTTTAAACTTTAAAAAAAGGTTTAAATTGTTTAATGAAAGATAATGAATGATGGCCGAATGAGAAATATTTATAGAAATGGAATAAATTTATATTTTATTACAAAGAGAAAAGCAATAAGGCAGGGACAACAGGGGATTGCTTTAACAAGCTTGCAATAGACATTTCAACCTCACTTTCGCAAAAGCAGCAGACATTTCAACCTCACTTTTGCAAAAGCAGCAAAGCATGAGATTAACACATCCACAATTTCTATTGAATACCATCATTTTTTGGATTGGAAAAGGTGTCATCCTTTAATTGGAAACATAAAAGTATACAATAGTAGAATGTGTTTGATCAACAGCACGTCAACAAGAGGTAGGGCTAAGATCTCTTACACACACATTATATTATCAAAATACTACACTACAAGTAATAATACTCGAACTTGGAATATTGGAAAGCTAGAAGAGCTTAGTCAAACACTTAAGCAAACAATTAGGTTACGATAATGATTTTTGGGCCTCAATTGGTTAACCACATCCCAAGTCCCATGAGGTAGCAATATTGAAATCCCTAATTTATCCTTCCATGTAATTTGTGCATTTTATATCGTGCTATGTTAAGGATGGATAGCATCTCTTATCTGGGACAGTTCATCCTAGAATTCGAATTGTTACCATCTGTCAGTGGGGTCCATTGTAGGGCACAAAGCGTTTTATGTTGAAGTGTTTACGATTTGCATAGATAGGAATAAATGGAGCTGGTATGTTCAAGGGTCTCGCTTAGTTTTTTATATTCTCTGGCGCAAAGTGACCTTGGTAAACAACATTCATAGTAAGTCACCTGGATTAAAGATAAGATGTCCTCATCATCGGTTTGGCTTCTTTTGTCTACTTCTTTGTGACTTGTTTAAGGTTCTGCTTCATATATTTGTGGATGCCCCATATATGGTCAGTGAGTACCTGAATAATTCAGATAATGTGTATCTGAATAATTCAGTTACATGTTCATTGTATCTGCATTTTATATGCATTTTGTGTTTATGTACGATTTGTATAATCATTTATGTTGTTGTTTATGTGTATAATTATGCATATTGAATCCTTCAACATATTTTAGTCTTGCATAATCATTCAAGAAAACTAAAATAATGATAATCACAATAATGAAATGCAAGAGAAGAATACCAACAGTCTCCTTGATCAAAATATATAGAACAGCCTTTGTCAATCAGAATATGATTGAAATATCGCTGGCCAATATTTTGACTTCCATTGTAAATTGTTTAGTGATTCATGAAAAATAACTCTCCAACTTAGTTTGCCGATGACAAGAACCATATATATGAAGCGATAGCTTCTCTCGAAGTAATCGAGGGATTCGAACACTACGCTCGCGTTCGCACTTGCAATATATGATTAGCAACAATTACTGAAATTCCATAAGCAATACCGTGTTCTATGATCTTCGATTGATTCTGTATAATATTAGTATCCCATAAGACTTTTATTAATTCATGGTCAATCATCTGCCAGGAAGTCAAGGGCACCAAAAAAGCATTAAAAATTAATAGTTATATATAAATTAAATCAAATGCATTAAGGAACCTCACTACTATCAAAACCCATCATGAGTGTATGCTCATAAATCACCAAAATATTTTATCATATATATATTAGAAACAAATGCCACATAATGATCCTTACGTATTAAATAATCATGAGACACTTGCTGTCTAGATATATGATTTTTTTTAAATACTATTATGGATGGCTCACAGTAACCTCCATCAACATGTGTTTGTAAGCTTAATGCTAGCAAGTTCATACGGTGCATGAGGCTTTTAAATCGACAAGAATAACAACCGAAAGAAATGACACACGTATGTGATTAAAGTTTTGGTTGCAAATCAAAACCCATGCATTTTGACCCTATCAAATGTTTATCATTTCTTGTATGCAATTATAAAAGATCCAGAAAATAATTGCACAGAAAATAACATGCATGTATTTTGTCATATATATATATATTTTAAATTTAATCACTTGTGTGATTAATGTCTCAGCATATATGATCATTGGGTTCGAGAATACTCAATTCAAGAAAAAATGCGTGCAATTATGAAATCAATTAAACGTATAAAAAATCAACCATACGTTTAATGCATGCAATAATAAAACGTCCCAATTTCATGCATGAAATGATAAAGGATCTCAAAATAGATGGAGCACAAAAGAAAAAACATGTATTATTTATTTATATATTTCTTCTCCGATATGCTATCATTAATCAAGCATTTCATGCATGCAGGAATATGATCACGCCATAAAAGGTTTTATTTATTTAGTATAATGACTAATCAATATATGCATGATCACAAAAATTGTATTTTAGCATATTTTCCAAATGCAAGCATATTTTCCATAATCTCAAATATAATAAAATTATATAATTAGCATGTTCTCATTTCAAATACAAGAATTTGTGTACTTTTTCACCGTTGTTAGAATTTTGTGCGTGAGACAAAAAATATTAAGTTAAACACAAATTCTTATAATTATCACATCAAGAATATAAACGTTAAATATATATGAAATCATGCATACTCTAAAATACATTGTAAAAACATGAAATAAAAGAGTAAGGTATTAGAAAAGTATATCCGAAAATGTGGAAGCAAGTGATGACACTCTATCTTTGGTGAATAAGGCCTCTCACTCACATGGTTGAATAACTCCTACCACTGAGAGATACGACTATAATAGGTTTTGTTCTTCTGTGATGCGAGCTACGAAAAAACCACGATGAACAGACTGCGATCATTTCAAACGCTCAGATCAAAGAGAATAGCTAGAAATTGATGATAGAATAGTAACACAACATTTCACACATGGAACATGAACTTATGCATATAATGGGTGCTTCTACTTGTCAAAGGAGAGATACCAGTGCTTTATATAGGGAGAAGTAAGTGATAAAAGAAACATCTTACACATTGAAAACACACGATACGTTGTCACTCTAATTTACAAAACGTATTTTATTAATGCACCCCACGAGCTTTATTCTAAACAAATACACATTTTTTTTATATCGAAGGACCCCCCGTGGTCGACCTTATAGTCGAATGCACATTGTTTGTAAAGTATGGGTGTTTATTAGGAGTGAAAAATGTTCAACGTTTGGGTTTCTAGCTCCCATGCATTTTAATCTCCAAAGCATTGGTTATAATCGGTCTTGACAAATGTTTGAATATGGAAATCTATACAGAGTATTTTAAATCATAATTTAGATTTAGAATAAAAATCTAACAGCAACAACAACATCAAGAGCGGAATAAGAGGCAACACCACCAGAGGAAGCAACATCATCATTAGCAGATCAATCAGCAGCAACATCATTAACAGCACCAACAACTTTGTCATGGAAAGAGGTTAGAAGATTCACTCTACTAACATCATATATGATGATGCATGAAGCTATTACATGACACTTTTGGTATAGTTTATGCTCCAGAACTACTCTGAGGGAAAGAATTAATGTTTAGCAATGATAACCCATTGAGAATTTTCTGGAGCAATCCATGGACATGTGAGGAAACAATATAACTATTCATTTAATACATTAGTGATAAAACGGTCCCCTTAAGTTCTTGTACAGTACTATTCATTTCTTCTTGCTTGAATGTAGTAAAGAATCTGGCTTTTCTTGTTACTTACAGTAAATTCATATAGTTTTAACTTTTAAGAGAGTCCATTTCAATAGAGATGCAAATCTTTATATGGAGCCCACATGAGTGAACATTTGTTGCTATCTTTTTATAGAAGAGACACAAGAATGAATAGCTGAAAATAAAGGCGCCCGTCCTCAATGAGGTAATAATCCTTATATCAGTGTTTTTTTAAAAACAATATACCAAAGTAATCCTAAAAAGTCTATCATGAATTTCCTTCAAGACCAAGTGAAGATTTCTGCTCTTTTGCTTTTGGTGAAGAAGTCTCAACACTTGGGTGGTTTAAAGTCAATTATGATGGTGTATTACCCCCTAACCATTCAGGGTTTGGTGCTGTTGCACTGGAAAAGTAATCCACACTTGAAGATGGCCATCCCTCTAGATGCCTAGTGGCATCGTCCATCAACCTCTTAGTTGTCTCTAAAGATGGGGTTGACAAAGGTATGATTTGAGCTTGACTTAAAAGATGTAGTGCCTTGTCTTACCAGCATTCAGATTGCTGGGGATAATACACCAAGATATGAGACAACTGCAAAATTGAAAATTTTGCACATCAACAGAGAAGGTAATCGAGTCACATAAGTTATCTCCCAGGGAAACATTCACCCAGAATTGATGTCCCTTTACAAGATGATGGCTTTGGAAGAGAAAATGTGAGAAATAAATTGAAATAGTGCTCCTACATCAGGCCTGATGTAACATATCTTCCAATGTTGATGGGCTAACCATTGGTGAGAGCTAAGGGGATGCACTCCAGCCTGGACTGGTTTTACCTCCCTTAGTTCCTTTCTAATGATTAGTCTGTTTTGTGGTTTTGTAAATATATTTTTGTAGATATCTTCTTGTAAATCACGTTTTTTGATATAGCAGTACAATTATTACCTGCAGGGAAATTTTTTTCCCTTCATATCATTCAATTAAAAGATTGGTTTGACAATCCGGTCATGTTCCTGAAGTAATGAAAATTCAATTAGTATTATGCTCTATTGCTGATTATTCTTCTCTTGTTCTGGCTTGCATTCACTGAATTACAGGCAACCTGATTTTGTTGTTTGTGGCAACCTGCATTTATAGGATGTTCAACTAATCATTCTTAGAAAGTCGAGTAGAAATGCATGGAACTCATCATCCATCTTTCTGTGATACTGCATAGATTCCCCACATATTCAACTATGTTCTCTGTTCCAAGAAAAAAATTGTCTCATTCTTCATTACTGCCTGATTCAGCGTCTTCTTTCCGTTGAAAAAAATATTATGCCATGGATCGAAGTATTGAAAAATGATAAGAAACACATAACCACAAAAAAAGTAGCGCAATGTTGTTTACATCCTCTCCATGGAAGAGAGTAGTAGATAACTTTTATTAATTTTATAGTCCTTGTTTAATGGGGTTACAAATCAAATACTTCCTCTCAAACCCCATCCTCCCAAGTTGTATGAAAAAAACACTAACTCCAGAAGGAGTATATATAACTCAATATATGACCACTTACACATAATACAGAATTACAATATTACCATTACATGTGAAAATTATATGAGATGTTTCTCTTTTTTTCTTTTGGGGGCCCGGGAAAACCTATATACGGGCTTTTAAATCTCTCTCTCACTTACAATTGATTCCAGTTGTGCTCTATTGGTAGGGGTCGGCAATGGGCCGGGCCGGGCCGTCCCGTCCCGTTGAAACAGGGCCCAGGCCCGCGGGACCAGGCCGGGTCGGCCATGGCAAAAAAAAGGGCCCGGGCCTGGGTTCGGGCCCACCGGCGGGCCTATGCGCTCAAATTCAAAATATTTTATTTTTTTATTTTACGTCGTTTATTTGTATATAATGTTAAAATAACACAAAATTTAAAGTATAATGTTGAAAAAAATATTTATATCTATTGAATTTTTAAAATAAAAATATTAAATGAATTAATTACTTACAAAAATGAATAACTACATGTACCTAACTAGATTGACATTTACATAAATATTAATAATTTGTATAAATAAACCACAATTCAAATAAAAATTACACATTACTAATTTATTGGATTACCCTCCACGGGTTTACGGGCCGGGCCCCAGAACCAGGCCCAAGCCCGGCCCGCCCTGAAAACGGGCCGGGCCTGCCCGGCCCGCGAACGGGCCCGTGCCGGGCTTTCGGGCCTATTGAAGACCCTTATCTATTGGGAAGCCTGGATAGTTATTCTAGTCATGGGCAACCCAATTTTGTTTTGTTGCAATTTTGTTCCTGATCTAGATATTGACTTATGAAATATGAATTAAATTGCTCTTCGTCAAACTCGTCACGGACTAAAATTTTGAGACCAAGTGGAGTCTCGTTGATATAATATATGAAAGCATCTGACACAATTAATTATCTTATCATAATACTCCATTATAAAAAATGTAAAAAAAAAAACATTTTGTAACGAGTACTTTTTTTAAAATGAATGTATTTTATAACTAAATTTTTTTTTAAAATTTAAAAATATCAAAATGTGTGCAAACTAAAAATATGGTTGCAAATGGAATTGAACATATCATTTTCCTAGATATCAATGGCCAGTAATGAGTATACACAATGAAGGCCTTTTTTGTTTGGCGTTCTTTATTTCTTTTTTGACATCAGTGCATCAAATGGCATTATTGGGAGAGTTCTATGTGAAGATTATGATTACTGAAAGTATATTAAACCTTTTGTTTATTTTGTCAGGGCTGTTAAACTTATAACATAGGAAACTTATCCTTGCAGATACCATACCTTGTTCCATGTGTAACACATGTTTCAATTTTGCTTGAGCCAACTTCGCATCTCTGATGTATTGCCCTGTTCAACAATGCGCATGCCGAAATATTTGCAAAGTGAGTGAAATTACAGAACTGAAATTACAGAACTCCTTTGTAAAATGAGCAAAAATGAAAGCCATCCAATTATCTAATATTGCATTTGCTGTTTTCATCTCAAGATCGAGGAAACACAAGAAAACATAGAAAGAAATAATTTTCCACATGAAAGTCAAAATTCAAGTTATATCTTCCAGTAGTTTATTACACCATTCACGCAAAAGTAGAAAGACCTCTTGATATTCATATGATTACATCTGTCCATTCGCTCTTTATTTCATGCATCTATGAACAATTTTGTTCAAAATCTGAATGTACAAGATATACTCTTCTCCAAAGAATTCTTATGCGCTATCTGCACATCATTGCATAAATAAATAACCAAAAAGAAAGGTGAATCCGAAATCAGTTGCTTTCTTATCAGATGTTGGTCTTTTCCACCAAAACTGTCGAGTATTGAGAATCTCTACCTGTATACATATTGGATTTGGGAATTCTCTCTCAACCATTCAAGAACCTTTGCCCCCTCCATGACATCTTGAACCAAAAAAATTGAAATATATGAAATAAATAAGTCTATTGGATAAGAATCAGATGCCATATATTGTACAAAATATAACCTGCATAATTTCATAAAAACATTAAAGAACAAAGAGACCCTGGTGATATAAAAGTTCAGTAGGACATAAAGCCATCATTTGATTAACATATATTTCCACCACCTAAAATAAGGTGTGCATAATTAATATGAGATATTGAGATGCAGGAGCATGAGTACAATTCCGGATCTCCTATTAGTTGAAGACACTCCCTCCCACGGATCCAACTCGTATGAATAATTGTCTAACAAGAAGAGATTTTTTCAGTTGCATTCACCTCTACTGGTCAGCGTGTATCTTTTAGTTGCTTTTGTTAAGAATAGAATTAGTGTCATGTTTGTGTGGTTCTATGGCCAAATTTTCACAATTAGTAAGGTCAGCCCAGATCTCAATGAAAAAAAATCAATCTCAATAGGCCTTCGCATTGTAGACATTAATTAGTTTACATGAAAAGTATCATATTTACATTTGTGCAACTTTTTATGTATGCAAGAATTGTATAGTACCATAGTGATGATACAATACATTATGGACATATATTATTTAACATGCATGTCGTAAATACAATTCATTTCACCCCAAATAAATACATGTCCTATGAGTATATATATGTCAGGGGTTGATTGTCACCTGTTTAGACATGCATTTAACCTCTATGCATGTATGGCTCAATTTAAGAAACATTACACAATAAACAAAAGTTTTGGGCTGGGGAAAGGAATACCTGCTCTCTGACACGGTCTTCATCGTACTCTTGATTGTTGCGTTTAAATTCAGCCAGAGTTCTCAACCTCTTTAACCAGCTCATCCATTGGGTACTGAACAGTAACAATGGGCATTAGGAATAAGACCCAAGGTAGACACTTGGGACATGATGAACATGATAACCATATTAACTGATTAGATGATAACTGCACATATATCACTAATCGCTAGATAAAATTTGCTTAGGGGAACAAATCGATAACAAAAAATAGGTGATGAAATGTCTCATTCTGAATATTATTGTTGACAGAGAGCTTCAGAAATATTTCAATCAAATAATTATTATAAACAAGGCTACAAAAATTCTCGTCTAGATTGAATATGGAATATAGAAGCCGTTTCAGTAAAACCAGACTTCAAAATATTAAAGCAAGCACCAAATAGCAAAGAATGTATTGATCCTGATTTGCTAATGAATGGAAATTAGGAGATGGTAGTTTAGCAAGTAACAATGACACAGGATTCTGGATTTAGGGAGAGGAAGGTGGACAACTTTTACAAATTTTATGTAATTCACAAGGGAGCCAATCATACTTCAATGACCTCATTATATGAATGACAACGGATATATGAAGAAAATTGGTTTTAACTGTCTATGATGTTTTGCAGGTTTGATTGGGTTCGTTGTGGATCAAAATGACCGAATCTGGATTTGGGGAGAGGAAGGGGGGAAATTTTCACAAATTTAATGTAATTTACAAAGAAGTCAATCTATATGAATGGCATCAGATATGAATCTATGAAGTAAATTGGTTATGATGGTTGATGATGCTTTGCAGGTTTATGGGTTCTTTGTGGATCAAAATAACCCACTGGGTCCAAAATTCCAACATTCCACCTTCTCAAAACTTCAAAGCCATAGCAAAAGTTTAACTATTGCCCATATGCAGCCATGTAGTAAATAAATTCCAATAAACAAGGCAATTTGTGAGGTGTTGTTCAACTAAGCACAATCAGTCATAGTTGCCTCATGCAAGCCCTCTTTGGAGTGGCACTTGGTCAAGAATACAATGTTCAAAAAAATAGTTTTAAATCAGAGTAACATACCTGAAGATTTTCACATCTGAAAATCTCCCCAACAGCCAACATCTGCTTTATTATATTTGTTATGTTCTCCCTCTGAAATTCCAGGAACTCATTGACTGCTTTCTCGCTTGAAAGAGAAGCGATCTGCTGTTCATCTAGTTTCTGCTTTACCTGTTATACACACTGTGAGTTTAGATGATTTTTTTGTGAACAAACATAATGCACTCATGTGTATTACCTGTAACTCCAGAAGTTGGGCCCCATAGAGCCGTCTGCCTTGTTCTTCAAACAAGGATTGAAGAATAGCAGGAACTTCAACAATCTGAAGATAGACAAACAGTTTAAAATATGGAACTTTATTAAGGAGAACAACATGCATGCATCCAGGAAGATAATAGGATTGCAGATAATGCACATCACTTTATGGAATTGAATATATATTTTCCAAGTAATAACACTACCAAGATTTTAAAAAATAAAATCCTGGATTTCATTGGGGTATCGGGTTTATACCCATGAATCCGAGACATATCCCGCATGAATCCAAGACTATACTCCCAACATGAATCCGTGACATTACCCCCACGAATCCGTGACATACCCCCTCATGAATCCGGATTCAGGAGGGGTATGTCCAGATTCATGGGAGAGTATGTCTCGGATTTATAACGGATGTCTTAGATTCATGGGGAGGTATCTCTAGGATTCATGGGAGAGTATGTCTTGGATTCATGTTCGTATTCATGGGTGGAGTATTGTTTGTCTCATTCATGGAGGAATATGATCTCATATTCATGGTACGGTCTTGGATTAATGGGGGCGTATGTCTCGGATTCAAGGGGGTATGGTATCGGATTCATTGGGTTTTGTCTCGGATTCATAAGGGAGTATGGTCAGGGATTCAAGGTATGTATCGGAGTCATGGAGGAGCATGTCCCGGATTCGTGTGGGGGTTTGTCTGCGATTCATGAGTGGTATGTCTTGGATTCATGGGAGATATGTGTCGGATTCATCGATCGGTATGTCTCGGATTCATAGGGGAGGGTTTTCAGATTCAAGGGGGGTACGGTGTTAGATTCATGGGGTAGTATGTCTTGAATAATTAAGGGGAGTATGTCTCGAATTCATGATAGGGTACCTCACAGATTCATGGTAGGATATGTTTCGGATTCATGAGGAGAGTATAGATTCAAATCGAAGGAGTACTGTCTTAGATTTATGGGGGATATTTTTAGAATTCGAGGCGGAGTATGTCTCCGGTTAATGGGGGAGTGTGTTCGGATTTATGGGGGGGTATATATCAGATCATGGTCTCGGATTTATAGCAAAGTACATCTTCAATTCAAGGGGGTTATGTCTCGGATCCATTGGGGAGTATTTCTCAGATTCGTGGGGGAGTATGTATTAGATTCATGGGTATGTGATGGTTTTATTGGTATATCTTAGATTCATGGGGGTATGTTTCTGATGGATTCATGGGTATGTCTCGAATTCATGGCGAGAATGTCTCAGATTCATGGGGTAGTACGTCTCAAATTCATGATCATATACATTGGGGGAGTATGTCTCCCATTCATGAGGGAGTATGATATCGATTCATGGCATTTCTCATATTCATGGGGGGAGCGTGACTCCCATTCAAGAGGGAGTATGATCTTGGATACATGGCATTTCACAGATTCATGATATGGTCTTGATTCATAGGGGAGTATGTCCAGGATTAAAGGGAGGAGTATGGTCTCGAACTAAGGAGAGTAATTCTAGGATTCATAGGGGAGTATGTTTCAAATTCACAGGGGGAGTATGTCTCCTAATTCATGAGGGAGTATGATGTCTCATTCATGGCATTTCTCGGATTCATGGTATGATCTTGGATTCTTAGGGAGTATGTCTCGGATTAAAGGGGGCAATATGGTCTCAGATTCATGAGAAGTATGTCTCGGATTAAAGGGGGAGTATGGTTAGGGATTCATGGTATATCTCAGATTCATGGTGGGATATGTCTTGAATTTATGTGGGGATATGTCTCCTATTCATGGGGAGTATGCCTCGAACTCATGTCGGAGTATGTCTTGGATTCATCGGGGGGGTATTGGGTTTATACCCATGAATCCGAGACATATACCACATGAATCCGAGACCATACTCCCCCCATGAATCTGTGACATACCTCCTCATGAATCCGGATTCATGAGGGGTATGTCTTGATTTCATGGGGGTATGTCTAGGATTCATGAAGGAATATGTCTCAGATTTATAGGCGGAAATATCCTAGATTCATGGGGGGGGGGGAGGGGGAGCAATTCTAGGATTCACGGGGGAGCATGTCTTGGATTTATGTTTGTATTCATGGGTGGAGTATTGTCTCTCATTCATGCAGGAGTATGATCTCAGATTCATGGTAGGATATGTTTGGAATTCATGAGCAGAGTAGGGATTCAAATGAGGGAGGAGTATGGTCTCGAATTCAGGGGGCTTATGTCTCAGATTCATGGGTGGCTATGTCTCACATTAATGAGAGGATATGATGTTGGATTCATGGATGGTCTTGGATTCATTGGGAAGTATATCTCGGATTCATGCGGGATTATGCCTCCGATTCATGGGGAGTATGTTTTGGTTTCAAGAAAGGTATGTGTCGGATTCATGGGGGGTATGTCTTAGATTCATGAAAGGTATGTGTTGGATTCATCAGTCCATATGCCTCGAATTCATGGGGGGGGGGGGTTTCTCGGATTCATGGGGGGTAAGTCTAAGATTCATGTTGGGGTATGACCATTGATGCATGGTGGAGTATGTCATGATTCATGATATGGTACCTCGAAGATTAATGGTAGGATATGTCTTGGTTTCATGAGGAGAGTATGGATTCAAATTAAGGAGTACTATGTCTTAGATTCATTGGGCGAATATCTAGAATTCGTGGGGGGAGTGTCTTACATTAATGGGGGAGTTATTCTTGGAATCGGATTCATGGTCCCGGATTTATAGCGGAGTACATATCTGATTCAAGGGGGTTATGTGCCAGATTCGTTGGGGGAGTATGTCTCAAATTCATGGGGGAATATGTTTCAGATTCGTATGCCATGGATTCATAGGTATGTCTCAAGTTCATGGGGGTATGTCTTGAATTAATAGGGAGGTATGCTTCAGATTCATAGGGGAGTAATTTTAGGATTCATAGGAGAGTATGTTGCAGATTCATGGGGGGTGTATGTCTCCCATTCATGTGGGAGTATGATGTATCATTCATGACATTTCTTGGATTAAAGGGGGAGTATTATCTCGGATTCATGGGGAGTATATCTCGGATTAAAGGACGGAGTGTGGTCAGGGATTCATGGTATGTCTTGGATTCATGTGAGGGTATGTCTCCGATTCATGGTGGGATGTCTTGGATTTATATGGGGGTATGTCTCTTATTCATGGGGAGTATGTCTCAGACTCCTGTGGGAGTATGTCTTGGATTCATTGGGGGTATGTCTCGGATTCATGGGGCATATGTCTCGAATTGATAGACGAATATGTCTTAGATTCATGGGGGGGGGGGGAGTATTACTAGGATTCATGGGGGAGTATGTCTTGGATTCATGTTTTTATTCATGGGAGGAGTATTGTCTGTCTCTCATTCATGGAGGAGTATGATCTTAGATTCATGGTATGGTCTTGGATTCATGGGGGAGTATGTCTCAGATTCAAGATTCATGGGGGTATGGTCTCCGATTCATTGAGGTTATGTCTCGGATCCATGTGGGAGTATGGTCAGGGATTCAAGGTATGTATCGGAATCATGGAGTAGCATGTCTCGAATTCATGTGGGGGTATGTATCTGATTCATGGGAGATATGTGTCGGATACATTGATCGATATGTCTCGGATTCAAGGGGAGAGGGTTCACGGATTCATGAGGGGGTACGGTGTCAGATTCGTGGGGTAGTATGTCTTGAATTCATAGGGGAGTATGTCTCGAATTCATGATAGGATATCTCGTAGATTTATAGGGGAGTATGTCTCGAATTTGCTCGGTGTCCTTTGGTATGCTCGCTTGCGCGTTACGCTTCTGAGTATGTCTGCGAGGAGCAAGGTCGACCGATCAGACCTCTTGTCCGGCCGTGCCTTAGATTGCTCGTTACCGAGGAGCAAGGTCGACCGACCAGACCTCTTGTCCGGCCGTGCCTTAGACTGCTCATTACCGAGGAGCAAGGTCGACCGACCAGACCTGTTGTCTGGTCGTGCCTTAGACTACTCGTTCTCGAGGAGTAAGGTCGACCGACCAGATCTGTCATCTGGTCATGCCTCAGACTACTCGTTCTCGAGGAGTAAGGTCGACCAACCATACCTGTCGTCTGGTCGTGCCTTAGGCTACTCGAGATGACATCTTCTCAAGAAATGTTTGACCGTCCGACTAGATCCTTTATCTAGTCATGTCGACACTCCAGATGATGTCATCATGAAGTCACCTATCCCGGATCGGGCCTACTGGGCTCTAAATCAGAGGGCCCATGTCCATTTCACCCAAACATGTGTCCTAGCGCAGATTTTTACCTCCATAGATGCCCCCTCTCCTGTTCTTTTGATATGTCAAGAGAGCAGGAGATATGAAAAATCCGGTCACATCCCTTCCCCTTCGGGAGTCAAAGATCTGGTCGCTTGTCACCTCGGGATTCTCTAACTAGCTAAGGATTTGACGGCTGATTTGCTGAGTCAGCCTTAATGACGCGTGGCTGTCCATGGCATTCTCTTTGAAAGTCCAAACGTCAGCGTCTCTTGGGTTTTCGTGAAAACCCTTTACGAGGCATTGATTACACCTCAGTATCCGCAACGAATAATTGCTGCCATCGTTCCGAAGCGTTGCTTCAGTAGTATTTAAGGGTCGAATGGGAAGCGCCCTTCATCCCATCTCGTCCTTCGTTTTTTGATATCTCCATTATCTCTGATCATGGATAAAACCACCATTGCCACAGCTCTTCAAAGGGAGTTGGGAATCTCCTCAGACTTCGCGGTTGACGAGTTGTTTGAGGATGAGGTTCCCACTCTTTCCCTCGACTTTATTCTCCTCCATCTGAGTTATTTCACGGATGGAGGCCTTTCTCTGCCTCTGCCACGCCTGGTGGCTGAATTTCTTGACTTCTTCAGCCTCCACCCCATCTTGGTCGTCCCCAACGTGTACTGCATCCGTATGTGTGTGGTCGCGTTGGGGAAGAAGACAGGAGTTGAGTTGGGCCTGACGGAGATCCGGTGGATCTATCAGGTCAAAGGCTCGACATCCAGGCGGTCTCCGTCCTTCTATATCTCCCGCCGGGCTCGGGTGCCAGAACTGATTCTCGACATATCCCGGGGTGACATCCATGACTGGGAGAGCCGCCGAATCCTGGTTCAGGGACCCTGGATGCCAGAGGGTTGGGATTCATCCAACCGCCACTTGCGCCGTCCTAGGAAGCCGATGGTGGATGCTGCCAGGCCGGAGGTCGAGGAGGTGAAGATGGACGACATCTCCCGAGCGATGGAGTATCCGGATCGGTCGTGGTGGGGGCTGCTCGGACTGGAGGAATGTTAGATGTTCAAAAATATATATTTTGATATACCTTTTAGAGTTGTCTTGGACATTTCCCTATGTAATATTTCATTTTCTACATACATATTAGGGAATTTTATTTTCAAAGCATAATATGCACAAATAAACTACATTTATACATTTCATGTGCATAATTATATTTGTCATGGAGATTCTAATCCAAATTTCATAGGATATGAAGATAATACATGCTATTGGAGGAAAAGAACATGTGAATATTCAATTCCTAAAAGTCTACAGCAATTATGGAAAGAATGGATCATCACAATTGCCAAAAGAAGAGAGAATCTCCCTCACAAATCAGCTCCAACAAACAGCCACAAATCAGCAAATCTGATTTGTCAAATCAGTCTTAAATCCCTATCAAAATCACTAAAAATCAGCATTAGCCAATCCTCCAAATCCCCACCAAGACAACTACAAATTCCTACCAAAACAGCAAGGATTTTTCAAATCCTGGGCAGCTGTCCAGCATTAAAAGCCCCAGCCAATACAGCCCTCTATAAAAGGGGCCTGCAGAGGGAGGACAGCACATAGAAGATTTCCAGCTGAGCAGAATTTTAGTCTTCCATTTTCTTGTTCTTTCTTCTTTATTTTAAGTTTTTTTCTCTTCAGTTTGTGTTTCTTTTGTATTAGACATAGATGCTATTGTATTTTGTTTATGTTTAATCAATAAAGAGTTCTTCTTTCTTTGATTTTCATGGAATCTTTTTATTGTTATTCTAGAATATCACCAACCATGGTAGGCTAGAGAATCCTCCCATCAAGGAGATGATTCCACCCCATGAGTATGAGTGATTAGATCTTTTATTTGTGCATCTTATATTATTTTGATTTATGCTTAATGATTATATAGTTTCTTCAACTCAGATTTATCTTGATTATGGGTATTTTAAGATCTTTCATCGTTTTACTTGGATGAGACATGATTGATACTTTATAAACCCTATTTTCAAATCGAGTAGAAGTGAACTACCTTCTTTGAAATATTTTGTTGTCATTGGTTGAATATCTTAACTGTCAAGGAAGAGGGTCTTCACTATAAGAACCGTCCTTGATCTAGTAGTTAATGGTGTATCAACTAATGAAATGTTAAAAGAGAACTTTAAATATATATTCTCCATGTGACCAAGTAAAATCTCTTGATTCATGTGAAGTAAGGGAAATATAAGTGCAATAGAAAGATCTAATCAATCATACTTGTGGGGTGGTTTCTAATCCTTGGTGGCTTTTTTTATCGTATCTTGATTCAAATTAGAATTTTATTTTAGCTTTTAAAGTAGCTTCCTTGGATCAATCTTCAAAATTCTTGTTTTAAAATCTTTTTGGGAATTGATATCTTTTACAATTACTTGTTTGCTTCCATAGCCTCCTTGTGGGATCGACCTCTTACTCCCACTTTCTACCAAAAAGAGGTAAGAGAGTTATAAATTTCTTTTGTTGGTAAAGGCTAAATCTTAACGACAATTAAATCGAGCCAACAAGGAACAACGACACACTTCACCCGTTGCCATGTTTCTTGGCGATGTGGCTCAGCAAGCCGGTGGCCATGGTTCGATTCCTCCTCCATCCGTTCCGCACAGTGGGGTGAGGCGGCGCTCTCAGAGGCTTCTCTGGTTGGGTTTTGGATCAAATTCCATTGCCCGACCGGTGGATCTGACTTTGTCGCCCCCGCTTTCTGACTCACTAACTCCATCCCCCGCCATCCGATCGTCTTCCCCTTCCGCTTCTGCTTCCTCTTCTTCTTCCGCACCTGCTGCTAGTAGGGGTATTGCTCTTCCCTATAGTAGTATGGAGGTGGACACTCCGCCAGGGGTGCCCCCGGTGATCCCAGATGCTGGGGCAGATGCTGCTCCTACCCCCGAGGACCATTTGCTAGGTGTTCCTCTCCCTCCTCGTGGTCCTTCGAGGAACTTGCAAGCCTCAGTTCATGCCGCCGCCCTTTCCATAGACCATCAGCTGCGGTCTCTCCGCGAAGCTTGCGAGGGGTGATGAAGCAGATCGCCTTCTGGACTTCATCAGTGGCTGCCGCCTGGGTTATTCTGACGACTCGCGTGATTTTTGAGATATGAGCAACGAGGAGCTACCCACTCTTCTTCATGCTGTACGGGAGAGGAGACTCCAGGGGAAAGACCGAGTAGAAGATAGAGCAAAAAGTTGAACACATGTTGTACTCCCTTTTTCTTTTTGTAACCTTTATCCAATCAATGAATAAAAAGTTATTTTTCTTGCTCAACCTTGCTCATATTTTATCTGCTCGCGTAACGGTTTATCCCGTTGTATGAAGCTTCAAATAGAACTCTCGAACGAATAGAATTCCCGAACCGAATTCGCGATCAGAATTCGCGAACAGAACCCATGATCAGGACTTACGAGCAGAATTTTGCGATTGTGAACGTCTACTTGCGAAAGCCCTCAAACCGTGCTTTCATCACGCCATGTTAGGAAGTTGTAATTAAGAGCTTGCCACGTGTTTGAAACCGTCGCCTCGCCTTTTGCGCTAGCTGTCTTCGATTTTCGCAGAAGATATCGGTGGCGAATCTCACCACGATCTCGATTTTCGCGCCATAGTCATGATTACTAGGGCTTCTCGAGGAGACGTTTTCCCTCCATATAATCATCTTTACTTCGAGAATAACAAGCAAGGAATCTAAAAAAGAACAAACCTCCTTTTCGATTTTGAGCCCTGTTTCTTCTTGTTCTTGGCCATGTCGACAGATATCGCCCAAAGGCTGCGGACCACCTTGTCCATTCCAGACACCATTGTTATCACCCCGACACCCTTCAGGTCCATAAATGATCTGAAAGTTGCCAGCCCTGAGAAGCTTTTCATGTATCCTTCTCAGATGTTAAGAAGTTCTCTCTCCTTCCCTCTCCCTGAGCTGATCAAGGACTTCATGTGCCGATTCATGCTTCACCCGTTACAATGCTCTCCCAACTTGTTGAGGGTCAGTGTGTCGTCACGATCAATCGCAAGCTGTAGCTTCAACTCGGGGTAGATGACATCTACCACCTGTACGACCTGAGTAAGACGGAGCACGCCTACTACCTGCGAGCGAGATCTGGCGTTGTCCCCCTTGTGGAGAAGCTTCCCTCTTCCGAAAGTGGATGGCGAGGAGTACCTCGTACAATTGACCAATCCTTGGGTGCTTCCTGCTCCCGTTCCAGGAGGGAAGGTGGCGATCCCCTGTCAGTTTTGTCCGGCAAAGCTAGATGACTCGGAGCGTGCAACCCCGGACCTGTCAGTGGTGAAGCTCGAACAGATTGCTAGGGCCCAGGAGCTGGAGGAGAAGGATTTCCGCAAAATCCTCAACTTCCCTGCCCCCAGACCTTCAGGCTCCTCCTCGAAGGCTGCTGGTTCGTCTTCGAGAGTCGATGTTCCCTCTGCCTCGTCTCCTACCATCGCCGAAGAAGCGGCTGAGAAGTCTGCAGCCTCCAAGGCCAAATCTGTTTCGCGGAAGAGGTAGAGGTTGTCGCTTCTTTCGAAACGAAGGGCTAAAGCCCGTCGTCCATCTTCGCCGGTTGGAGGGGCGGATTCTGGAGATAGGGCGGATGCCCTAGCCATTGTGCTTTGGACTCCCCCTTCGGAGGTCGACTTGTCCCCCAGTGCTGTCAGTGCAGCGGCAGCCGGATCTCCCGTGCCCTTCCATGAGGCAGGAGGCCCTTCTAGTTCCGTGGTTCGTCACGTACTAGAGACTGCGGAGGTTCCTTCTTCGCCGGAGGTTGAGGTGGTTGCAACTCTCACTTCCGACCCTCCTGTTGCAGCGTCTTCTGGAGTCTCGTCTGGCGAGACTTTTGTTGAATCATCTCCTTTGGTTGAGGCGCCATCGGGGATGCCCCCAATCGTCTCAACTGTGGCGGGGATGCCCCCAGTCGTTCCGACTGTGGCGTAAGTGCCCCTGGTTTCCTTGACAGGGGTTGGTTCTCCTCGCGCATACACCCCTCGCATGTTAACGTCTGAGGCCCCCTTTGTTTCGGCTTCTGCTCCTAAGACATCGCGAACCAAACTTTGCTGCTGCTGAGGTTCGGGCCGCCACTGTTGAAGATCGCATAAGGGAGCTCCTCGAGTTGAAACTCTCCCAATCTTTTGACCAAGCTTCCCTTTCCTTGTGAACGCACAACGCTGAAGAGCAAGTTGAGCCCCTGACTCGGGAGTTGCAAGAGCATCAGGCCAAACTCTGCGAGCTTTGAGCTGACCGTTCCGCCGCTTATGAAGAGGGCTTGATGAAGGGTCGGGGTGACGCCTTCGCAACGATGAAGGACCAGATGAAAGAGATTTCGGATTCCCCGACTTCCTGTGCCGAGAAGAACTACATCCGTGGATATCGTCAAGGATACGAAGACAGATCCAACAACGTTTCTCCCCGTTTCGCCGCTGCTTCTCCTCCTGGTCCCGATTTCGGCCCAAGTGATGGGCCTTAGGCTTAGGCCCCCTGTTTTCATAAACGACTTGTCTTTTTCATACTTGTTTGTTTCCCATGTGGTCTGAATATTTGGAGTGCTTATTTTTGAGATAATAGGGTCATGCCCTGTCAGAGTCTGAAGTCTATATGATAGATTGGCTCTTTTATATCCCGTGATCACAACCTCCGTAGGGCTTGCGCCTTTCAAGACTTGGAAAACTGAAGTATTGATGCCTGGAGTGCTTGGGTCGAGAGGGTTAGTACCCTTTCAGAATTTAAGCCTTGGGGCTAATTCTGTTCGCCCTTTCCGAGCGACCTCCAAGAATCTGGTCGTAGAGCCTGGGCTCTCTGAGACCGAATGATCGTTTGGGGATGCCCTCTCCTTTCATCCTTATCGTGCAAGGATGTCTTGTGCGTTCCTTATCTTCGTTTGGAAAGATTTAATGGTGGAGTGCTTAGGATGAGAGAGCCGGGGCCCTTTCAGAATTTTGGCCCGGAGGCTAATTCTGTTCGTTCCTACTGCGCGACCTCCAAATGTTGGTCGTATGGCCTGAGCCCTTTTAGACCATGTGAGCATAGGGGAAACTTATACTTCGAACGACCTCACCTTTGTAAGTGTAACCTATGTGTCTCACTTTTGTAAGCCTTTTACTCGAGTGCTTATCGATGGATGGGACGTCCCCCGCGCGACCTCTTACAAAGAGTGCTCATCCATCGACCTGAACTGGTCCGTCGCGCGACCTCCGTAGAGTGCTATGCTTCGCGGCCTCTTTTGAGTGCAACATCCTTGTTGAGAGTGCTATCTCGTGTCCTCTCTTAAGAATATCCTATTTGAAAACCAGTCCATGGCGCGACCTCGAACAGGTGTTCATTCACATAACATATTGATAATGAATTGAAGTGAAGCAAAAAAACTTTTATTTCAAAAGTAGTACTTTTTCAAATGCATTACATTGCGAGATCTTATGAGTGCCTCTCCATTCATTCGATCTAAATAGTAAGCTCCTTTGGGGCCCAGTCCGATGACCTTGTAGGGTCCTTCCCAACTGGGTCCGAGCTTACCATCAGATCATTTTCGGGACTCGGGGAATACCTCTTGAAGGACCAAGTCTCTGACCCGAAAGCTTCGTCGTGAAACCCTTTTGTTGTAGCTTCGAGCGATCTGGTTCCGGTAATTCGCCATTCTGATGGAAGCCGCTTCCTTCCGTTCGTACCTCAGGTCGAGTTCAGATGCCAGGACCTCTTCATTAGCCTGAGGTTCAAAGTTTTCGATCCGAAAAGTTGGGATCCCGAGCTCTATGGGAATCACCGCTTCAACACCAAAGGACAAGGAGAATGGTGTCTCCCCTGTGGCCCGTCGTGCCGTAGTGCGATATGCCCATAGCACTGATGGAAGTTCGTCTACCTAGTTACCTTTAGCCACGTCGAGCCGCTTCTGGATCTCGTCTAGGATGGTTCTGTTGGTGATTTCTGCTTGGCTCTCGCAAAGATGCTTTATTCCCATCTCCTCGCAAAACTCCCTCATGGTGGCGTTGTCGAACTGCGTCTCGTTGTCAGAGATTATAGTGTTCGGCACCCTGAACCGGCATACAATCTCTTTCCAGAGGAAGCTTTGCACCTCGACGTCACGGATTCTAGCCAGGGCCACTGCCTCCACCCATTTGGTGAAATAATCGGTGGCGACCAGGAGGAACCTCTTCTGTGATGGCGCTAAAGGCATAGGTCCGACTATATCGAACCCCCATTGCGCGAATGGCCAAGGGCTTGATAGTGTATTCAAGTCTCCTTCTGGTCGGTGGATTAACGGGCCGAACCGCTGACACTTGTCGCACTTTCTCACTAGATCGAGCGCGTCTTTTGCCAGGGTGGGCCAGAAATATCCGGCGGTCAGTGCGCGTTTCGCCATGGACCTTGAGGCCGTGGGGCTGCCGCATATCCCAGAGTGCATTTCTTCTAGTACTTCCTTGGCCTCCTCGAAGGTGACACACCTGAGGAGTGGGCCTTTGAAGCTCTGCTTGTAGAGTACGCCTTGTTCGGCGATCAAGAACCGAGCAGATCGGATCTTAATTTTTCTTGCTTCTTCCTTGTCTGCTGGGAGGTAGTTGTCTTTCAAGTAAGATAGTATGGGGTCCATCCAGGTCTCTTCCCGGGGTTCCGACTCTACCGCCATGACCTGCTCGAGGTGAGCGATGCTCGGTTCCCCCAACAACTCGACATGAATTTCCCGAGATGGTTCTCCTTCGAGAGCACTTGCTACGTTGGCCAGGGCATCAGCTTGAGTGTTCTGCTCACGATCGATTGCGTGGATTTCCCAATCACCGATTTGTGTGAGCAGAATACGTGCATAACTCTGATAGGCCGCCATGCGATCATCTTTCATCTGATATTCTCCAGTGCTCTGACACACTACGAGCTGAGAGTCGTTGTAGATCGTCAGTTTATGGATGCCGAGATCTACATCAAACTCCAAACCTGTGATGAGAGCTTCGTATTCAGCTTCATTGTTGGAGGCCTTGAACCCTAGCTTGATTACGTGCTCGAATAGGAAACCGTCTTCACTTTGCAAGATCAGCCCAGCTTCTGACCCTCTGTAATTAGACGCCCCATCGACATAGTGTCCAAGAAATGGGTCTGTAGTCGGAGATGGTGCAGACCTGTTGTTCTGCAGGTGTAAGGTCGGCTATAATATCTGCAACGACCTGCCATTTGATTGTGTTTTTGGGCTGGTAGTGGATGTCAGGCTGACAGCTCCACCGCCAACTTTAGCAATCGACCTGCAACGTCTGCCTTTTGCAACACAACTTTGAGAGGCGAGTCGGTGATGACATGTATTGAATGGGCTTGAAAGTAGTGGCATAGTTTTCGGGCAGAAAGGAGTAAAGCGAACACAAGCTTTTCGATACGGGAATACCTGGTTTCTGCCCCGTTGAGCGCCTTACTTGCATAGTAGATTGCCCTTTGCCCTCGATCGACGTCCTTAAATAACGCGGAGCTAACGGCATGCGTCCATCATGTGGATGGAAATTGTATGGATGGCGGGCATTTGGATCCTGCACAAGATAAATGCTAGGGTACTTTTGCACAAAGATATAGAACTCAAAACATTCAGTTTGAACCATCTGATATTACCAATGATGACTGAGCTAATTGACCTTTAAATGCACTTGTAAGTTGGTGGTCATTGGTGAATATATGGTTCGAAGTTTGATGTCCCAACAGATGGTTCATGTCAACAACTCTAGCCTGATCACATAGGAAATTTTTTTTCCTTAGAAATATGAGCTCTCATTCATGAGAGTATGATCTCGGATTCATGGTATGGTCTTGAAGTCATGGGGGAGTATGGTCTTAGATTCTTGGGGGTTATGCCTCGGATTCAGGAGTGGCTATGTCTCAGATTCATGGTGGGGTATGTCTCGGATTAATGGAGGAGTATTTATAGGATTCACAATGGAGTATGGTAAGGAATTCATGATATGTATCAGAATCATAGAGTATACCTCGAATTCATGTGAGTTATATCTCTGATTCATGTGGAGGAATATCTTGGATTTATGGGGGATATGTGTCAGATTTATTGATCGGTATGTCTTGGATTCATGGCACGGGGGAAGGGGGGGGGGAGCTCGGGTTCATTCCCATGAATCCAAGACATCCCACATGAATCCGAGACCAAAATTGCCCATGAATCCGGAACATATCATCCCATGAATCTAAGGCATACCCCTGCATGAATCCGGATTCATAAGGGAGTATGTCTTGGTTTCATGGGGGGGTGATACGTCTTAGATTCAATGGGGTGTATGCGACGCCCGACCATTGAGGGGGATGCCCAACAGTCCCAAGAGTCACATGGATTGGGTGAGGGTGAGGGTTTCATGTTTAGTCCCACATTGTCTAATGGGAGGAGATAGTATATGTTTATATATGAGCACAACCAATACGCGTTTTAAAGCCGTGAGCCCATTTGGTGGCAAAGCGGATAATTTCTTGTTGTGTAAGCCTGGGGCATTACAATTGGTAGTAGAGCCTATCCATTTCGCGATGGTGGGTGCATCCCCACACGAAGACATGTGGCCCATTAGGGGGGTGATTGTGATGCTTGGCCCATTGAGGGGGATGCCCAACAGTCCCAAGAGGCCCATGGATTGGGTGAGGTCAAGGGTTTTGTGTTTAGTCCCACATCGCTTATTGGGAGGAAATAGTCTGTGCTTATATGTGAGCACAACTCTTACACACCAAGACACGTTTTAAAGCCGTGAGCCCATTTAGGGGCAAAACGGACAATTTTTTGCTGTGTAAGCTTGGGGCGTTACAGTGTATGTACTCACATTCATGGTCTCGGATTCAAGAGGGAGTATGACTCGAATTCATAGAGGAGTATAGTCTTAGATTCATGGGGGATTATGTTTCAGATTCATGGGGGAGAGTATGTCTCGGATTCATGGTCTGATTCATGGGGGGAGCATGTCTTGCATTAATGAGGAAGTATGGTCTCAGATTCATGGTGTAAAGGGAAAAATCTACATCCTATCAAAGGGTGACACGTGTCAAGGGTTAGGCAGGTGCAAACCATTTTATTCGATAACCGACAACCTGAATTTGACCAACCACTCTCAAGTAGATGAGACACGACAAGACTGATCTCCCCACGAGGTGAATGAGGTCTGATCGGATAGTTTTACACCTCGCTCGTGAATGCCAAGTCATGTATCAAGCAAGACTCCACGTCCCAACTACACGCAGATCGCGAGTAGAACCCCGAAAATTGTCAAACATCCATAAAGTCAATAACCTTCAGATTGCTGAATAAGGCCCATTATCCATTAAACGTGGGTAATTAAGGGCACATTTAGCTATAATAAAGTGGGACAGTTACCACAAAACTCGCTTACTAACAACCACTAAGGGAAAAACTGTTACAACGGCTTATATGGTCAAGTGAACCCTAGAAAAAGGGAAAATGTACACCAAACGGAGGTATGAGTCTTTCCAATTAACAAGCCACATTAAGAGTGAGATTATTTTTTTTAAATTCCTTTACTGACTTAAGCATCAGAGTCCCTTTAGCTGGCATCACACCGGTGTTCCCCTTACTTTCTGAGTGCAAGAATCGCATCTAGCCAGGTTCGGATCTAGCAAAGAGGCTTTACCCGCTTCAATTGATTGAAGGAGAAATTTACCTCTTCAATTCGGCGCCGTTTGTGGGAAGCACGAACAAAAAGTCATGATTCCATGTTTGTCAACAATACCAACAATCAAGAAGTCAGAGATGGCCTACTAAACCCACAAGCTGATGGTGGACACCTCCCTGTAGCTAATCCATGACTCACCTGTGACTTTATCCGTCAAGTCCAGGACCTTCGGTAGCTCGTAACCATCTCTCAACAGAATTACATGCGGTTGGAGGGGGCTGTACAACAAATTCTAGTCCTCCCACAGCAGAACCAGACTCAGCAGAATGACAGAAATGGTTAGATTCAAATTCCTCTACAGCCTAACAGCCAGCTGTTCGCATCGGGTAACTAGATCAGACGAGAGCGCGTCTACCTCTAACAGAAGAGGGCGTTGCTGCCGCCAGCATTCCAGATCACCTCGGGCTTCACGACGAATCCCAGTCGAGCAAAATCACAAATATTCCCCATGTCGGGAATGATGAGTTGAGCGCGAAGCATCACACAACACCAGGATGATCCTCAACCTCACCAAGAGCCCTCTGAGCAGGTTGGGGGCGCAGTCTCAGCAAACTCTCAAGTCCAAAGTACGGCGGGCCAAGGATTAGGGAATGGTAGAACACGCCTTGCACATATTTGCCTCCCTATTTCACAACACCATACTTTGAGAATGACTTCCTTGAAAGTTCATTCAATCGAAGTTCAAGCTTTACAATGGCACCACAGATCCATACAACCATATCTTGGCAATCTGGCGCTCGATGGCATTGTACGAGCAACACGACATATTGATGTGCCATCTCTTCCCCTCTAGGCTTGAGGAAGCGGCACTAACCTCGTTCCATTTTCTCCCCCCAGCTTCGATCCGAACTTTCAAAGAGCTCGGTATCATGTTCGCTAAGCACTTCGTCTACAACAAGAGGTGGAAAAAGGACCTAGGGGACCTAATGAAGATCCAAATGAAGCAGGGCGAAACGGTCAGACAATACATTGATCATTTCCGTCTCCTAAAGTGAGGTGGAGGATTGCAATGAAGACATAGCAATCATGGCCTTTTGTAGCGGCCTACCAGCCAAAAATGGCCTCAAGGAGTTGCTTATCAAGCGCACTCCCTCCGACCTCTGGGATCTCATGGGGTGTGCTGAAATGTACGCCAAGGTGGAAGAGGAGTAAAAAATCCTCAAGTAGGCGGTGACCACGGCAGGACCGTCACCAACATCCACCGTCACCATTGCACCAACCAAGTGCCCGTCGGACACACGATCCAAGGACCGACATGGTGAGAAGCATAAGAAGCCTAGCGTCTTTGCCAATGAGGTGCACGAGGTCCATATTTCAAGATTCCATCATCCCGGATAGTGCCTAAATCCAAGGGTAGTAGTTCTTCGAGTGGCCCAAGACAATGCAGGGTGATGAGTCAAAGCGAGATTCAGAGCCTCCGCTGCAATTATCACAAGAGCGTCGGGCACACCATCGACAAATGTCGAACCCTTCGGAGTTTCCTAAAGGAACAAGTCTAAAAGGGTTAGCTGAAAGAAAACATCTCTCATGACAAGGGCCCAACCACAAAGGAGCAGCATGTAACTAATGTTAACCACACAACTTTGATTGGGTTATTAGCGTCATCTTCGGCGGTGAACCTTACTTCATTGACCCGAAGAAGTTTCAGAAGGACTCAAAAAGGATTGACTTCCAACGAGGTGATGCAAGACGACCAGGAGCCAAAGAATCCATGACGATATTTCTAGAATTCGAGGGTGGAGCATGTCTCCGGTTAATGAGGGAGTGTGTCTCGGATTTATTGGGGGGGGGGGTACATATCAGATTCATGGTCTCAGATTAATGGAGGAGTACGTGTTCGATTCAAGGGGTCATGTCTCAGATTCGTTAGGGTAGTATGTCTCAGATTCATTGAAGAGTATGTCATCATGGGTATGTCACGGATTCATTAATATGTGATAGATTCATCGGAGGTATGTCTCCGAGGGATTCACGATTATGTCACGGATTCATTGACGGGTAGGTCTTAAATAAATGGGGGGTGTATTTCTAGGATTCTTGTAGGAGTATATCTCGGATTCATGACATTTCTCACATTCATGGGGGAGTATGTCTCCCAATAATGAGAGAGTATGATCATGGATTCATGGCATTTCTCGGATTCACGATATGGTCTTGATTCATTGGGAAGTATGTCTCGGATTCAAGGGACGGGTATGGTCTCGAATTCAAGGGGGGGTTAAGTCTCAGATTTATTGGTAGCTATGTCTCCCATTAATGAGGGAGTATGATGTGGGATTCATTGGGCATTTCTCGGATTCAAGGATGGTGTGGGATTCATTGGGGAGTATGTCAGTTGGTATGTGTTGGATTCATGGAGGGTATGTCTAAGATTCATGTGGGAGTATGGCCTCCGATGCATGGGGGAGTGTCTTGGATTAATGATAGGGTACCTCTTAGATTGATGGTAGTATATGTCTCAGATTCAAGAGGGAATATGGATATAAATTAAGGAATACTATGTCTTAGATTCATCGGGGGAATATCTAGAATTCGTGGGGGCAGTATGTCTTAGATTAAGGAAGAAGTTATTCCTGGAATCGGATTCATGGTCCCGGATTTATAGCGGAGTACATCTCCGATTCAAGGGGGTTGAATCTCGCATTTGTTGGGGGAGTGTCTCAAATTCATGGGTGAATATGTCTCAGATTCATAAGTATGTCATGGATTTATAGGTATGTCTCAGATTCATGGGGGGTAAGTCTCTCATGGATTCATGGGTATATCGTGAATTCATGAGTAGGTATGTCTCATATTCATAGGGGAGTAATTCAAGGATTCGTAGGGGAGTAGGTTTCAGATTATGGGAGGAGTATGTCTCCTATTTGTGACGGAGTATAATGTCAGATTCATGGCATTTCTTGGATTCATAGTATGGTCTTATATTCCTAGGGAGCATGTCTTCAATTAAAGGGGGGAGTTTGGTCACGGTTTCATGGGGAGTATGGTTAGGGATTCATGGTATGTCTCGGATTCATGTAAGGGTATGTCTCCGATTCATGGTAGGGTGTTCTGTATTTAAGTGGGGGTATGTCTACTATTCATGAGGAGTATGTCTCAGACTCATGCAAGAGTATATGTTCGATTCATTGGGGGATTCCTTGGGGGAGGTCTCGGGTTTATACCCATGAATCCAAGACATATCCCATATGAATGCAAGACCATAATGAGGGAGTGTGTCTCGGATATATGGGGGGGGGTATGTATCAGATTCATGGTCTCAGATTAATGGAGGAGTACGTGTCCGATTCAAGGGGGTTATGTCTCGGATTCGTTAGGGTAGTATGTCTCAGATTCAATGGGGAGTATGTCATCATGGGTATGCCACGTGATAGATTCAACGGAGGTATGTCTCCAATGGATTCACGATTATGTCACAAATTCATAGACGGGTAAGTCTTACATTGATGGGGGGAGTATTTTTAAGAATCTTGTAGGAGTATATCTCGAATTCATGTCATTTCTCACATTCATAGGAGAGTATGTCTCCCAATAATGAGGGTGTATGATCATTGATTCATGGCATTTCTCATATTCATGATATGGTCTTGATTCATTGGGAAGTATGTCTCGGATTCAAGGGATGGGTATGGTCTCGGATTCATGGGGGGGTTCTGTCTCAGATTTATTGGAGGTTATGTCTCCATTAATAAGGGAGTATGATGTGGGATTCATGGCATTTCTCGTATTCATGGATGGTGTGGGATTCATTGGGGAGTATGTCGGTTGATATGTGTCGGATTCATGGAGGGTATGTCAAAGATTCATGTGGGAGTATGACCTCCGATGCGTGGGGGAGTATGTCATGGATATGATAGGGTACTTCGTAGATTGATGGTAGGATATGTCTTGGATTCAAGAGGGAATATGGATATAAATTAAAAAATAATATGTCTCAGATTCAATGGGAGCATATCTAGAATTCGTGGGGGGAGTATGTACTAAATAAAGGACGGAGTTATTCCTGGAATCGGATTCCATGGTCCCGGATTTATAGCGGAGTACATCTCCGATTCAAGGAGGTTATATCTCGCATTCGTTGGGGAAGTATTTCTCGGATTCATAAGTCCTTCATGGATTCATAGGTATGTCTCAGATTCATGGGGGGTATGTCTATGATGGATTCATGGGTATGTCTTGAATTTATGAGTAGGTATGTCTCAGATTCATAGGGGAGTAATTCTAGGTTTCGTAGGGATTATGTTTTAGATTATGGGAGGAGTATGTCTCCCATTCTTGAGGGAGCATGATGTCAGATTCATGGCATTTCTCGGATTAATGGCATGGTCTTGGATTCTTAGGGAGCATGCCTCTAATTAAAACGGGGAGTATGGTCTCAGATTCGTGAGGAGTATGGTTAGGGAAACATGGTATGTCTCGGATTCATGTAAGAGTATCTCCAATTCATGATAGGATGTTCTGTATTTAAGTGGGGTATGTCTCCTATTCATGAGGAGTATGTCTCGGACTCATGTGAGAGTATGTGTTCAATTCGTTGGGGGATTGCTTGGGGGGGCTCTCGTGTTTATTCCCATGAATCCGAGACATATCCCATATGAATCCCAGACCATACTCCCCACATGAATACGTGACATATCCCACATGAATCCGTAACATACCCCCTCATGAATCCGGATTCATGAGGGGTATGTCTCGATTCATGGGGCAATATGTCTCGGTTTTATAGGCGGATATGCCTTGGATTCATGGGGGCAGCATGTCTATAAATCATGGAAGAGTATGTCATGGATTCATGTTTCAATTCATGGATTGAGTATTGTCTGTCTCCCATTCATTGAGGAATATGATCTCATATTCATAGTGTGGTCATGGATTCGTAGTGGTGTATGTCTTGGATTCAGGGGGGTATGGTCTCCGATTCATTAGGGTTATGTCTCAGATTCATTGGGGTTATGTCTCGGATTCAAGGAGTATAATCAAAGATTCAAGGTATGTATCGGAATCATGGAGGAGTATGTCTCGGATTCATGTGGGGGTATGTCTCCGATTCATGGGGGTATGTTTTGGATTCAAGAGAGATATGTGTCGGATTCATTGATTGGTATGTCTCGGATTCACGGGGGAGAGTTCTCGGTTTCATGGGGGGGGACAGTGTCAAAATTCAAGGGGTTGCATGCCTTGAATTCAAAGGGGAGTATGTCTCGAATTCATTATATGCAACCTCGCTGATTCTTGATAGGATATGTTTCAGATTCATTAGGGGAGTATGGATTTAAATCAAATGAGTATCATGTCTTAGATTCATGGGGGATAATTATAGAATTCGTGGGCTGAGCATGTCTCCGGTTAAAGAGGGAGTGTGTCTCGGATTTAGGGGGGGTATGTATCAGATTAATGGTCTCGGATTAATAGAGGAGTATGTGTCCGATTCAAGGGGGTCATGTCTCGGATTCATTAGGGTAGTATGTCACGGATTCGTTGGGGAGTATGTCATCATGGGTATGTCACGTGATAGATCCATCGGCGATATGTATCAAATGGATTCACGATTATGTCACAGATTCACTGACCGGTAAGTCTTAGATTGATGGGGGGAGCATAGGATTCTTGTAGGAGTATATCTCGGATTCACGGCATTTCTCACATTCATGGGGGAGTATGTCACCCAATCGTCAGGGAGTATGAACATGGATTCATGGCATTTCTCGGATTCACGATATGGTCTTGATTCATTAAAAATTATGTCTCAGATTCAGGGGATGGATATGGTCTCGAATTCATAGGGGGGTTATGTCTCAGATTTGTTGGTGGCTATGTCTCCCATTAATGAGGGAGTATAATGTGGGATTCATGACATTTCTCGGATTCAAGGATGGTGCGGGATTCATTAGGGAGTATGTCGGTTGGTATGTGTCAGATTCATGGAGGGTATGTCTAAGATTCATGAGGGAGTATGGCCTCCGATGCATTGGGGAGTATGTCTTCGACTAATCATAGGGTACCTCGTAGATTGATGGTAGGATATGTCTCGGATTCATGTGAGAATATGGATATAAAATAAGGAATACTATGTCTTAGATTCATTAGGAGAATATTTAGAATTCATGGGGGGAGTATGTCTTAGATAAAGGAGGGAGTTATTCCTGAAATCGGATTCATGGTTCCGGATTATTACCGGAGTACATCTCCGATTCAAGGGGGTTATATCTCGCATTCGTTGGGGGAGTATGTCTCGGATTCATAAGTATGTCATGGATTCATAGGTATATCTCAGATTCATTGGGGAGTAATTCTAGGATTCGTAGGGAGCATGTTTCAGATTATGGGAGTATGTCTCCCATTCCTGAGGGAGCATGATGTCAGATTCATGGCATTTCTCGGATTAATGGTATGGTCTTGGATTCCTAGGGAGAATGCCTCTAATTAAAGCGGGGAGTATGGTCTCGGATTCGTGGGGAGTATGGTTAGGGATTCATGGTATGTCTCTCGGATTCATGTAAGGGTATGTCTCCGATTGATGGTAGGATGTCCTGTATTTAAGTGGGGTATGTCTCCCATTCATGAGGAGTATGTCTCGGACTCATGTGAGAGTATGTGTTCGATTCGTTGGGGATTCCTTGGCGGGGGTCTCGTGTTTATACCCATGAATCCGAGATATATCCCATATAAATCCAAGACCATACTCCCCACATGAATCCATGAAATATCCCCCATGAATCCGTGACATAACCCCTCATGAATCTGGATTCGTGAGGGGTATGTATCGATTTCATGGGGGTATGTCACGGATTCATGAGGCAAAATGTCTCGGATTTAAAGGCGGATATGCCATGGATTCATGGGAGGAGCATTTCTATGAATCATGGAAGAGTATGTATTGGATTCATGGTTTTATTCATGGGTAGAGTATTGTCTGTCTCCCATTCATTGAGGAATATGATATCAGATTCATAGTGTGGTCTAGGATTCATAGTGGAGTATGTCTCGGATTCAGGGGGATACGGTCTCCGATTCATTAGGCTTATGTCTCGGATTCAATGGGGTTATGTCTCAGATTCATTAGGGAGTATAATCAGAGATTCAAGGAATGTATCAGAACCACGGAGGAGCATGTCTCGGATTCATGTGGGGGTATGTCTCCGATTCATGGGGGTATGTCTTGGATTCAAGGGAGATATGTGTCGGATTCATCGATTGGTATGTCTCAGATTCATGGGGGAGAGTTCTCGGTTTCATGGGGGGTACGGTGTTAGATTCATGGGGTAGTATGTCTTGAATTCATGGGGGAGTATGTCTAGAATTCATCATAGGGAGATATGTGTCGGATTCATCAATTGGTATGTGTCGGATTCACGGGGGAGAGTTCTCGGTTTCATGGGGGGGTACGGTGTCAGATTCACGGGTGTATGTCTTGAATTCATAGGGGAGTACCTCGCAGATTCATGATAGGACATGTTTCGAATTCATGAGGGGAGTATCGATTCAAATAAAACGAGTACCATGTCTTAGATTCATTGGGGATATTTATAGAATCCGTGGGCTGAGCATGACTCCGGTTAATGAGGGAGTGTGTCTCGGATTTATGGGGGGTATGTATCAGATTCATGGTCTCGGATTAATGGAGGAGAGTTCTCGGTTTCATGGGGGGGTACAGTGTCAGATTCACGGGGTTGAATGTCTTGAATTCATAGGGGAGTACCTCGCAGATTCATGATAGGATATGTTTCGAATTCATGAGGGGAGTATGGATTCAAATAAAACGAGTACCATGTCTTAGATTCATGGGGGATATTTATAGAATTCGTGGGCTGAGCATGACTTCGGTTAATGAGGGAGTGTGTCTCGGATTTATGGGGGGTATGTATCAGATTCATGGTCTCGGATTAATGGAGGAGTACGTGTCCGATTCAAGGGGGTTATGTCTCAGATTCGTTAGGGTAGTATGTCGCGGATTCGTTGGGGAGTATGTAATCATGGGTATGTCACGTGATAGATTCATCGGAGGTATGTCTCCAATGGATTCACGATTATGTCACAGATTCATAGACGGGTAAGTCTTAGATTCATGGGAGGAGTATTTCTATGATTATTGTAGGAGTATATCTCGGATTTATGGCATTTCTCACAATCATAGGAGAGCATGTCTTCCAATAATGAGGGTGTATGATCATTGATTCATGGCATTTCTCGGATTCACGATATGGTCATGATTCATTGGGAAGTATGTCTCGGATTCAAGGGACGGATATGGTCTCGAATTCATAGGGGGTTCTGTCTCAGATTTATTGGTGGTTATTTCTCCATTAATAAGGGAGTCTGATGTGGGATTCATGGCATTTCTCGTATTCAAGGATGGTGTAGGATTCATTGGGGAGTATGTCGGTTGGTATGTGTCGGATTCATGGAGGGTATGTCGAAGATTCATGTGGGAGTATAGCCTCCGATGCATTGGGGAGTAAGTGTTGAATTCATGAGTAGGTATGTCTCAGATTCATAGGGGAGTAATTCTAGGATTCGTAGGGAGTATGTTTTAGATTATGGGAGGAGTATGTCTTCCATTCCTGAGGGAGCATGATGTCAGATTCATGGCATTTCTCGGATTAATGGTATGGTCTTGGATTCCTAGGGAGCATGCCTCTAATTAAAGCGGGGAGTATGCTCTCGGATTCGTGGAGAGTATGGCTAGGGATTCATGGTATGTCTCAGATTCATATAAGGGTATGTCTCCGATTCATGGTAGGATGTCCTGCATTTAAGTGGGGTATGTCTCCTGTTCGTGAGGAGTATGTCTCGGACTCATGTGAGAGTATGTGCTCGATTCGTTAGGGGATTCCAGGGGGGGGGGGTCTCGTGTTTATATCCATGAATCCGACACATATCCCATATGAATCCAAGACTAGACTCCTCACATGAATCCGTGACATATCCCCCATGAATCCAAGACATACCCCCTCATGAATCCGGATTCATGAGGGGTATGTCTCGATTTCATGGGGGTATGTGACGGATTCATGGGGCAGTATGTCTCGGATTTATAGGCGGGATATGCCTTGGATTCATGGGGGGAGCATTTCTATGAATCTTGGAAGAGTATGTATTGGATTCATGTTTGTATTCATGGGCTGAGTATTGTCTGTCTCCCATTCATTGAAGAACATGATCTCAGATTCATAGTGTGGTCTTGGATTCATAGTCGAGTATGTCTGAGATTCCGGGAGGTATGGTCTCCGATTCATTAGGGTTATGTCTGGGATTCATTGGGGTTATGCCTCGGATTCATGAGGGAGTATAATAAGAGATTCAAGGTATGTATCAGAATCATGGAGCATGTCTCGGATTCATGTGGGGGTATGTCTCCGATTCAAGGGAGATATGTGTCAGACTCATCGATCGGTATGTCCCGGATTCACGGGGGAGAGTTCTCGATTTCATGGGGCGTATGTCTCCGATTCATGGGGTATCTCTTGGATTCAAGGGAGATATGTATCAGATTCAACGATCTGTATGCCTCGAATTCAAGGGGGAAAGTTCTCGGTCTCATGGGGGGGGGGGGGGGAACGGTGTCAGATTCATGGGGTAGTATGTCTTGAATTCATAGGGGAGTATGTCCCGAATTCATCATAGGGTACCTCACAGATTCCTGATAGGATATGTTTCGAATTCATGATGAAAGTACGGATTCAAATCAAATGAGTACCATGTCTTAGATTCATGGGGGATATTTATAGAATTTGTGGGCTGAGGATGACTCCGGTTATTGAGGGAGTGTGTCTAGGATTTATAGGGGGTATGTATCAGATTCACTGTCTCGAATTAATGGAGGAGTACGTGTCCGATTCAAGGGGGTTATGTCTCGAATTCATTAGGGTAGTATGTCTCAGATTCTTTGGCAAGTACGTCGGTATGTCACGTGACAGATTCATCGGAGGTACGTCTCCAATGGATTCACGATTAAGTCACACATTCATCAACGGGTAAATCTTAGATTGATGGGGGGAGCATTTCTATGATTCTTTTAGGAGTATATCTCGGATTCACGGCATTTCTCACATTCATAGGGGATTATGTCTCCCAATCATGAGAGGGTATGATCATGGATTCATGGTATTTTTCGGATTCACGATATGGTCTTGATTCATTGGGAGGTATGTCTCGGATTCAAGGAACCGGTATGGTCTCGAATTCATGGGAGAGTTATGTCTCAGATTTATTGGTGGCTATGCCTCACATTAATGAGGCAGTATGATGTGGGATTCATGACATTTCTCGGATTCAAGGATGGTGTGGGATTCATTAGGGAGTATGTCGGTTGGTATGTCTAAGATTCACGAGGGAGTATGGCCTCCGATGCATTGGGGAGTATGTCTTGGACTAATCATGGGGTACCTCGTAGATAGGTGGTAGGAAATGTCTCGGATTAATAAGGGAATATGGATATAAAATAAGGAATACTAGGTCTTAGATTCATTGGGGGAATATCTAAAATTCGTGGGCGGAGTATGTCCTAGATAAAGTTAGGAGTTATTCCTGGAATCGGATTCATGGTCCCGGATTTATAGCGGAGTACATCTCCGATTCAAGGGGGTCATATCTCGCATTCGTTGGGGGAGTATTTCTCAAATTCATAAGGGAGTATGTCTCGGATTCATAAGTATGTCATGGATTTATGGGTATGTCTCAGATTCATGAGAGGTATGTCTATGATGGATTCATAGGTATGTATTGAATTCATGAGAAGGCATGTCTCAGATTCATGGGTGAGTAATTATAGGATTCGTAGGGGAGTATGTTTCAGATTATGGGAGGAGTATGTCTCCCATTCCTGAGGGAGTACCAAGTTAGATTCATGTCATTTCTCGGATTCATGGTATTGTCTTCGATTCCTAGGGAGCATGCCTCTAATGAAAGCGGGGAGTATGGTCTCGGATTCGTGAGGAGTATGGTTAGGGATTCATTATATGTCTCGGATTCATGTAGGGGTATGTCTCCGATTCATGGGAGGATATCCTGTATTTAAGTGGGTTATGTCTCCAATTCATGAGGAGTATGTCTCGGACTCATGTGAGAGCATGTGTTCGATTCGTTGGGGGATTTCTCGAGGGGGGGTGGGGGGGGTCTCGTGTTTATACATATGAATCCAAGACATATCCTATGTGAATCCAATACCATACTCCCCACATGAATCCGTGACATATCCCCCATGAATCCGTGACATACCCCCTCATGAATCCGGATTCATGAGGGGTATGTCTCGATGTCAAGGGGGTATGTCTCGGATTCATGGGGCAATATGTTTCGGATTTATAGGCGGATATGCATTGGATTCATGGGGGGAGCATTTCTATGAATCTTGGAAGAGTATGTATTGGATTCATGTTTGTATTCATGGGTTGAGTATTGTCTGTCTCCCATTCATTAAGGTTTATGATCTTAGATTCATAGTGTGGTCTTTGATTCATAGGGGAGTATGTCTCGGATTCTGGGGGGTATGGTCTCCGATTCTTTAGGGTTATGTCTCATATTCATTTGGGTTATGTCTCGGATTCATGAGGGAGTATGATCAGAGATTCAAGGTATGTATCGGAATCAAGGAGGAACATGTCTCGGATTCATGTGAGGGTATGTCTCCGATTCATGGAGGTATGTCTTGGATTCAAGGGAGATATGTGTCGGATTCATCGATCGGTATGTCTCAAATTCATGGGGGAGAGTTCATGATTTCATGGGGGGGGGGGGGTACGGTGTCAGATTCATGGGGTAGTATGTCTTGAATTCATAAGGGAGTATGTCTCGAATTCATTATAGGGTACCTCGCAGATTCATGATAGGATATGTTTCAGATTCATGAGGGGAGAATGTCTAAGATTCATGTGGGAGTATGGCTTACGATGCTTGGGGGAGTATGTCTTAGATTAATCATGGTCTCTGATTAATGGAGGAGTAGGAGTCCGATTCAAGGGGGTTATGTCTCAGATTCGTTAGGGTAGTATGTCTCTGATTCATTGGGGTGTATGTTATTATGGGTATGTCACGTGATTGATTCATCAAAGGTACGTCTCCCATGGATTCACGATTATGTCAAACATTCATTGACGGATAAGTCTTAGATTGATGGGGGGAGTTTTTGTAGGATTCTTTTGGGAGTATATCTCGGATTCATGGCATTTCTCACATGTATAGTGTAGTATGTCTCCCAATAATGAGGGAGTATGATCATGGATTCATGGCATTTCTCGCATTGACGATATGGTCTTGGTTCATCGGAAATTATGTCGCGGATTCAAGGGATGGGTATGGTCTTGAAATCTGGGGGGGGGGGGGGTTATGTCTTATATTTTTTGGTGGCTATGTCTCCCATTAATGTGGGAGTATGATGTGGGATTCACGGCATTTCTCAGATTCAAGGATGGTGTGGGATTCATTGGGGAGTATGTCGGTTGGTATGTGTCGGATTCATTGAGAGTATGTCTAAGATTCATGTGGGAGTATGGCCTCCGATGCATGGGAGAGTATGTCTTGGATTAATCATGGTCTCTGATTAATGGAGGAGTACGAGTCCGATTCAAGGGGGTTATGTCTCCGATTCGTTAGGGTAGTATGTCTCTGATTCGTTGGGGAGTATGTCAACAAGGGTATGTCACGTGATAGATTCATCGGAGGAATGTATCAGATTTACAGGCGGATATGTCTTGCAATCATGGGCGGAGCATTACAAAGAATCATGGAAGAGTTAGTATTGGATTCATGTTTGTGTTCATGGGTTGAGTATTGTCTGTCTCCCATTCATTGAGGAATATGATCTCATATTCACAGTGTGGTCTTGGATTCATGGTGGAGTATGTCTCGAATTCAGGGGGGTATGTTCTCTGATTCATTAGGGTTATGACTCGGATTCACTGGGGTTATGTCTCGGATACATGAGGGAGTATCATCAGAGATTCAAGGTATGACTCCGATTCATTAGGGTTATGACTCGGAATCAAGGAGGAGCATGTCTCGGATTCATGGAGGAGCATGTCTCGGATTCATGAGGGGGTTTGTCTCCGATTCATGGGGGTATGTCTTGGATTCAAGGGAGATATGTGTCGGATTCATCGATATGTATGTCTCGGATTCAAGGGGGAGAGTTCTCCGTCTCATGGGGGGGGGGGGGGGTACGGTGTCAGATTCATGGGGTAGTATGTCTTGAATTCATAGGAGAGTATGTCTCGAATTCATCATAGGATACCTCGCAAATTCATGATAGGATATGTTTCGGATTTATGATGGGAGTATGTATTCAAATCAAATGAGTACCATGTCTTAGATTCATGGGGGATATTTATAGAATTCGTGGGCTGAGCATGACTCCGGTTAATGAGGGAGTGTGTCTCGGATTTATGGGGGGTATATATCAGATTCAAGGTCATGGATTAATGGAGGAGAACGTGTCCGATTCAAGGGGGTTATGTCTCGGATTCGTTAGGGTAGTATGTCTCAGATTCATTGGCGAGTATGTCATCATGGGTATGTCACGTGATAGATTCATCGGAGGTACGTGTCCAGTGGATTCATGATTATGTCACACATTTATTAACGGGTAAGTCTTAGATTGATGGGGGGAGCATTTCTATGATTCTTTTAGGAGTATATCTCGAATTCATGGCATTTCTCACATTCATAGGGGATTATGTCTCCCAATCATGAGGGAGTATGATCATGGATTCATGGCATTTCTCGGATTCACGATATGGTCTTGATTCATTGGAAAATATATCTCGGATTCAAGGAACCGGTATGGTCTCGAATTCATGGGGGAGTTATGTCTCAGAATTATTGGTGCCTATGCCTCCCATTAATGAGGCAGTATGATGTGGGATTCATGACATTTTTCGGATTCAAGGAAAATATATTTCGGATATGTTTCGGATTCATGATGGGAGTATAGATTCAAATCAAATGAGTACCATGTCTTAGATTCATGAGGGATATTTATAGAATTCGTGGGCTGAGCATGTCTCCGGTTAATGAGGGAGTGTGTTTCGGATTCTGGGGGGTATGGTCTCCGATTCTTTAGGGTTATGTCTCCGATTCATTTGGGTTATGTCTTGGATTCATGAGGGAGTATGATCAGAGATTCAAGGTATGTGTCGGAATCAAGGAGGAGCATGTCTCGGATTCATGTAAGGATATGTCTCCGATTCATGGGGGTATGTCTTGGATTCAAGGGAGATATGTGTCGGATTCATCGATCGGTATCTCGGATTCATGGGGGAGAGTTCATGATTTCATGGGGGGGGGGGGGGTGTACGGTGTCAGATTCGTGGGGTAGTATGTCTTGAATTCATAGGGGAGTATGTCTCGAATTCATAATAGGGTACCTCGCAGATCCATGATAGGATATGTTTCAGATTCATGAGGGGAGTATCAAATGAGTACCATGTCTAAGATTCATGGTGGAGTATGTCTCGGATTCTGGGGGGTATGGTCTCCGATTCATGGGGGAGTATGTCTTGGATTCATATGTCATGGATTCATAGGTATGTCTCAGATTCATGGGGGTATCTCTCTCATGGATTCATGGGTATGTCTTGAATTCATGCGTAGTTATGACTTAGATACGTAGGGGTGTAATTATAGGATTCGTAGGGGAGTATGTTTTAGATTGCGGGAGAAGTATGTCTCCCATTCGGGAGGGAGTATGATGTCAGATTCATGGCATTTCTCAGATTGATGGTATGGTTTTGGATTCCTCGGGAGCATGTCTGTAATTAAAGGGGAGAGTATGGTCTCGGATTCATGGGGTGTATGGTTACGGATTCATGGTATGTCTCGGATTCATGTAAGGGTATGTCTCCGAATCATGGTAGGATGTCCTGTTTTTAAGTGGGGTATGTCTATCATAAGGAGTATATCTCGGACTCATATGAGAGTGTGTTCGAGTCATTGGGGGGGTCTCGGGTTTATACCCATGAATCCGAGACATATCCCGTATGAATCCAAGACCACTGCCCACATGAATTCGTGACATATCCCTCATGAATCCGAGACATACCCCCGTATGAATCCGGATTCATGAGGGGTATGTCTCGATTTCATGGGGGTATGTCTCGGATTCATGGGGCAGCATGTCTTGGATTTATAGACGGATATGTCTTAGATTCATGGGGGGAGCATTTCAATGATTCACTAAGGGGTATGTCTCGCTTTCATGGGGGGTATGTCTCGGATTCATGGGACAGCATGTCTTGAATTTATTGACGGATATGCCTTGGATTCATAGGGGGATCATTTCTTTGATTCATTAAGGATTATGTCTTGGATTCATGTTCGTATTAATGGGTGGAGTATTGTCCATCTCCCATTGATTGAGAAATATGATCTCAGATTCATGGTATGGTCTTGGATTTATAGGGGAGTATGTCTCATATTCAGGGGGGTATTGTCTCTGATTCATTGGGGTTATGTCTCGGATTCATGAGGGAGTATGGTCAGAAATTCAAGGAATGTATCGGAATCATGGAGGTATATGGCTCGGATTCATGTAGGTGTATGTCTCCTATTCATGAGGGTATGTCTTGGATTCAAGGGAGATATGTCTCGGATTCATCGTTCGGTATGTCCTGGATTCACCGGGGATGGTTCTCGGTTTCATGGGGGGGGGGGGGGTACGGTGTCAGATTCATGGGGTAGTATGTCTTGAATTCATAGGAGAGTATGTCTCGAATTCATTATAGGGTACCTCGCTGATTCATGATAGGATATGTTTCGAATTCATGAGGGGAGTATGTATTCAAATCAAATGAGTACTATGTCTTAGATTCATTGGGGATATTTCTAGAATTCGTGGGCTGAGCATGTCTCCAGTTAATGAGGGAGTGTGTCTAGGATTTATGAGAGGGGTTATGTATCAGATTCATGGTCTTAGAATAATGGAGTACGTGTCCGATTCAAGGGGGTTATGCCTCGGATTTGTAAGGGAAGTATGTCTCATATTCAATGAGGAGTATGTCATCATGGGTATGTCAATTGATAGATTCATCGCAGGTATCTCTAATGGATTCACGATTATGTCACGGATTCACTAACGGGCTAAGTCTTAGATTGATGGGGGGAGTATTTCTAGGATTCTTGTAGGAGTATATCTCGGATTCACGGCATTTCTCACATTCATGGGGGAGTATGTCTCCAAATCATGAGGGAGTCTTATCATGGATTCATGGCATCACTCGGATTCACGATATGATCTTGATTCATTGGAAAATATGTCTCGGATTCAGGGGACGGGTGTGGTCTCGAATTCATGGGGGGTTATGTCTCAGATTTGTTGGTAGCTATGTCTCCCATTAATGAGGGAGTATGATGTGGGATTCATGGCATTTCTCGGATTCAAGGATGGTGTGGGATTCATTGAGGAGTATGTCGGTTGGTATGTGTCGGATTCATAGAGGGTATGTCTAAGATTCATGTGGGAGTATGGCCTCCGCATGGGGGAGTATGTCTTGATTAATGATAGGGTACCTCATATATTGATGGTAGGATATGTCTCGGATGCAAGAGAGAATATGGTTGTAAATTAAGGAATACTATGTCTTAGATTCATTGGGAGAATATCTATAAATCGTGGGGGGAGTATGTCTTACATTAAGGAGGGAGTTATTCTTGGAATCGGATTCATGGTCCCGGAGTTATAGCAGAGTACATCTCCGATTCAAGGGCGTTATATCTCTTATTCGGTGGGGGAGTATGTCTCAAAATCATGGGGGTGTATGTCTCAGATTCATGGGGGTATGTCTCTCATGGATTCATGGGTATGTATTGAATTCATGAGTAGTTATGACTTACATTCATAGGGGTGTAATTATAGTATTCGTAGGGGAGTATGTTTCAGATTACAGGAGAAGTATGTCCCCCATTCGTAAGGGAGTATGATGTCAGATTCATGGCATTTCTCGGATTCATGGTTTTTGGATTCCTAGGGAGCATGTCTCTATTTAAAGGGGGAGTATGGTCACGGATTCATAGGGAGTATGGTTAGGGATTCATGGTATGTCTCGGATTCATGTAAGGGTATGTCTCCGAATCATGGTAGGATGTCCTATATTTAAGTGGGGTATGTCTCCTATTCATGAGGAGTATGTCTCGGACTCATATGAGAGTATGTGGTCGATTAATTGGGGGATTCATAGGGGGGGGTTCAGGTTTATACCCATGAATCCGAGACATATCCCATATGAATCCATGACCACTCCCCACATGAATACGTGACATATCCCCCATGAATCCGAGACATAACCCCCTCATGAATCCGGATTCATGAGGGGTATGTCTCGATTTCATGGGGGTATGTCTCGGATTCATGGGGCAGCATGTCTCGGATTTATAGACGGATATGCCTTGGATTCATGGGGGGAGCATTTCTATGATTCATTGAGGAGTATGTCTTGGATTCTTGTTCGAATTCATGGGTGGAGTAATGTTTGTCTCCCATTCATTGAGGAATATGATCTCAGATTCATGGTATGGTCTTCGATTCATAGCAGGGTATTGTCTCCGATTTAGGGGATATTGTCTCCGATTCATTGGGGTTCTGTCTCGGATTCATGAGTGAATATGATCAGAGATTCAAGGTATGTATCAGAATCATGGTGGAGCATGTTTCCGATTCATGTAGGGTATGTCCGATTCATGAGGGTATGTCTTGGATTCAAGGGAGATATGTGTCGGATTCATCGTTCGATATGTCTCGGATTCACGGGGGATGGTTCTCGATTTTATGGGGGGGTACGGTGTCAGATTCATGGAGTAGTATGTCTTAAATTCATAGGGAAGTATGTCTCGAATTCATTATAGGGTACCTCGCTAATTCTTGATAGGATATGTTTCAGATTCATGAGGGGAGTATGTATTCAAATCAAATGAGTATTATGTCTTATATTCATTGGGGATATTTCTAGAATTCGTGGGATGAGCATGTCTCCGGTTAATGAGGGAGTGTCTCGGATTTATGGGGGGGCATGTATCAAATTCATGGTCTTATAATAATTGAGTACGTGTCCGATTCAAGGGGGTTATGCCTCGCATTCGTAAGGGAAGTATGTCTCATATTCAATGGGGAGTATTTCTATGATTCATTGAGGAGTATGTCTTGGATTCTTGTTCGTATTCATGGGTGGAGTATTGTTTGTCTCCCATTCATTGAGGACTATGATCTCAGATTAATGGTATGGTCTTGGATTCATAGGGGAGTATATCTCGGATTCACGGCATTTCTCACATTCATGGGAGAGTATGTCTCCCAATCATGAGGGGGTATGATCATGGAATCATAGCATTTTTCAGATTCATGATATGATCTTCATTCATTGGAAAATATGGCTCGGATTCAAGGGACGGGTATGGTCTCGAATTCATAGGGGGGTTATGTCTCAGATTTGTTGGTGGCTATGTCTCCCATTAATGAGGGAGTACGGTGTGGGATTCATTGGGGAGTATGTCGGTTGATATGTGTCGGATTCATGGAGAGTATGTCTAAGATCCATGTGGGAGTAAGGCTTCCGATGCATGGGGGAGTATGTCTTGGATTAATCATAGGGTACCTCGTATATTGATGGTAGAATATGTCTCGAATTCATGAGGAAATATGGATGTAAATTAAGGAATACTATGTCATAGATTCACTTGGGGAATATCTATAATTCGTAGGGGTAGTATTTCTTAGATTAAGGAGAGAGTTATTCTTGGAATCAGATTCATGGTCCCGGATTTATAGCGGAGTACATCTCCGATTCAAGGGGGTTATATCTCGCATTCGTTTGGGGAGTATGTCTCAAAATCATAGGGGAGTATGTCTTGGATTCATATGTCATGGATTCATATGTCATGGATTCATAGGTATGTGTCAGAATCATGGGGGTATGTCTCTCGTGGATTCATGAGTATGTCTTGAATTCATGCGTAGGTATGACTTAGATTCGTAGGGGTGTAATTATAGGATTCGTAGTGGAGTATGTTTCAGATTACGAGAGAAGTATGTCCCCCATTCGTGAGGGAGTATGATGTCAAATTCATGGCATTTCTCAGATTGATGGTATGGTTTTGGATTCTTAGGGAGCATGTCTCTAATTAAAGGGGAGAGTATGGTCTCGGATTCATGGGGTGTATGGTTAGGGATTCATGGTATGTCTCGTATTCATGTAAGGGTATGTCTCCGAATCATGGTAAGATATCCTGTTTTTAAGTGGGGTATGTCTATCATAAGGAGTATGTCTCGAACTCATATGAGAGTATGTGTTCGATTCATTGGGGGGGTCTCAGGTTTATACCCATGAATCCGAGACATATCCCATATGAATCCAAGACCACTGCCCACATGAATCCGTGACATATCCCCCATGAATCCGAGACATACCCCCGTATGAATCCGGATTCATGAGGGGTATGTCTTGATTTCATGGGGGTATGTCTCGGATTCATGGGGCATCATGTCTTGGATTTATAGACGGATATGTCTTAAATTCATGGGGGGAGCATTTCAATGATTCATTGAGGGGTATGTCTCGCTTTCATGGGGGGTATGTCTCGGATTCATGGGGCAGCATGTCTTGAATTTATAGACAGATATGCCTTGGATTCATGGGGCAGCATGTCTTGAATTTATAGACGGATATGCCTTGGATTCATGGGGGGATCATTTCTTTGATTCATTGAGGATTATGTCTTGGATTCATGTTCGTATTCATGGGTGGAGTATTGTCCATCTACCATTGATTGAGAAATATGATCTCAGATTCATGCTATGGTCTTGGATTTATAGAGGAGTATGTCTCCGATTCAGGGGGTATTGTCTCCGATTCATTGGGGTTATGTCTCGGATTCATTAGGTAGTATGGTCAAAAATTCAAGTGATGTATCGGAATCATGGAGGAGCATGGCTCGGATTCATGTAGGTGTATGTCTCCTATTCATGACGGTATGTCTTGGATTCAAGGGAGATATGTGTCGGATTCATCGTTCGGTATGTCCTAGATTCACGGGGGATGGTTCTCGGTTTCATGGGGGGGTACGGTGTCAGATTCATGGGGTAGTATGTCTTGAATTCATAGGAGAGTATGTCTCGAATTCATTATAGGGTACCTCGATGATTCATGATAGGATATGTTTCGAATTCATGAGGGGAGTATGTATTCAAATCAAATGAGTACTATGTCACAGATTCATTGGGGATATTTCTAGAATTCGTGGGCTGAGCATGTCTCCAGTTAATGAGGGAGTGTGTCTCAGATTTATGAGGGGGTGTATGTATCAGATTCATGGTCTTAGAATAATGGAAGAGTACGTGTCCGATTCAAGGGGGTCATGCCTCGGATTCGTAAGGGAAGTATGTCTCATATTCAATGGGGAGTATGTCATCATGGGTATGTCAATTGATAGATTCATCGCAGGTATCTCTAATGGATTCACGATTATGTCACGGATTCACTAACGGGTAAGTCTTAGATTGATGGGGGGAGTATTTCTAGGATTCTTGTAGGAGTATATCTCGGATTCACGGCATTTCTCACATTCATGTAAGGGTATGTCTCCGAATCATGGTAGGATGTCCTATATTTAAGTGGGGTATGTCTCCTATTCATGAGGAGTATGCCTCGGACTTATATGAGAGTATGTGGTCGATTAATTGGGGGATTCATAGGGGGGGTTTCAGGTTTATACCCATGAATCCGAGACATATCCCATATGAATCCATGACCACTCCCCACATGAATACGTGACATATCCCCCATGAATCCGAGACATACCCCCTCATGAATCCGTATTCATGAGGGGTATGTCTCGATTTCATGTGGGTATGTCTCGGATTCATGGAGCAGCATGTCTCGGATTCATGGAGCAGCATGTCTCGGATTTATAGACGGATATGCCTTGGATTCATGGGGGGAGCATTTCTATGATTCATTGAGGAGTATGTCTTGGATTCTTGTTCGAATTCATGGGTGGAGTATTGTTTGTCTCCCATTCATTGAGGAATATGATCTCAGATTCATGGTATGGTCTTGGATTCATAGCGGAGTATGTCTGAGATTCAGGGGGTACTGTCTCCGATTCATTGGGGTTCTGTCTCGGATTCATGAGTGAGTATGGTTAGAGATTCAAGCTATGTATCGGAATCATGGTGAGCATGTCTCCGATTCATGTAGGGGTATGTATCCGATTCATGAGGGTATGTCTTGGATTCAAGGGAGATATGTGTCGGATTCATCGTTCGGTATGTCTCGGATTCACGGGGGATGGTTCTCGGTTTCATGGGGGGGTACGGTGTCAGATTCATGGGGTAGTAGGTCTTGAATTCATAGGGGAGTACGTCTCGAATTCATTATAGGGTACCTCGCTAATTCATGATAGGATATGTTTCGGATTCAAAGGGGAGTATGTATTCTTTGGGATATTTCTAGAATTTGTGGGCTGAGCATGTCTCCGGTTAATGAGAGAGTGTCTCGGATTTATGGGGGGTATGTATCAGATTCATAGTCTTAGAATAATTGAGGAGTACGTGTCCGATTCAAGGGGGTTATGCCTCGCATTCGTAAGCCAAGTATGTCTCATATTCAATGGAGAGTATGTCATCATGGGTATGTCACGTGATAGATTCATCGGAGGTATGTCTCTAATGGATTCACGATTTTTTCACGGATTCACTGACGGGTAAGTCTTAAATTGATGGGGGGAGTATTTCTAGGATTCTTGTATGAGTATATCTCGAATTCACGGCATTTCTCACATTCATGGGGGTGTATGTCTCCCAATCATGAGGGAGTATGATCATGGATTTATGGCATTTCTCGGATTCACGATATGGTCTTGATTCATTGAAAATATGTCTCAGATTCAGGGGACGGATATGGTCTCGAATTCATAGGGGTTTATGTCTCAAATTTGTTGGTGGCTATGTCTCCCATTAATGAGGGAGTATGATGTGGGATTCAAGCATTTCTCGGATTCAAGGATGGTGTGGGATTCACTGGGGAGTATGTCTATTGGTATGTGTCGAATTCATGGAGGGTATGTCTAAGATTCATGTGGGAGTATGGCCTCCAATGCATGGGGGAGTATGTCTTGGATTAATCATAGGGTACCACGTATATTCATGGTAGGATATGAATATGTCTTGGATTCATGAGGGAATATGGATGTAAATTAAGGAATAAATGTCTTAGATTCATTGGGGGAATATCTATAATTCGTGGGGGGGGGGGGGGGGGTATGTCTTAGATTAAGGAGGGAGTTATTCTTGGAATCAGATTCATGGTCCCGGAGTTATAGCGGAGTACATCTCCGATTCAAGGTGGTTATATCTCGCATTCGTTGGGGGAGTACGTCTCAAAATCGTGGGGGAGTATGTTTCGGATTCATATGTCATGGATTCATAGGTATTTCTCAGATTCATGGGGGTACGTCTCTGATGGATTCATAGGTATGTCTTGAATTCATGAGTTGGTATGTCTTAGATTCATAGTGGAGTAATTATAGGATTCATAGGGGAGCATGTTTTAGATTACGGTAGAAGTATGTCTCCCATTCGTGAGGGAGTACGATGTCATATTCATGGCTTGGATTTGTGGGGGAGTATGTTTCGAATTCACGGATGGAGTATGTCTCATATTCAGGGGTGGAGGGGGAGGTCTAATATTCATAAGAGAGTCTCCAATATTCAGTGGAGGATTCGTGGGGGAGTATATCTTGGCTTAATGGAGGCTATGTCTCGCATATAATTGGGAATTATGTTTCGAATTCATGGGGAATTACTCAAAATTCATGGGTATGTCACAGATTCATGGAGGGTATGTGTTGGATTCATGGGGGAGTATCGCGCATTCATAGAGGGGGAGAATGGTCAAGCATTCACAGGGGAGTACATCTTGGATTTATCGTGTGGTATGCCACGAATTCATGATATGGTACATCATGGATTGGTAGGATGTCACGGATTCACGAGAGGATTTTCATGGGGGGTACGTCACCCATGGATTCATGGATATGTCTTAGATTCATGGGCAGATATGTTTCTTAGAATCATGGGGGGGTATGTCTAGGATTTATAGGGGAGTATGCCTCGGATTCATGGTCTGATTCATTGGGGGGTATATCTTCCATTCATCAGGGAGTATGATCTTGGATTCATGGCATTTCTCGGAGTCATGGGGGAGTATGCCTTAGATTCAAGGGGGCATTCATGTGGGAGTATGTGTCAGATTCATGGGTTCATATGTCTCGAATTCATAGGTATGTGGCAGATTCATCACAGATTCATGGGGGGCGTATTCATACTCTCTTATTCATGGGGGAAGAATGATCTCAGATTCATATGGCAGTATGTCTTGGATTCATAGAGGAGTGTCACGGATTCATGGTAGCGTACGTCGCAAATTCATGGTGAGAAATCTCGGATAAATGAGAGGAGTATGATCTCAAATTAAAGGAGTATTAAATCTTATATTAATAAGGGGGAGTATGTCTCGGATTCAGGGGGATGGAGGGAGTTTGTCTCGGATTAAAGAGGGGAGTATTGCCAAGGATTCATCGTATGTCTCGGATTCATGTGAGGGTATGTCTCTGTTTCATGGTGGGATATGTCCTTGATTTATGTGGGGGTATGTCTCATATTCATGGGGAGTATGTCTCGAACTCATGTGGTGTATGTCTTGGATTCATCGAGCGGGGTATCGGGTTTATACCCATGAATCCGAGACATATCTCACATGAATCGAAGACCATACTCCCCACATGAATCCGTGACATATCCCTCATGAATCCGTGATATACCCACTCATGAATCCGGATTCATGAGGGGTATGTCTCGATTTCATGGGGGTATGTCTCAGATTCATGGGGGAGTATGTCTCGGATTTATAGAAAGATATCTCTTAGATTCATGGGGGGGAGTATTTTTAGAATTCATGGAGAGTGTCTTGAATTCATGTTCATATTCATGGGTGGAGTATTGTTTGTCTCCCATTCATGGAGGAGTATGATCTCAGATTCATGGTATGGTCTTGGATTTATGGGAGAGTATGTCTCAGATTCAATGGGGGTATGGTCTCCGATTCATTGGGATTATGTCTCATATTCATGAGGGAGTATGGTGAGGGATTCAAGGTATGTATCAGAATTATGGAGCATGTCTCGAATTCATGTGGGGGTATATCTCAGATTCATGAGGGGTATGTTTGGATTCATGGAAGATATGTGTCGGATTTATCGATCAGTATGTCTCGGATTCATGGGGGAGGGTTCTTGGATTCAGGGGGGATACGCTGTCAAATTCACAGGGTAGTATGTCTTGAATTCATAAGGCAGTATGTCTTGAATTCATGATAGGGTACCTCGTAGATTCATGGTAGCATATATTTCGGATTCATGAGGAATGTACAGATTCAAAACGAATGAGTACTATGTCTTATATTCATGGGGGATATTTCTACAATTCATGGGTGGATTATGTCTCCAGTTAATGGGAGAGTGTGTCACGGATTTATGGGGGGTATTTATCAGATTCATGGTCTCGGATATATGGCGAAGTATGTGTCCAATTCAAGGGGGTTATGTCTCGAATTCGTTAGGGTGTATGTCTCACATTCATGGGGGAGTATGTCATCATGGGTTTGTCACGTATTCATTTGTATTTGTTAGATTCATGGAGGTATGTCTCCGATGGATTATGGTTTTGTCTCGAATTCATTGATAGGTAAGCCTTGGTTCGATGGGGGAGTATTTCTGGGATTCATGGAGAAGTATGTCTCGGATTCATTGTCCTATTCATGGGGGGAATGTCTCACATTCATGAGCGAGTATGATCACGTATTCATGGACATTTCTCTGATTCACGGTATGGTTTTGGATTAATAAGAGAGTATGTCTCGGATTCATGGTGGGGTACGTCTCGGATTAATAGGAGAGTGAGTATGTATAGGATTCAAGAGGTAATATGGTCAAGGATTAATATTGTGTATAGAAATCATGTAGTATGTCTTGGATTCATGTAGGAATATGTTCCAATTCATTGGGAGGTATGTGTCGTATTCATGCGTCGGTATGTCTTAGATTCATAGAGTAATGCTAAAATTCAAGGGGGGTGTCTCGGATTGATGGGGGTATCTCTCAGATTTATGAGGGAATATAGTCTTGGATTCGTGGGGGAGTATGTTTCGAATTCATGGATGGAGTATGTCTCATATTCGGGAGTAGAGGGGGAGGTCTAGTATTCATAAAGAGTATGTCTCTGATATATAATGGAGGATTTGTGGGGGAGTTATCTTGGCTTAATGAAGATTATGTCTCGCATATACTTGAAATTATGTCTTGGATTCATGGGGAATATGTCTCAAATTCATGGGTATATCACAGATTCATAGAGGGTATGTGTTGGATTCATGGGGGAGTGTCGCGCATTCATAGTGGGGGACAATGATCTCTGATTCATGGGAGAGTATGTCTTGGATACATGGGGGTTTATGCCACGAAGTCATGATATGGTACGTCTCGGATTCACAAGAGGAGTTTGGTCTCAAATTAAAGGAGTACTCTGTCGTATATTAATGAGGGTATGTCTAGAATTCGTGGAGGAAATATGTCTCAGATTAGTGGTAGAGTGTGTCTTCGATTCATGGGGTGGGGTATGTATCAATTCATGGTCTCAGATTTATGACGGAGTACGTCTCCGATTCATGGGGGTTATGTCTCGGATTCGTTGTGCGAGTATGTCATAGAATCATAAAAGAGTATGTCTTAGATTCATAGGTATGCCACGGATTTATGCATGTCTTAGATTTATGGGAGGTATACCTCCGATGGATTCATTGGTATGCCTCAGATTCATGGGCCATGATTTCTAAGATTCATATGGGGAGTATTTCTAGTATTCATGTGGTATGTCTCTGATTCATGATTGCATTCTTGTGGAGAGTAGGGCCTTGGATTCATGTCCTCGAATATATGGCGGAGTAAGTCTCCGACTCACTCAAAGGGGTTATGTCTCGGATTCATTAGAGAGTATGTATCGAATTCATGGGTATCTCACGGATTCATGGGGTACGTCACCTATGGATTCATGGGTATGTCTTAGAATCATGGGGGGTATGTCTATGATTCATAAAGGAGTATGCCTCAGAATCATGGTCTGATTCATGGGGGAGTGTCCCATTCATGAGGAAGTATGATCTTGGATTCATGGCATTTGTCGGATTCATGAGGGAGTATGTCCTGGTTTCGAGGGGGGAGTGTGGTCTAGGATTCATAAGGTTATGTCTTGGATTCATAAGTCGCTATGCCTCGGATTCATGGTGGGGTACGTATTGGGTTAATTGAGGAGTATGTGTAGGATTCATAGGGGGAGTATGTCTCCAATTCATGGGAGGTATGTTTTACATTCATGTGAGGTATGTGTCGGGTTCATGGGTTCATATGTCATGAATTCATAGGTATGTGACAGATTCATGGGGGGCGTATTCATATTCTCTTATTCATGGGGAAGAATGATCTCAGCTTCGTAGGGGAGGATGTCTTGGATTCATAGAGTATCACGGATTCATGGTAGCGTACGTCGCCAATTCATGGTAGGATATCTCAGAATAATGAGAGTATGATCTCAAATTAAAGGAGTACTATGTCTTATATTAATAAGGGGGAGTATGTCTAGGATTCAGGGGGATGGAGGGAGTTTGTCTCGGATTAAAGAGGGGAGTATTGTCAAGGATTCATCGTATGTCTCGGATTCATGTGAGGGTATGTCTCTGATTCATGGTGAGATATGTCCTTGATTTATGCGGGGGTATGTCTCATATTCATGGGGAGTATGTCTCGAACTCATGTGGGTGTATGTCTTGGATTCATCGAGCGGGGTATCGGGTTTATACCCGTGAATCCGAGACATATCTCACATGAATCGAAGACCATGCTCCCCACATGAATCCGTGACATATCCCCCATGAATCTGTGACATACCCCCTCATGAATCCGGATTCATGAGGGGTATGTCTCGATTTCATGGGGGTATGTCTCAGATTCATGGGGGAGTACGTCTCGGATTTATAGACAGATGTGTCTTAGATTCATTGGGGGAGTATTTCTAGGATTCATGGGGAGTATGTCTTGGATTCATGTTCATATACATGGGTGGAGTATTGTCTGTCTCCCATTCATGGAGGAGTATGATATCAGATTCATGGTATGGTCTTGGATTCATGGGAGAGTATGTCTCAGATTCAATGTGGGTATGGCCTCCAATTCATTGGGATTATGTCTCGGATTCATGAGGGAGTGTGGTCAGAGATTCAATGTATATATCAGAATCATGGAAGAGCATATCTCGGATTCATGTGGGGGTACGTCTCAGATTCATGGGGGGTACATCTTGGATTCATGGAAGATATGTATCGGATTCATCAATCAGTATGTCTCGGATTCATGGGGGAGGGTTCTTGGATTCATGGGGGGTACGCTGTGAGATTCATAGGGTAGTGTGTCTTGAATTCTTAGGGGAGTATGTCTCGAATTCATGATAGGGTACCTCGTAGATTCATGGTAGGATATGTTTCGGAGTCATGAGGAATGTACGGATTCAAATCGAAGGAGTACTATTTCTTAGATTCATGGGGGATATTTCTACAATTCATGGGTGGAGTATGTGTCCGGTTAATGGGGGAGTGTATCCTAGATTTATGGGGGGGTATGTATCAGATTCATGGTCTCAGATATATGACGGAGTATGTGTCCGATTCATGGGGGTTATGTCTCGAATTCGTTAGGGTGTATGTCTCATATTCATGGGAGAGTATGTCATCATGGGTTTGTCACGTATTCATTTGTATTTGTCAGATTCATGGGAGGTATGTCTCCAATGGATTCATGGTTTTGTCTCGAATTCATTGATTGGTAAGCCTTGGTTCGATGGGGGAGTATTTCTGTGATTCATGGAGAAGTATGTCTCGGATTCATTGTCGTATTCATGGGGGGAATATGTCTCACATTCATGAGCGAGTATGATCACGTATTCATGGCATTTCTCTGATTCACGATATGGTTTTGGATTAATAGGAGAGTATGTCTCAGATTCATGGTGGGGTACGTCTCGGATTAATGGTGGAGTATGTATAGCATTCAAGGGGTAGTATGGTCAAGGATTAATATTGTGTATAGAAATCATGGAGTAGTATGTCTTGGATTCATGTGGGGGTATGTCTCCAATTCATTAGGAGGTATGTGTCGTATTCATGCGTCGGTATGTCTTAGATTCATGAAGTATTGCTAAGATTCATGGGGGGTGTCTCGGATTGATGGGGGTATCTCTCGGATTTATGAGAGAATTCAATATAGTCTTCGGGGGTGGAGGGGGAGGTCTAGTATTCATAAAAGAGTATGTCTCTGATATATAGTGGATGATTCGGGGGGGGGGGGGGGGGGGGGGGAGTATATCTGGTTAATGGAAGTTATGTCTTGCATATACTTGGAAATTATATCTCGGATTCACGAGGAATATGTCTCAAATTCACGAGTATGTCACAGATTCGTGGAGGGTATGTGTTGATTCATGGGGGAGTGTTGCGCATTCCTAGTGGGGGACAATGGTCTGTGATTCATGGGGGAGTATGTTTTGGATTCATGGGGGAGTATGCCACGAATTTATGATATGGTATGTCTCGGATTCACAAAGAGGAGTTTGGTCTCAAATTCAAGGAGTACTAGGTCTTATATTAATGAGAAGTATGTCTAGAATTCGTGGAGAGAATGTCTCGGAGATATGGTACGTCATGGATTCATGGTAGGATATGTCTCGGATTCACGAGAAGAGTTTGGTCTCAGATTCAAGGAGTACTATGTCTTGTGTTAATGATGGGTATGTCTAGAATTCGTGAAGGAAATATGTCTTGGAATAGTGGTAGAGTGTGCCTTGGATTCATGGGGTAGGGTATGTATCGGATTCATGGTCTCAGATTTATGACGAAGTACGTCTCCGATTCATGGGAGTTATGTCTCGGACATGTCTTAGATTTATGGGAGGTATGCCTCCTATGGATTCATGGGTGTGTCTCGGATTCATGGGCCATTATTTCTAATATTCATATGGGAGTATTTCTAGGATTCATTTGGTATGTCTCTAATTCATTATTGCATTCATGTGGAGAGTAGGTCTTGGATTCATGTCCTCGGATATATGGCGGAGTAAGTCTCCGACTCAAAGGGGTTATGTCTCAGATTTATTGCGGAGTATATCTCAAATTCATGGGTATGTCACGGATTCATGGGCAGATATGTCTTAGAATCATGGGAGGGTATGTTTAGGATTCGTAAACAAAAATCTAAACAATATAACAATGAACTAAAAAGGAGAGCAAATGGTTATTTATGTTACAAAGTAAAGTTTCAAAACAATACACTACATATTAATCTAAACAACATTCCAAACAATAAACACTAACATATTAACCTAAACAATTAACATAAATCATACAACTAACCAATTAATTATACAAATTCAAAAGCTCATAAACTAATAAGGCTTGTCAATAGGTGGGTTTAGTTGTTTATGTGTTATGATTTATAGGTTTGGTTATGGACTTATGGATACAAAAATGAGTTAAAATTTATACTTGTAACTTAATAAATAAGAAATAAAATTATGGGTCAACTAATACTAATAATCTTGTAATATATGAGCATATACTAATAAACAGTCGGGTCTCGGGTCTAACAGGTCGGGGCGGGGTGGACCCGGACCTGACCCATTTGGGTCGGGTTCGGGTCCACCGGGTCGGGTCCATCAGATCGGGTCCAAATCGGGTCGGGTATATTACACATATAGTCGGGGCGGGGTGGACCCGGACCCGACCCATTTGTATGTTCGGGTCCAAATCAGATCGGGTCCGGGTCTGGATCGGACCAGTTGACAGGCCTAGGGAGTATGCCTCGAATTCTTGGTTTGATTCATGGGGGGAGTATGTCTCCCATTCATCAGTGAGCATGATCTTGAATTCATGGCATTTCTTGGATTCATGGGAGAGTATGCTTTGGATTCAAGGGGGGGTGTGTGGTCTAGGATTCATGGGGGTTATGTCTTGGATTCATAAGTTGCTATGTCTCGGATTCATGGTGGGGTACGTATCGGGTAAATTGATTCATAAGGGAGTATGTCTCCTATTCATGGGGGGTATGTCTTACATTCATGTGGGTATGTGTCAGATTCATGGGGTAGTATGTCTAGGAGATCCCTTATATCCATTCATCTTCATCCTCATGGCAAATGTCTCGAGTAGATTAATTCAAAAGGTTGTTTCGAATGGATGGATACATGGCCTCGAAGTTATAAAAGGTGGCTCCCAGATCTCCCATATCCAATATGCTGACGATACTATCCTTCTTTGCTCGCCCCTTATGGTAAATCTTAAATAAAGTAATTTGGTTGGCATCAATATCCCAATGGAAGAGGTGAATGCAATTGCTTTTAAAATGAATTGCAAAGCTTCCGGCTCTCCAATTAAATATCTTGGTCTTCCTCTACACATTTTTTCCCTCCATAAGAGGGATTGGACCCGACTTCTTGATAAATTTGATAAAAAGCTCTAAGGATGGAAAAGAAGAGCTTTAAGCTTGGGCGGTAGATTGGTGCTTTTAAATGCGGTCCTAACTCCTAACATGCCTCCCAATTTATTTTCTATCCATATTCAAGATATCATGCAACATCCTTGAAGAGATGGACAAAATTAGAAGAAGATTCTTGTGGAATAGTGTACTAAGGAGGGAGGATCAAGTCCCCACTTGGCCAAATGGGATCTTAGTTGCCGTGCTAAAAAATAAGAGGATATGGGAGTTCTCATCTTTGAAACATGCTAATAAAGCTTTTGACACGTCAAACCCTTTAGCTAGCATGCATAAAACTTGGAACAAGATATTTCTAACATGGATCTCCTAATAAAAAAATCAAGGAAAAGGAAGATATAATATCATGTCACACACGCAAAATGGACACGACAACCCAACAAATTTTGGAAAAAAAGGATAGGGACACGGAAACAAATAAATCAATAAATTAGCATAAAGCAAACTTAGAACAAGGTGTTTCTAACATGGATCTCTTGAAAAAAAAACATCAAGAAAAAGAAATGATGTCATACCATGTAACACATGCATCATGGACTAGACGTCATGCCAAATCTAGAAAAAAAGGATATGGACACAAAAACAAATAAATCAATATTACATATTGTAAATTTATATACTATATTCATCCATATGAGTAACGAAGCAAAATGAGAAACAAAAAAAGTCTGATCCATAACCATGCAATCATTCCACAACAACAAACAAATAATAACAATACTTAATGCTGACTTTTAAATTAATTATGTGGGATGATGTATTTAAAATATAAACAATGCTAAATAAGGCATGCTCAAAGCTATTTAATGTGATAGTGAATTATGTTCATAAATCTCAATGGACATTGTTGGTGATCTGAATAGGATAAGGATAAATGGCCTTTTATATAAATTTATTTGAGAGGAGAGAAATGAAATAGGAATAGATCCCAGGTAATAAAAGGAACTCACATGAGGAACAATTCACAAAAGAATTAACACATCAAAAGAAAACATTAGAAAAAATGTTATCACAAACAAAGAGCAATCCAAAGTTTGCAAAAAAAAAATCCAATTCTGAAATCCCAAAATTAAATTAAAAAAAAATCATACAAAACTCACCTCTAACCAACAAGACCCAAACAAGGGACAAACCACAAATAATTAATCCAAAAAAACAACAGAAAAACAAGACCCAATTCAGATCTGAAATCCCAAAATTAAATTTAAAAAACAGGAAACTAACCTAAAAACAAGACCCAAATGAGGAACAAATAGCACAAGAATCAACCCATTAATTAAAAAACAGAAAATAAGACCCAAACAAAATTAAACAAAAGCCAGGAAAACTAACCTCAAAAATAAGAAGTGAACATACCACAAAAGAATTAACACATCAGAAGAAAGAAAAAATGAAGATCTGAAATCCCAAAATGAAATTAAAATAGATAACATCAAAGACAAGACCCAAATGAGGAATAAATAGCAGAAGAAATTTTTTTTAAAAATAAAGGCAACCAAAATAAGGCCAAATGAGAACCACCATATCTGAAATCCCAAAACCTAATTAAAAATTAGGAAAACGAACCTCAAAATCCTCACAGAACATTATTCCAAATATTGTTTGATTAAGTTTGAAATAGAAAGTGCAAATAGCATTTGGATTGAATATATCAAGAGTAAATGGCTTAATTCTTTTTAAAAAATGACATATTTTCAAGTTTATAAAATCCTTGATGAAGTCTCATGGCTTGGCTCTCTTATGCTCAATGTGACACGAATTAGTCAAATTTTCAATCGTAATGGCAGTGACATAGAACTCATTTGATGTCTCTTTACAATATCACAATTTATAGAAGATAAAACTAATGATTACTAATCCCAAAAAAAAAAATGATTTTGAGCTTCAAAATATTTTAAAAATTTATCTTTGAAAAAAATTGGTATCCCCATAATTTAAAACCTGAACTTAAATTCTAGAATGATTATATAATACCAATGTAAAGCAATGTAATCTTTATCAACGATTCTTTGACAAATCACTTAGGTAGCGATGGTATATCAGACACTAAAAATACGAAATTGTCTCTTGTTTTTGACATAGACACTCAACGGGTAACAGAACTGACTTCATAATTATAAACAATAGTCATATGATCTGGTATGCACTTTCAGCATGATGTATAAGCTTTACATAGCTTGTGGTCTGACTGAGAAAGCCCCTAACGACACTGAACATTAACTTCAAATAATCAATCAAAAAAAAATTAACTTCAAACATCTATCATTGCTGAAGATTTAGTATCTCTCTCTTATTTAATCAATCAATGCAAACCTCTACACTATTAAGTCGCATAGACTGCTCTTTAAAATACTCCATGATCATTTCTTTGTCTTACTCTCTTATGGGTTCTTTGTCAAAATTATATAGCAATGTCATCTGATTTTTAAGTAACAGTGACTTTGATGCATGTCAGCACATCAAAGGGAAGGAACTCATGATGTGATAAGAAAGATCTAAATCACTCACCTTTTCAATGTATTCCATAGTCTTCTTGTCCTTGATCTTGTTTCCATAGTCTTCTTGTTCTTGATCTTGTTTCCTTGCTGGTCAGTAACATGAAAAATTGTTACAGAACAATCCAAGTCTTACTGTCCTCATAATAAACAATGAGAAGCAGAGTATGCATTCAGAATTTGTACCACAATGTCAAAATTTCTCGACCAAAATTCAAAAGATTATTGAATCATATACATAACTCCAACAACAAAGGAATAAAATAAAGACCCCATGGGTGCATCTTCATATGAGATGGTGCCCATATACAATATTTTTGTGGTATATACCATGTTGTTTTCATGTCTCCTCATCTGTATAGGATTTTATCCCCCCAAGAATATTTTGTGATCACATTAACTGAACAACAAAAATGTTAAAACTGATATATATTGAATTGTACACCAGAATCCAAGGATCCATGTCAGATGGTTTATCACATTCTTCATAAGCCAAAAAAAAATTCAAATTGCAAGTGACCCCAATTATGAACTTTTTTGCAAATCTAAATAACAAGAGAAGTTTATTTGATTGTACCATCCATGCACCAGCCTCCATCAGAGGAGATGTAAGCATTGGACATGGTAAGATACAGGTCGGTCAGAACCTGCACAACCTCCAACAGTATCCCCAGCCGGTTAACACTGTCCACCTGCCCTGCAAAATGTGAGAAAACGACCATGACCAAATGCCACAACGAGAGAGAGAGAGAGAGAGAGAGAGAGAGAGATTACCAGAGAAGAGGACGCGGCAGAGATCGCCAAAAAGACGATGTCGGTCGCGGAGAGCGGACTCGCCTGATGAGATGAAAAAAAGGAAACCTTGATTTAGGGTTTGTATTTATTTCGAGGCGATGTGATTACGGAGATATAACCGTTGTAATGAATTCCTCTTGAGTCGAGACTACATTACGTGTAAATCAGGACCGTCCAGTCCATCTTAATCCGTTGGTTGAAATAGATTTCTTGCTGACTAAGTTTTTTTTTTTTTGAATTGTTCAAATACCTCGATCCAGGGTTTAATTTTTATTCTACCCCGAACTTTTTTGTATTTTTATTTATCCCGAAATCTGGTTCTATTATTTTTTTCCCCTGACCTGTGTCATCTTATTTTTTATACCTAAGCTACCCCTGGCTATAAATTGGTATTATACTTCTGTAATTGATCATTACATTTATTTAAGTGGTCAATACATTTATATAATTTGTAGATCCTTAGTTTAATTCGTATAAAATATTACATATCTGTTATGTAAGTTATAGTTTTTGTAATTTCTGTTGTAATTATTATAAGAATGATAAATGATATCACATTTCTGTTTTATAAATGGTAATTTATGTCATTGAGCATTATATTGATAGTTTTTGTTGTAGTTGTTATATAAATGATAGCTTCTGTTGTAATTGAATATTACATTGGTAGTTGTACTTGTTACATTGATATAATGATGTAGTTTATGTTGCATTGTTGTTATATTAATGATTCATATAAATAATTGATTACACTATGTAATTGTTTATAAAGTTTTTGTAATGGGTCATTTATATATATATATAAATTGATATTAAATTACTGTAATTAGTTATTATATTTCTTTAAACATATATGTCCTTAGACCAATTACATTGACACTTTTTGGAATTGGTTATGTAAATGTTTTAAGTTATGTAATTGATAAGTACATGGATCAAGAAATACTTCCACGAAAATATTAAAGTTGCTTGTATATTTTCAGTTTGGATTCACGCTATTCCCATGGGTAGAGCCATGCAGGGACAAGGGGGGGCTCATTGTTGTATATCAGAAATCATTAGATATCAGATGTACAACAATGAAGGCCTTTTTTGTTTGGCTTTCTTTATTTCTTTTTTTTCATCAGTGCACATCAAATGGCATTATTGGGAGAGTTTTATATGAAGATTATGATTACTGAAAGTATATTAAACCTTTGGTTTATTTTGTCAGGCTGTTAAACTTAGAACATAGGAACTTATCCTTGCAGATACTATACCTGTTCCATGTGTAACACATGTTTCAGTTTTGCTTGAGCCAACTTCACATCGCTGATGTATTGCCATGTTCAACAATGCGCATGCCCAAATATTTGCGGAGTGAGTGGAAGTTTGTAAAAAAAGCTAAATTGAACGCCATCCAATTATCTAACATTGCATTTGCTGTTTTCATCTCAAGATCGAGGAAACACAAGAAAACATTGAAAGAACTCGAGATAATTTTCCACATGAAAGTCAAAATTCAGAAGTTTATATCTTCCAATAGTTCATTACACCATTCACACAAAAGTAGAAAGACCTCTTGATATTCATACGATGACATCTGTCCATTCGCTCTTTAAATCATGCATCTATGAACAATGTTGTTCAATCTCTGAATGTACAAGATATACTCTTCTCCGTAGAATTCATATCTGCTATCTGCACATCATTGCATAAATAAATAACGAAAAAGAAAGGTGAATCGGTTGCTTTCTTATCAGATGTTGGTCTTTTCCACCAAAACTGTCGAGCATTGAGAATCTCTACCTGTATACATATTGGATTTGGGAATTCTCTCTCAACCATTCAAGAACCTTTGCCCCCTCCATGACATCTTGAACCTAAAAATTGAATATATGAAACAAACAAGTCTATTGGATAAGAACCAGATGCCATATATTGTACTAAAATAACCTGCATAATTTCATAAAAACATTAAAGAACAAAGAGACCCGGGTGATATAAAACTTCAGTAGGACATAAAGCCATCATTTGATTAACATATATTTCCACCACCTAAAATAAGGTGTGCATAATTAATATGAGATATTGAGATGCAGGAGAATGAGTACAAATTCCGAGTCTCCTATTAGTTGAAGACACTCCCTCCCACGTATTTTTACCTTGAGATCCAACTTGTACGAACAATTGTCTAACTAGAAGAGATTTTATTTAGTTGCATTCACCTCTATTGGTCAGCGTGTTTCTTTTAGTTGCTTTTGTTAAGAATGGAATTAGTGTTATGTTTGTGTGGTTCTACGGCCAAATTTTCACAATTAGTAAGGTCAGTCCAGATCTCAATGAAAAAAAAATTAATCTCAAATAGGCCTTCGCATTGTAGACATTAATTAGTTTACATTAAAAGTATCATATTTACATATGCGCAATTTTTTACGTATGCAAGAATTGTATAGTACCATAGTGATGATACAATACATTATGGACATATATATTATTTAACATGCATGTTGTAAATACAATTCATTTCACCCCAAATAAATGCATATGGAAAATGGGGTCTGCTAATCACCCACAAAGTCCTACGAGTATATATATGTCAGGGGTTGATTGTCACCTGTTTAGACATGCATCTAACCTTATGCATGTATGGCTCAATTTCAGAAACATTACACAATAAACAAAAGTTTTGGGCTGGGGAAAGGAATACCTGCTCTCTGACACGGTCTTCATCGTACTCTTGATTGTTGCGTTTAAATTCAGCCACAGAGTTCTGAACCTCTTTAACCAGCTCATCCATTGGGTACTGAACAGTAACAATGGGCATTAGGAATAAGACCCAAGGTAGACACTTGGGACATGATGAACATGAAACCCATATTAACTGATTAGGTGATAACTGCACATATATCACTCATCCACTAGATAAAATTTGCTTAGGGGAACAAATCCGATAACAAAAAGTAGGTGACAAAACATGTCGCATTCTGAATATTATTGTTGACAGACAAAGCTTCAGAAATATTTCAATCAAATAATTATTATAAACAAGGCTACGAAAATTCTCGTCTAGATTGAATATGGAATATAGAAGCCGTTTCAGTAAAACCAGACTTCTAAATAATAAAGCAAGCACCAAATAGCAAAGAATGTATTGACCCTGATTTGCTAATGAATGGAAATTAGGAGATGGTAGTTTAGCAACATTAATTAAGTAACAATGACACAGGATTCTGGATTTAGGGAGAGGAAGGTGGACAACTTTTACTAATTTTATGTAATTCACAAAGGAGCCAATCATACCTCAATAACCTTATTATATGAATGACAATGAATATATGAAGAAAATTGGTTTTAACTGTCTATGATGTTTTGCAGGTTTGATTGGGTTCGTTGTGGATCAAAATGACCCAAATCTGGATTTGGGGAGAGGAAGGGGGGAAATTTTCACAAATTTAATATAATTCACCAAGAAGTTAATCTATATTGGATGTGAATCTATGAAGTAAATTGGTTATGATGGTTGATGATGCTTTGCAGGTTTATGGGTTCTTTGTGGATCAAAATAACCCACTGGGTCAAAAATTCCAACATTCCACCTTCTCAAAACTTCAAAGCCATAGCAAAAGTTTAACTATTGCCCATATGCAGCCATGTATTAAATAAATTCCAATAAACAAGGGAATTTGTGAGAGGTGTTGTCAACTACGCACAATCAGTCATAGTTGCCTCATGCAAGCCCTCTTTGGAGTGGCACTTGGTCAAGAATACAATGTTCAAAAAAATAGTTTTAAATCAGAGTAACATACCTGAAGATTTTCACATCTGAAAACCTCCCCAACAGCCAACATCTGCTTTATTATATTTGTTATGTTCTCCCTCTGAAATTCCAGGAACTCATTGACTGCTTTCTCGCTTGAAAGAGAAGCAATCTGCTGTTCATTTAGTTTCTGCTTTACCTGTTATACACATTGTGAGTTAAGATGATTTTTTTGTGAACAAACATAATGCACTCATGTGTATTACCTGTAACTCCAGAAGTTGGGCCCCATAGAGCTGTCTGCCTTGTTCTTCAAACAAGGATTGAGGAATAGCAGGAACTTCAACAATCTGAAGATAGACGAACAGTTCAAAATATGGAACTTTATTAAGGAGAACAACATGCATGCATCCAGGAAGATAATAGGCTTGCAGATAATGCACATCGCTTTATGGAATTGAATATATATTCTCCACTACCAGTATTTTAAAAATTAAAAAAAGCCCAAAGATCCTTTGCCGATGCTCAAAATTTTCAGACAAATATTACTTTCAATTCCACTGTTCAGGAAATCATCAAGTCACCTTGGAGAGCTGATCTAGGATTGCATTATCTGTTGCTTGATCAATAGCTGACTTTTCCACTTCTTTAGACCTTTGCAATATCACTTCTTGTACCTAACACATTCCAAAAGGCAGGCAGTTATATGATTAAGGACTTTTTCTTATGATGCTTAATTGTGTTAAAATATAAATGAATTAAAGGAATGAAGCAGTCCGAGAAAAGGAGAAGAGAAACCTGAGCCAAGGTGCTACTTCCAGGAAGGAGTTTGTCAGCAATAGCATCATCAAGTTCAGGCAGCTGTCTATAGAAAAGCTCTTTGCATTCAACCTGGGGAGAAGAAAAAATTTTGTCTGCTTATAGCCAACTTTGACAATCATGTTTAAAAGAATCAGGGATTGAGCAGAAGAACAGTAAATACTTTAAAACTCAACAAAAATGCACAACAAACTTTGGAGTGGATATGAGATTGGATTTTGTTTTACATGCTCAGTCCGGTGAGTCTTTATATGAACACCAATTTTATTAGGAAGTCCAATGCTGATTGCTTTGGTATTACATCACCTCAACATAATGATTCATCAGGTTTGGCAGCTTTTTTAATGTCCCAATTAGCATTCAGATGAATCAACATTCACAAAAGGTGTTGCATGACTTGTAAATCAATGGAGAATTGCTGACCACTAATGCTAGCTTAGAATTCTTAATAAATGTTTTTAAAAACTTTGATCCTATGGTTTCTTTTGAAATTGCCTACACACATCTACTGTAAGAGAAGAACCTACACCATCAAAGTAAAAAACAAATCATGCTTTAGGATAGTGGAATTTGGAAAGTGTTGCAATGGGAATTCGACAATGGAGGTGTTTCAGTCTATCATGAAGACTGAAGGGTGGAAGGGCTTGTTTCGGGGAATTTTGTTAATGTTATTCGAGTTGCACCAAGTAAGGCCATTGAGGTGAGTCGTCATAATTTTATTTTGATTGAATATTTTTCTATGTTTTTTACATTATGGATTTTCTTTTGTTTTAGTTGGAATTCTCCTTTGATAGAATTTGCCATTATTTAGCTCATGTGGATGCTTTATGTATTTGACATCACATTTGTCCAAGTTTTGTCTAAAGAGGTTTTAACTTTGATCCTATGGTTTCTTTTGAAATTGTCTACACACATCTACTGTAAGAGGAGAATCCACACCATCAAAGTAAAAAACAAATCATGCTTTAGGATAGTGGAATTTGGAAAGTGTTTCACAAGCATCTGAATTTACATCCGGGGAAAAAGGCAACAACCATTATAACAAAAGCTCAGGTATCAAATAGTTAGCAATCGACAAAATAGGTCACACTGCAGCCCACAATTAGTGGAGCAAGCCTCATAGATCTCATAAAAGTGATAAAATTAGAATAATTTACCACAGTTTAAAGTGAGAGCATTAATGCATGTGCATTTATTGATTATTTATCAAGGACAGGGATAAAAGAAAATAAATGTACAAGAAAAAAAGTAATTATTTACAATTCCTCCCTATTGAAGATAAGATATATATCTTCTACAAAAAAATCCAAAAGCTTACAAATTCACACACACACTGTGTATGAAATTATATTGGGATTCCAACTGCCAAGTGTCTTGCAAAAAAAAATTAACATCAAAATAAATGAATAATCTTATTACTTAGAATATAAGCCAGCAAATAGGTGAAAAAGAAAAACTCACTGTAAACTGAGCACTAACACCACGTAGATTTTCTTGCTTCCATGATTCTGGGAATGAAAGTGGAAATGACTTCGTTTCACCTGGCCGGATTCCAATTATTGAATTGAGGAATCCAGGGAGAAGATTATGACTTTCTTCAGTGTCAAAGTGAAAGCCTGAAATTAAAAATATACATAGTTGAGATGAACAATTTACAATTTCATACCCGCCAATAATATCAGAATTCCCATTCTATCTTTCGATCCTCAACATTAAAAAAATAATTATATATATATTTTTTTTTCTGGCTCTGTTTATCTTGTTTTTTTAGAATTTCATGCTGGAACATATGCATGAATATTACACTACTGTTCAGCTGACAAATAGTGAATGTCATATAAGAAGTAGACAGTACACTAAAATATGTAATAGAGATCAGCCACTACATGGTGTATGGAAATCGTGATACATATATCATTCTAATTGACCAAAATACATAAATATGTCCTGACAATAAAAAAAACTGTGATTTATTCACATTATGTGTAGTAGTTTCTGTGGATGCCAATGAATCATATGAACTAAGCTAATTAGATATTAGTACAAGCATAAATGGATAAAACTATTTTAAATCACAAATGATAGTAGAGAAAATCACTCATGCATTCAGATGATTAAAACTTGCAAATCTGAAACAACATCTATAAGGATATAGACCTAACAATAATATTGAAGGTGCAATGGTGAAAACCTTTTGTTTCAGCAGATGGAATTCTTTGTCCTCCGGATTCACCAGTAGTAGTTGCATGTATATCAATAACTACAACATCGCCAACCTGAAAATTTTCTGGAATATTATTTAGTAGGAAAAATAGATCTCCAATGACTACATCCCTATATCCAGCAACTTGGGGCAAGAAATTCGGAAGAAGCATTTTCTTGATGAGGAAATTACATGGAGTCATTGCTTCTTAGGAAAAAGGCTGATGAACCATTTGAATCTTAAATTCCAAACCTTTTAAAAAAAAAAAAAATTAATCTCAAATCACGTTTTATCAAAAAGAGTCAACTAAATTATAAAAAATGTAACGATCTTCTTGAGTGCAAATGACATCTGCTGTTATAAATGACTATATGAGAAAAAAAATTCAGAATGGATTAAATGATAGTGAACTAGAAATATATGAAGCCTGCACCTTGACATATAACCAGAATGTACACTGGACTTGAGTGAGGTAATATTGTGATATTGATCTTCATCACATATACAAGTAATGAGTATACCTCTAAACCTCTGTCAGTTACAATTCTCAGAGATCCTAGAGCCTTGTGACGCCGTCTAAGCTCTTCCTCAGAAGCAGACTGAGCATTTATGGAATTATCTATTTCAACAACAACTTTAAGGTTCTTGTACTGGCTTTCAGATAACCACTTAATTTCAGGAGATACATCAACCATGACATCAAATCTGGACAAGAGCAAGTTATTAAAAAAAAAATAGTTGCATACAGAATTAGACAAGTATGCATGCAATTGTAAAACCAAATATGTATGATCCTATCTCAACAAATAAGAGTTCATTCACTAAGAAGGTTTTGATTTGATGCATGTTGGAGTGTCCCTCATTTCATCAGTAATAGACAATTTCATTAGACAATGACTGACACTTGAATGTTAAAGAGCAAAACTAAGATACAAAACATTAATATCACACTCATTATTCAACAGATATCTGGTTCACCTGAAGATATCTTGAAGGGAAAATTCTTCATTCATCTTGGAGAACTTTGTAACAACACGAACAGAATCCTTCAAGGCCCTTCCTTCAACCTAAGCAATTAAAATCTATCACTAGATGTTTCAAATGGTAAATTAGATAAGCATATTGCCGATTCTTTGTAGGACAACAAAACAAGTAAATGAATGTTACATCTCAAATCCCCATCAGAAAGTTGCTCCTTGTCAGTAAGCAAGCTGTTCTTTAAAAAAATTGGAGGTTAATCAGATTCATTTATTTTCATGTAATCAGACTAGCATATGGCAACGAGATACTGGATGAAATCACTGGAAAAATAAAAGGTATGGTAATGCATACTAGACTAGAGCTATGGAAATGGTATCCTCTGCAGTGTCATATATATGTATCTCATTCTAACTTTGCCTTAATCAATAGCGATGTTCCACGAAAATTTAAAGATCTAAGACCAAAAGGACATTAACTAAAGAAATACAGTCGCAATAAAGTTATTTTGTTCTGCGGGAATTTGGAAAAAGAATTCAAGCATGAAATGGAAGAAGATATACCGCAATATGAGGCAATAATATAATGCTAAATTTCCTTAAAAAAATTTCTGGATAGGTAGATGAATTGAAGCTCAGTTTAAACAATTCATAATATGTCATTATAGTTCAGAAATGTGGGTAAGGGAGTTAACTTTCCAGGTAAAGAAAATTGAAAAAACTGGAGATATATCGATTGGAGGCCTAATCGATATATCGATTAAATCGATATTTAAAACATTGATATTGCAATGACAAAAGAAACCTTTAGATTCAAACTTTTGTTGTGGCTATCGACTCTCCAATTATTTAAAAAATATCACTTTCCAAGAAGACCATCATCATTACAGGATGAAGCATCAATGTTTAAAGACAAAAATGCATTATCACATCTAAATGATTGTTAGTTGTTAGTAAAAGTAGAAGAAAAAAAACCAAAGGAAAATGCATTTACAACATTTTTTTTGTTCTTCTTGAATTTACTGATTGAAAGAATCCACAGGCAATGGACTGAGAAGGCATTTGCTATCCACATACAGCAACATAAAGAATCACAGAAGGTTGAAACTGTAAAATTATGAAGTAGGTTCAAATCCAATGATTGGTTGAATTTCAAAAGTATGGTAAATTCAAGAAGTACAAAGCAGCTGTCCACCCACAGCATGCTGCTAAACAAGTATTTCTATTTAAAAATTATATAACTAGTCAAGTACCAAAGCGTTGTAATAGTTATGTCATGTTAATAAATATCCTTGAGTGTTTGTTTCTTTTTTTTTTTGAAAAATTAAGTGGGAACCTACCACCAATGATCTTATTAATCAGGGAAACACTGAGGCCTAGGACAGCAGATGAGAAATCTGCTACACAGATAATTTTAAAAAAAAGGGAGGGGCTTAAAAACACCAAGTCCTTGTGGTATCAACAAGAAATACATGCAGAGAGGTTCTTGCAGAGACAAACATGCATATACTGGTCAATAAGTTGGAACAAGCATATGAAGCATAAATGACAGCATGAGAATACATGAATATGAGGGAGCATTAATGTCACAGTACAGGATATTTAGATGCAAAAGCCAAAAGTTCATATATAAGAGTTAAAAAAAACAGCCATCTCATCCACCATATGTCATAAAAGAGATTCCTGTGCATAGGATTCTGAATGGTAACCTGATCGATCTTTGAGACTCATAGGATATTTGACAATGCTTAAAGGAGAAGATAAATTGTGGAGGGAACAGCAATAAAATAAATCATTGAGAAAGCACTGCATGCCTTCCGCAACATGAGGTTTCTTGTTGATATCTTTTATAGATTACATATGAAACACTGAGGACATACTACAAATTGCACAAGAAACTTTAGATTGAGACAATTACTCATCTTCAGCTCGATTGTAAATACCAGCATCGACATTTGCAAAGAAAATAAACAGTAGAAGTGATCTGAGTTCTATGTTACATACTGAAGCCATGGCATGCGGCAGGGTTCTCTTCAAAATAGATTCAATAGTAGCTCGTCGAACATATTCTTTCCCCACATAGTTTATGAGGATATTTTCTGGAACCTTCTTTCCAGGTCGAAATCCAGGAATCTGATAACAGCAGTTCATATGCCAAATAGTTGGTTTTCTTATTACAAATTAACAATATCAAGATCTATTTGCAGAGGGTATACTATTGTTTTCTAGAGGGTATGAATTTTGAATATTCCAATAAGAATAAAAAGGAATATAGATATGAAATTGATAAGTTTCACATAAAATATCAAACCTCATAATGATTTCTCATATGCACATACAATTTCATGACCAACAGGCATCTGTCCTACCCTGACTCCCAAAGCATATCAGTAAAATAAAGGCAGAGGTCATAATAACACAATGAACTCCACATTCTGTGACTGGAACTATAACTTTATGCATTATAATTTACCAATGATATTCGGGAAAAAAAAAACATACATGTATTGTTAGTGTTTTTCAAAATGTCAAATGTAATTTTATTTGTCTTGTAAGTTTGGGTCTTATATTTGTAACTTTGTGTGTTGGATCTTAGTCCCACATCGGTTAAAGAGAAAAACATTGGACACTACATAAAATGTAGTGTGTATAAAGTAACATTTGTTTTATGAATGGTAAGGTGTTATGCACACGGTGCTTAAGCACCGTTCACGCACGCATGTGCGATGGGTGCAATGTGGCACACATTGTCGCTAGGAGATGGAGCCTCTTCTTTTTGGTTAATCAAACGGTGGAGATCATTTCAACAAATGCAATCAGGACCGTCCAAATGGTGGACACGTTAGATGCAATATGCACCGTTAGATCGATTAGGAATCGGTTACACTGATCAAGGGGTGCCATTGGAAGGAGTGCATCTGATGGTGATCGATCTGGACCGTCGATCTTGTAACTGAAGATCCAACGGTCCAGATTGGGGGCAATTGGGCCTCTTGCAATGTCTTGAAAGGGTGCTCCAATGTCTATTGATAGGCGTGGTTTTCTACCATTCAAACCAATCCAAAAATAATCAAAGGCTTTCTCTTTTTCCCTAAACCCTGTCCAGTATTAGGTTTCTACATAATCTATATTGGGGTCTTGGTTCATTTGGGTTCCTCTACATTATTTTGTCCATCGTCGACAGTGCAAACGCTGGTAGAATTCTTCTTCGAGTTATCATACAGATAGATTTACAGTACCACACTATCGGGTGGGGGCAAATATTGTCTTAAGGAAAGCGACATAGGAACGCAACTCGAAGGGTTGTTCTATTGAAGTCTTGGTCATACTATACAACATGTATGAGCTTCACATTTACAATATTCAATAAGACAGTACTATTAATTATAGATCGGAAGAGATACCTTCGTCCGTTTAGAGAACTCTTCCAAGACCCTTCTGTAACAATCCTGGCAGACGACTGGAGGAACTTCCACACTTAACCTAACCTGCAATTTTGACAATTATGAGAACATTAATTCAAGAAAACACATGACAAAAAAAGAAAATCATGAAAATTTGAACTGTAAGAGGATTCAGAAATTATAAAGGAGACACTACAAAAAATAAGTCAGGCCAGCAAACCTTATTTAGAAGTAAATTAGAAAACAATATCCCCAATTGAAGGGAAGGGAACCATGACCATAGAAAATTTATTGTATTTGCATATGGTCAAGGGTTGGCACAGCCAGTCCGAACATTTGCAACCCCAAGGTTGAAGATGTAAACACACAGCACAATGTGAGTCGATCTAAACATTTAAAATATGTAATGCACATGCACAAATTGAATGAGTCTCCAATTTGATATCAAAATTGATGATATATCATCGAATATCACTGGGCATTGGGCAAGTGGCAAACTAATAGAAAACTAAAAGAGACAGCAATTACCAGAAACCAATGGTTGATTGAAGATGCAATTACCAGACACAAATTAAATGAGTCCCACAATAATGTAACTGAAAAACCAATCACAAACAAACCCAATAACACATATCTAATTCCGAGAAATATGATGATTGAAAAACAACCATTCAATGGACACCATAATTTCTTCAGCTAAATCAAATCCATTATTCTCTCAGCAAAGATGGTTTCACCAAAGAAAACACATTGCATTTCCAAAATTCGAATTTTAACCCAAAAACAAGTCACATTCAAACAAACCCAATAACACATTATCTATTCAGACCAAAATCACCACAAAATTCAAACCCAAAACACTTATTTGGATAATTTGCACTTATAATCCAAACCCACTCTCGACTGAGGCTCCGCCGTCTCGGTAACTCGAACACCATCCAAAGGGGACTTGTCCTTCTCCGTCTGCACAGCAACAGCGCTCGCAGAGACTTCGAGCGATCTCGACAGTCGGTGAAAGGAACGACGAATCGATGAAGACGAGAAGGCCAATTTCGAAGGATTGTTGGACTGTTTGAAGGAGGGGGTATTGGGCATTGAAGGGAGGGGGAGATGGTGGAGAGAGGTTTGTTGGATGAATTGGATGGGGGAGATTCCGAGCAGATTCGTTGATTCCTGCGGAGCTGGCGAAATCCATCGATTTTTTCGGAATGGAATTGAAAAGGATTCCTGAATCTCTCAAAGGCTGTGTGTTTTAGTCTCTGTTTTATCTCTTCAGAGCTTCTCTGCTGCAGATATTTTTATCTTGCGGACAATTAGTTTTAGGTCCCCCATGGACTAAAAAATGTGTCTTTCTTTCGTTCAAGTCCTTGGGATTTGGGAATGGAAGTGAGCAACTGAGCAGTGAGCATGGAGGTTTGGGGGTTTTAGTTGTCACATGTCTCGTTCGTGAACCTGACGGCCTGACCTAAGCTTATCGTTTAATGTATGTTTGTGTACAAATTTGAAAAAAAAAAAAAAAAAAATATGATGTTGCACTCAGATCCATTTCTATGGATTTGGATTTTGAAAAAATTATAAAATATATTTTTTTGAATAATTTTTAGGTGGAAAGTTATAGAGTTGTTTTTATCACTCTCTCAAATTCTCATTGAATTCTAATAAAACAAAAGTAAGTGATGGAATTTTTCCCCCATATCCAACTCACACTAAAATTGTGAATGATTAACTTTTTTTTTCATTTTCTATCATTTTTCCTCGTTCTCCCAATGGCACAAACACGGTTTGTAATTGAACAATTTGATTGTATATCATATTTTATGACTTATCATTTCAATATAGACATGTTAAAAGTCATTGTGATTGAGATGTGTTATCATTAAATCATATCATTAAATGTTAAACTTTTAACATATTTATCTTGAAGTGATAAAATTCAACAATCATGCACACTATATTGATATGAAATTCTCTTTTTCAAAAATAAACATTGTTACACTCAAACCACTTTATAGTCCCGTGTAATTAGTTCATTGGTATTTGGGCGCTCTTATACTTAGTTTTTTTTACAGTTCAAAATGCAATCCTATATACCTCGTTACAAATTCAATGGAGTATATACCTCGTTAAACCATGTATATACTTCATTAAATATTTTTTTACACTTACAAAAAATAGGTTCATTCAACTTAAAATGAAGCGATATACACTTTTTATTAAATCAATACCTCATTAAATTATGTTTATTATTTAACAAAAAATAAAAACATGTGTGATCTGAGTTTTGATTAATAAAAATGATTGGGTCTAACATTTTCTTGGTACTTTTATTTACTATGGGCCCGTCGTAGTTTGCATCGTGGGCTTGGACGGTATGTTGACCTTACACCGTTTCACATGTATTTGTGCTTCAGATAGTGGTACAAAACGAGCGTGCAATTTTGAAGGGTTGTTACAATAAGTTTATTTTACAAATTAAAATATAGTTTCATATACATTATTAATAATACAATGAAATATATACATCGTTTTACAATTATATATCTAATTAAATTTGTTTAATGTTATTAAAAATGGACTTATTAAATTCAAAATGAAATCATATATGCTTTTCATCAAAGCATATACTTTATTAATGATGTTTACTATTTAAAAATAAAATAAAAACATACGTGGGTTTGCGTTTTGGAAAATGTTACACATTCAGTTTTTTTTACAATTCAAAATGTAGACTGCACAAGTTTTTATTATCTTAGTTACAAGGGTGTGTTTGTGCAGGATAAAACCTCTTTGCTATGGAAGCTTAAAATCTTACTAAAAGTAAATGGCTTCCTCTGACTTGCTTTGCAAAACCATCTACTAACTAAGGCTTACCGTGCAAGATGGTGCCCGAACGAGCCCAACATATGCGTGTTGTGCAATTCCGAAGTTGAAACCACGGATCATCTACTCTGCTTATGCGGTTTTGCCTGGGACATCTGGCGGCGACTGGCCTCTGTCTTCGGATTGGCACCCACGTTCTCTACGGTGGAGTCGATATGGCCATGTGGGACGAGGGAGTGCGATTAAGGAGTCGGGCTGGTGGAGGGGTTATCGCCTCGGTGACAATGTCCATTGTCCTGGCCACGGCATGGGTTATCTGGAGAACCTGTAACACACTCATCTTCAGGAGTCAGCCCGCTTACGCGGAGAATGCTTGGGAGGAGATCGCGGGGGGCCTGATTAAAGAGTGGGGACGAGCAGTGGCGGGGGTGACGCAGGTCAATTTTCAGGGAGGTGTGGTTCACGCGATCATGTAGTCCCTTGTAACGGGCCGTTGCGGAATCGTGGCTGAGGGCAGACATATTGCCCACCTACCCCTGATCCCTTTTGTGCTTTCTTCTCCCTCCCCGCCCATGTCTATGTTGTTCTTTTTCAGCTTTCTATTGTTGTATATTTGTTTTACTCTTATTTCAGCCATGCATCGCGACACCTCTTAATGAAATCATGATAGATCGACCTTTGCTAAAAAATGGGTGTGTTTGTGCACAATCTTAAAGGAAAAATGAAGGAATTTAGGTCAAAGGTAAAGTAATGGAAAACAAATTATTTTTCCTATGACCAGTTTATATGTTATTTGTGCTTGTTAAGGAAAGTGATGAAAAATAAAAAATGTTATTTGTGTCTGTGATGAAAAATTACAGAAAATAACACTGTTATTTGTGCTTATGATGAAAATGACAAAAAAATGAAATATATTGTTTATGTTATCAGAGAAAGTGATGAAAAATGACAAAAAAATAATTGTTTGTACATTAATTTAAATATAATATAAAAAGCAACCTAACTAATCAATCAAATATTTTTAAATAAATAAAATTTTGAAAGACAATCAACAAGGACATGTCACACAATAAAGGAAAGTTTTTTTTTATTTTTTTGGCACAAACAGCTTGGTTTTTATATGGTCAAAATTTTCCCTCGTTTTCCCTCACTTTGTATGTTACACAAACACACCCAAGTCTCCTCTAATGAGATATGTACTTCTATAAAAGGTAAAATATATGTCCCAATTAATTTAAATAGTATTTTATAGAAGATATGAAAAATTTCTAATGATGCACATATTTCATTAAGAGATAATGAGAGATATATATAAGATTATAGAAAGAGATAATGAGATATATATATAAGATTGTATTTAATTAAGAGGTCCGGATCCTCTACTGTGGACCAATTTTTTTTTTTTATTCTTTGCACATATTGTGGGCCCACAAATTTTTTTTTTTTTTTTTTTTTTGCCTTACATGGTGGTTTTTTTTTAATGTGATTTATGTGGTTCTCACAGGAGAGGAGAGGAGAGGAGAGTAGATGAGAGTAATGAATCCACATTTATTAAGCATTTTATTTTTTGGGTTTTTTGCATGTATAAAAAACATATTATTTTTATACCATCATGAATGGTCTATTTACATTTATACCATTAAAATATTTAAAAATTATGTATTTTTATCATCTTAATTAATTTTAATCAAATTTTTTATTAACCCTGTTAAAGTCATGGAGAATGACTAAAATACTTTTTTTTTAAATATTTATCCTTACCGTTAAAAATAATATATTTATTTTTGTACCATTAAATTATTTAGTAATTTAGCATATTTATCACTTTATTTATGTTTTTTCATATTTTTAAATATGTTTATTAATGTCATTAATATATATAAAATATCACAATAGCCTTACTTTCTACATTCACACATAGACACTATCACACACACATGCATACACACATTCCCCCACAATATTTATAAATAAAAAAATCTATATTTGTTTTACACCATAAAAATATTGGATTTTAATATTTAAATAAATAATGATAATTAAAAAATATATTTTAAAAATACATTTTAAATATCAAATATTTATTCATGTGCACTTAAAAGTTAAAAAAAAATAGGGCCATAGAAAGTTAATGGAAAGAATGAATATAAAATTGGGGCATATGTTTAAAATATAGGTGACCGTCCATTGTATTGATTGCAGCCTTATTTGATACATCGATCAACATCATTGTGTCGAACGTGCAGTCTTGGCCTCGGATCACGTTATCGACTTCGATCAACATGATCGTCTTCCCGATGCCAAGAACCCCACGAATCCCAATCACGCTCACTTCTTTAGATTTTATGTAATTCAAAAGATAGCCCAGCTCTTCATGTCTGAAGTACATCACCATCTGCATCTGCCAAGGCCAAACTACGGGCTTCACTGCGATCCTCGTGAAATTTCCATGCCCAATTAGCTCCCGTGCCTCTTCTATCATCTCCGGGGTGATAGGGCTTCACTTATCCAGTGGCAGGCAACAGCGCAAAAGTCGCTTGAATATCGATGCAGAATTCTCCCTTTCCAAGGACTTCAAGGCTTTTGCCTTCTCCGGCCACTCCAACGCTTCTCGGATTGGGGTCCATCGACGTTCTCTGGCGGCCTTCAACCTCACCTCCATATCTTGGATGTAGGTAGTATTTGGTTGCGCGATTGCACAACGTTTGCGATTGTAGAAAGCTAGTTATGCAATCGTGCAACCAAACAGTTTTATAATCGCAGCTTCCTGCAAACAGATTTCAGACAAATAGTGTCCAGAAGCTACGATTTAAAAAAGCTGGGGGGGGGAGACAGCTTCCTGCATAATCAGTTTTAAACCCAGCTATTAAAGAAAATCAGTTTTACAATCGCGTTACCAGATGCTACCGTAGCCTTCCGTCCCAGAGTAGATCATCTCCCCAAACTCCCAAGTCCATCTCGCCCTAGAGAGAGGGCTGCGCCGGCCAATAACACAGAGATGAGAAGGGATCCAACGGAGGTGAGGAAGAAGATGATGGTGAAGACGACAAGCCCGCCGAAAAAGTATTCCTTTCAATTGCATGGAATAGCAGAGGAGAAAGAGGGGTGTGTGTCCATTGATGCCATCAGTCAGAGGTGGATATGTACTTATATGGGCCGACGGGTTTCGAAACCTGTCACGGGCAACGATGGGTCTTACGGGCTTCGAACAACCGTCCGTTGGATCGACGGACACCAATCATCTTCTCCTGTTGGATGCATATTGGCTTGAGTCCGTTTGGGAGTGCGATCGGCACCACCCATTTTTTACTCGCCAGAGAACTCAGCGGAGATGTTTGACAAATTTTGCAGCGTTGGGCTTTTGATGGGTGTGATTACCAAAAGAGTGATGATACACGCTGTTTGTTTTTACGGCCTGTTTTGTAGTTTATGCGTTATAATAACATAGTGTATACCATATTATCATAATATATACTGTGTTATTATAGTATATGCAATCTATTTTTTATATTTTTTTATTATAAAAAAATATATTAATGTATCTCAATATATAATTTATTTAATATATTAGATGAATGTAGTTTAAAAGGAGTATCTTAATACAACAAATGATGATTTTGAGTTTCAGATGGCACTCATTAACTGGTTGCTTATTTAGATTTGTTTTGCTAAAATAAGGTATAAAACATCTATCAGTCCTTTTTTTTGTTAAATAAATTATCATTTCATTCAACCAAAACTGTTAATCAATTCCCTAAGTCCACTGTTGAGAACTGCACAATAGATCAGACGCATCGCCAAAAAATAAAAAAAAAATTCACAAGATCGAAAGACAAATTAAACAAACTAAAACCCAAATCCCCAAAGAAAGAAAAGAAAAAAAAAACTCAATTTGGTTCCCAGAAAAACAAAATCAAATAAAGGTTTTTCCTCATTCAAACCTTCTAATTGACTCCAAAACAGAACTTCAAAGAAAAGAAAAAACTTGGGTACTCTAAAATATACAAAAAAAACTTGTCTTTTTCCCCCAAAAAAAAAAAAAAAACCAATTATCCCAGCATCAAATATAGGTTTTATTCAAACTTTCTAATTGACTCAAAAACAGAACATCTTCAAAGAAAGTAAAAAAAAAAAACATAAAAAAAAGACTTGGGTACTCTAAAATGTACAAAATAGAAATTTTTTTATAAAAAAAGTGTTCGTCCATCATAGCAAAGCTTCTAAGAACACGTAAAAAATAAATAGAAAACCAGTGAAAGGAGACAGCTTTTCACATCCACAAATCTCTTCCATTCCCTACTCTTATTTGTGTAAAAAAAACACCCAACATTGAGAGAAAGAGAGAGAGAGAGAGATGTGGGAAGCTCGGTAAGCGGTGACGTCGATGTGGAAACGACGACCGACCAGTTTAAAACTTCCGTGAATCGATTTCGCTGCAGCCGATTTCGGCAATCCATAAAGATTAGGGCAACCCATTTGAATGCCCTGATCTCCGTACAATACAGCCTTTCATTTCAATTGATTCATTAAAACAGAAATATAGCTTTGAAGAAATATCAATCGAGGGATCGCAGAGTGAGAAATGGAAAACCCTAGATGCGGAAGTGATGGAAGCGAAAGAGGATATTTATAGAGATCGGCGGATGAGTCAGATGATCTGAACCGTTTGATTTGTTTGATGATTGAAGCAGCTGCACTCGTAGTTCGTTCAGATAGATGATGTATTTATTTTTTATTAAAATATATACCTTATTAGATGATGTTTACTATTTAAAAAAAAATAAAAACACGTGAGTTCTGTATTGGTAAATGTGATTGAGTATATCCTTTTCCTTTGTATTATACGGTAGAAAATTGTGTGATAGGAAAGGCAAATGTTACATCCATTTTTATTTTCCGGCTCTAAATCCAGTATACAGTATTTTAAATTTCTTAAAAATATTATATATCATCTAATGAAAGTAGCTACGTGTTTTATAAAAAATGAAACATATACTCTAATGAAATAAATTGTATAGATGCATTTATAGAAAATGTGAAATTTTTTTATCGAAACATATATCTTGCTAAGGTGAGTATATGCTACGATAATTTTCTATTGATGCATATAAGACTGAAATTGTGGCTCGAATAAAAACTGTGTAACAACACTCGATAGGAAAGGGAAAAGAAAATGGAAAATGAAAAGGAAAATGATATGTCCAACCCTTTGTGCAGCTTCGATTGTAGTCCACTTCGGGGTTTTTTTTTTAAAATCATAATCCTTTATTGAAGTTCATGTTATTATATAAAATGAAATGTGTACTGAGATACATCAGTGCATTTTTCTTTAATTGAAAAAATTATAAAATTTTTACACCATATATTATGATAGAATCCCATACACTATGATAGCATATTATATATACTATGCTACCATAGTATATAGGACTGTAAAATGGACTGAGTGTATCGGCGCTCAAATAAAAATTTCCTTAGGTGGGGAGACACGAGATATATTATATATGCCTTGATCATTTTTTACATATGTTAAAAATGAGTTCATTTAATTTGAAATAGAGCAATATATATTTTTTCGTTAAAGCATATCTCATTAGACCCTATTTACTATTTTTTAAAAATTAGAACATGTAAAGACTGTTTGTGGGACATTTCACATGACTGGTCCTAACATTTTTCAAAAAAAAATGAAAAACATTAATTTAGAAAATGATTTTTTTTAAAAAAAATCTAACTATGATAGAACTGTATACACTAGAATAATATAGTATATACTATACTTACACTATCATAGAGTATAAGGATGGAGAAAACTACAAAACATAGTATAAGGATGCAGTCATGTCCCAATCCTCACCTCTTTTTCATTTATTAGAAAATTATATGCTCACCTATTGAAGAGCATAGAGTTTTACAAATGAAATTTACATTGAGATGTGTTAGTGTATTTAAAAATAATAATTTTCAAAATACTGGAATAATGTAATATATACTGCGATAACACAATATATATTGTAATATCAGTATGGCTGCAAATATCTCTAGAGCTCGTGGTGCGAACCCGATTGTAATCAATACCGTTTTTTTTTTATAATAAATCATAGATTCTCATTAAAGTGCATGATGTTATATGAAATGAAGTATATACTTGTGGAGGAAAAAAATTACACCGTATTAAAAAACGACACGTGTAAGGGTTTAGACGGGTATAGGCCACCATATTCGACATATGAGAACCCGAACCTAAATTCAGAATTTCAAACAAGCACTCTCGAATAGATGAGACATGACCAGATTGAAGGTCTGGTCAGGCGGTCTTACACCTCGCGAGTGAATGTCATCCCAAACAGGTGAGACACGACCAGATTGAAGGTCTAGTCGGACAATCTTACACCTCGCAAATAAATAGCTAGGTACGCACCGAGCAAGACCCCGTGTATCAATCAGACCAAGACCATGAGTGCTTGAGAAACAGTTAGACACCCATAACGTCTATAACTTTCAAGTGGGTGATTAAAGCCCATTACTCTTACAACCTGGATAATTAAGGACACGCTCAGCTATAATAAAGCAAGACGGTTACCACCAAATCAGCCCATTGAGCAATCATTAAGGGAGAGTTGTTACAACGGCTAAGAAACCAGTGATAACGGATATCTAAGTCAATAAACCCTATAAAAAGGGGAGGGATCAACGAATTAAGGTAACCAACTTTCATTGGTTGGCACCGCTCCGGTGTCCTGATTTCTTTTTTAGTGCACATTTAACCAGGTTCGGATTCAAGAAAGAGACTCCGTTCAATTGTTTTGATTGAAAGGGAAAAATACCTCTTCAATTTGGCACTTAGCAGGACACAATACAAAAAGTAATAACCGGATGTCCGAACACAATTCCAGTTGCATGCAAAAACTACATTTAACATTATTCATTATATAATTCCACTTGCATATAACTATGTCATACACTCACATTAACGAGGTGTATACCTTATTATAAATTTCTCATATTTCCTTTAAATGAATCTATGCAATTCATTAGAATATGTATATTTTATTTTTATAAAAACATATATATCATTGGAAGAGATACACTATTTTAATCAAATCATAGCATTTTCCTTGACAGAGGGCATATTCTGAACCCTTTATGATGGTTGCACCCCGTATTCCATTTCCGTAAAAAAAACATATACTTCGTTAAATAAAACATAACATTTTTCTTTCCTAAGAGAGCACGTGTAATTCAATATGATGAACACAATTTGTATGAAGTATAGACTAAAAAAAATCAATCCACGTAAGACCTACATTCCGGACTGTATATAAGGACTACGTAAAAACAGGTTGGTAGATGTACTTCGTCTGTTACTCTTCGTTAAGAGGTCCTAGATTTGAATCTCTGCTATTGAGGGGGCAAGTTAATCTGAAAAAACACTTCAAAAAAAAAAAAGAAAAAAAGAGAGCAGGAACAGAGAACTCTGTTTCAGTTACTGGTCACTGTTTTTCATCTCTCATATTGGCTTAGGGATCCCTGAATAAGTAATTCATTAGACAATGTCTGGGGAATATCAGCTATTGCACATGTTTTGCCTTCAGTGAACTGTTTAAGTGAACAAACTTTGAAATTGATGTAATCTCTGATAATTCAATTTGGTTATGATTGTCAATGTATGGTTCACCCATTCAAAATTTTGGAGAGTTTTGTTTTGATTGGGAAAAACAAGTTCCTAAAAAGAAACTATCAAATAAAATTAGATTGAGATGAAGAAGAGATATATAATAGTGTACATGCATGATAGTTTTCTGAGTTCAGAATTCAAATGGGTTTGGATAATTGGATTGTCAAGAGAAGAATCGGATATGATTAATAGCACAACACAATGCGAACTGCCACTCAATTGAAGGAACAGCTGCATTTATTCAGGTTCACACGGGGAAAAATAAACAAAATTAAGATTACCAGGCTTCTACCAATCCGAAATTTTCACGCTCTCTCATTAGCTGTATATGTCCGGGTTTTCTTTGCTTTGAATCAACGGCACTCCATCTTCCCTCCATGTTATCCTCCCGTCGCATAAGGCGGAAGTCGCCTCCACGTAGAGCTTATGCTCCTGAAACAGACAGGGTGATCAGTGGCATGAATGCTTAGGCCCCATTTAAACTGATTGTCAGTTTTCAGATAGTTCCAAATGAGTATTTTTTACTTCGGCTTTTGATTTTCGATTTTGGTTTTAGGTGTTAAAAGTCAACAAAACAACTGATATAAAAAAATGGGTTCAAAGTGCTTCTATGAAAAAACTGGTTCCAAACGGGGGCCTTAGGCATGCATTAGGACAACTATTTCATTATGTGCTGAACTGATTTAATGTGATTTACTTAGTTTGTATTGTTGTATTGCGAGATAGAATTGTTACCTCATGAAGGACCCTTGAAGCCAACTCCTCTGGAGCGTCGGTGGCCAAAACAGGGACGACTCTCTGAGCAAGTATACGACCGGTATCATAATGTTCATCCACAAAATGGACTGTAGGACCAGAATATCTGCCAAACATGGAGCAAAAACAAATGATTATTCTTGATGCAAATGATCTTGAACAAATTTCCCATGAAAATATCTATAATCAAATTTAATTTGAGAAATGTTTGCGCATGAACTGCAATTTTTACTGATCTATATGCCCCAGAAGCCATATTGAACACTAAAAACATCATTCAGACAATGCCACTTGTAATAGCACAGAAAAATTGTGCTATGAAAAGGAAAATTTCTTAAAACAGGAATTGTGACAAGTTAAAGCTAATTACCAACATGAAAACTTACCAAATATGTGATCACATGAAACTTCTAGCAGAATTTGGATGCCTTGACTTAAAAAGGATAGGATTTTTTTTTCTCTATTCTTTTCTCAAATTTTTGCAGGCCTGAACAAACAGTTGCATTTCAGTTTCACTGGGCAATATTTAATAACCTATTTGAGAAGGATGACTAAGTTGATTTAACTTCAAGTTGGAGATGGCCTAATGTGAAAGGGAATATATAATCCTAGTAAACTCAATTGCACCAGAATTGTTTATAAATTCTCTTAGAATTTCTAAATAATGCATGTCGTGTTTATAAGGCATGAATTATTTCCTTCAACCAAAGGAAGAAGAATGTGTCCTCTCATCCATGTTGGTTGCAACCAAGATATTTAAATGGATATAACTAAGCAATGCAAATTTGGGTCAACAATCCAAAATGTACTGAGTTGATTTTTTAAATTTGCACAATATTGGCAATCTGCTGTTTGAGAAATTTTTTTTCTAAAGAACCTTACCTAGACATAACAAAAAAAAAAGATAAATACAACTCTTCAAATTTCAAAAGTAAGCATTATATTTCTGATATAAAAATAATCAAGGCAAGATGATGTACACTGTGAAGAAATAAACTGCAGAAGTAGATGATGATTACCTAGCCCCTGATGCAATGACAGCTTTATGAACTTTTAAACCATAAAACCCTTTGCCCCCAAAAGCTGGAAGGAGAGATGGATGGATGTTTAATATACATCTTGGATATGCTCGAACTAACTCAACAGGTAAAAGTTTTAAATATCCAGCAAGGAGGATAAAATCAACCTCAAGCTTTCTGTGCACCAAAAAAAAAAAAAAAAAAAAATTTGAGAAAGTCTAAACAAAACTAGACAGATGCAAAACAAGTATATTCTACCAAAGAAAAGTGGCCAAATATCTATGTGAGGTAAGAGAATAACAAAAGTAGAAGCAAAGCATCCTCAACAGTACAGAAGTGCCAGAAATAGATGTGCTAACATCAAATGATCAAATTAAGGTAACTACCAATATTGCATTACATCTCATGGCAACAATAGTTAAAATTAAGAGCAAATCCATTGCTGCTTAACAAAGAACTAGTTAAAAAAACTGAAGATATAAACTGGAAAGCTGTTCAATAGAAGTTGGGTACTGTAAAAGGTTATTCAGGCCCGAAGAGTGGCATTGATCAACCAATAAAATTTAAGCAACAAAGCCCTTCTTACATAGCACATTGTCAAGCACGTGGTTTGAATAAACTAGCATAACATTAATTCCCTTCAAGGTCCAACTCCAAGTCCAAGCGGTTCAGATCAAATGGCAGCAGTATGGTTTAACCAATGATAGAATAAATCTATGATATTCAAGGAAAGATGTGAGAACATATCAAATAAGCAGATAATCACATTTTTGCAAAAGAATTCTAATCCATGGCAAGTTGACAACAAAGACGTAATTTAATCTACAATAGAATTACTTTTTTTTACCAGTTAATATGCAATTACTCTTTTTACCAGTTCTGATCTATATGCTGTAAATTTCTAACCCACACGAGAATTTCCAATGCACAGTCAGGAGACTTCAAAGATGTGAATTTAAAAAAAAAAAAATTCTTCGTAGAATTCTTCACAGTATTTCTTAGATAATTGTATAACACGTTTTTTTTCACTTGATTATTGTATAACATGTTGCAAAAGAGAGGCATGCAGATAAACAAGAAAAGACTCACAAGAGGTGCCAAGAGTAAACTCACGCTAGATAATCTACAAGGTCAACTGATGAAAGCCCCTCAGGGGTGGATGAAATCTTGGGGTACAAGGCAACTGGGATGCCATTATTCCTTGCATATTTGGCACCTCCACAATCTGCCATGAATGCAGAAAACCACTCAACAGAGAAGTAATAAAACATACACACTTACACCCATGAGTCTTGAATAGATCAATAACCAAAGGAATCTGAATTCTGAAATAAAAATATGCATAAAGAACAGTGTTTAAAAAATTGATTTTTCCATTATATCGAAAAGGCCAAAAATGACATATTGATCGATATTATCAAAAAATCGAACAATAGTTCAATTAAATGTAGTGGACACCATTCAACACACATCAATCAATATTCAACACACCATAGTTCAAGAGTCCCCTAGGTGCCCATTACGGCCTAATTGTACTTTTCAAAAAATGTTCCACAGTTCCAAATCACAGTTAACATAACACACTCAATGTTCACCAACACATAAACAAACGATCAAACACAACATGAACTATAAAAAGATAATTGTTAAATTTTTATTCACAGTTAGATCCATCCTATTATAATTTACCAATTCAACGAGAACAAATTTAAATTTAAGAAAAATAAGCAAAAAAAAGTTGCATCATAGATAAAAGGTCGGTGATTTATTACAATACAACAAGGTCAATCTTTGTGAACTTCTCCAACAGTCTTGAGTATCAGAGTGACTGATGGTAAATGATTTACCCCTTGAAATTTTTAGTTTTTTTCTCCTTTTGCTATATAAATGATATTAAATCAAAATTAGAATCAGTTACACTAAAATACATGCTGAAAACCCCTACGCAATAGGTTTTACATGATTTGATTCAATTTCCATAATGAATGATTTCCTGGACCACAATGAAAATTTAATTGGATGAGTGATCTAGGAATTTTGCATCATAAGATGAACTAAATTTAGCAGTGTGAATGTATGGCTTGTGAATGATTTCCTTTAGATTATATTTTGATATTTCCCAGAAAAAAATGTTGTGTCACAACGTAAAGGAGAGGATGGGACTTAAGGGAACCACAATTCAGCAGGAAATGTGTCAATGTTGAACAGATTTTAGACTCACACCTCCAGAAGGATGACTATGTATGAATACAGACAACATGTTGTGCTGGGCAAAGGTCTATATTATACTACATGGCTTCAAGCACGGACATAGTTGATAAGATATTTGAATTTACCAGAAACATCATACCAAATTGATGTTCAAATACCAGATTAAATCCTGAAAGAAGGCAAATCTAGGTTATGGAAAACCCATGGATAGGTGGATTCCAGAATCATTCAAAAAACAGAGAACCCAAAACATACCAGGCTTATTAGTGACCAACACCACAACAACCCCGAAGACCGACCCTTGGAGGGTCGCCTCGTGAACCGACTGGAAATTCGACCCCCCGCCGGAGACAAACACCGCAAGCCTCTTCTTTGTCGACCTCCCTTCAAGCCCCGAAACACCATCTTCGTCAGTCCTCCCAAAACTTCTCCTGCATTGAAACCCTTTGAATTGGGGACTCTTCAAGGACGATTTGGAGGCTGATTTCGCGTCAATGGATCGGGGGAGAGAAAAAGAAGGAGATTTGATTATCAAAATCGGTGCCTTTTGGGGTCGATTGAGGGGTCTAAAAAGGGACGATAGAGAGGGAACCCTAAAATCCAATCTTTGGACCTCCATTGGAGAATCAAAGACGAAAGGGTTTAAGCGAACCAAGCGAAAAAAAAGGGTTTAAGCGCTTCTTAAAAAGGGTTGGGCACGTCTAGCCCACCAACCTAGATGCTGATCCCCCCAACCAACTTAACACACCACTCAATTTTTTTTGTTAATTCTTAACCCACCATCATATATATTCATCACACACTAAACTTAAACCCCCCACTCCCAGTTTTTTCACTCTCTCTCCCCTTCGTCTTCTCCTCACCCTGTTTTCTCTCTGATTCTCCCAAATCGATCAACCCTTATTTCCTGACATGGAGGAGTCTATATATTAGAAGCGAAATCGCATTGCTCTCTCGATGACCACCCCCGACAGAAGTAGAAAAAGTGCGAGGAGGCGGCCCTTCTTTCCTGACATGGAGGAGTCTATATATTAGAAGCGAAATCGCATTGCTCTCTCGATGACCACCCCCGGCAGAAGTAGAAAAAGTGCGAGGAGGCGGCCCTTCCTTTTGTCACCCAATCGAGCAGGGGAAGTTCGAGTCGGTGCGGCTGTGCAGGTGTCCCAGTGTCGGTCGATGTGGGAGGAGTTCGTGTGCAAGACCTTGGTGAAGAATGGGATCCCGTCGGTCCACCGTGAGGTTGAGATCATGCAGCACCTCTTGGGTTAGTAGTCGCGTGCGCACTCGCGGAGGAGAATTTGTGATGGACAGGGAGGAGAATTTGTGACGCAGAGGAGAATTTGTGATGAAGATGTGCCCAGGTAGAATTGGTGGATCAAATAATGAGGGAGGGGAAGTATAGGGACATGGTTTATATATATTGTCCAGGGGATCGTTCGACTGAGCATTGATCGAGGTATTTAATCCAAGTCGATGGGTGTCTAATCATCCCGACTCAAATTCCTCCACTGAACTTGTGTCATAGCTGACCTTTATATCGTCTATCATAGGGTTCGTGATCGACAAGTAGGAATCGTGGTATATAACCATGCTCGACAGGATATTTGTCATCCCGACCTAGTAGTCTCGACATCAAATGTGTCGAGGAAGAAGTTCATATGGTCTATTACGTGACTTTTGATGCAGATCCTCATGAGTTCCTCTCTACTCTCTGTGCTGAATAAGATATCATTATATGGTCTGCAACAAGGTCAGTTGTCCATTTATTCCATCCCGACCAAGTTATTTTGATGGCATATGTGTCAAGGAAGACGTTTACAGTGTCTTTTTTTGGAGGCCCACTCAACATATTTTTTTGTCAAAAACTCTGAACCCTCTTCGACGTCACATTAAAGGGTCGCGGGGGTGTATGCAATGTCATTGGTGGAGGTCTTCGGAGGTTGTGGGTGATGATTGGTTGTCGACGGGGGCCGCCGCTGTTGATGCCGTTGGAGAACGCACAGAGATTTGTTGGATAGTTGGGTTGGTGGGATTAATGACCAAAAATCAAAACAGCACATGTGTTTTTGCTTTTTATATTGGTTGGGGGGATGAGTTACTAGGCTGGTGGGTTTAGACCTGCCCAAAGGGTTTTTGAAGGTCCGTTAAATAAGCTCATCTTATATCGTGCTCGCTTTTCACCACACCAATTTGTATTTGTTATTTTAGGTCCTTGATTTCGTCAATATTTATAAAAATCGGTCCCTAACTAGTCCCCTAATTCTTTTATCCTATTTTTATGTCCTCCCCCACGTGAATAATTAAATAAAAAAATTAAAAATCACCCAAAACTTCATTATCAAATATCAATACATTTAAAGCGGAATCCAAAAATCAGCAAGAAAATCTTACAATGAGATTAAATAAATAAAAGAAGGTAAAAAAATCTTTATAAATGAAAGTAATGTTAACCTTTACTAAAAACAATGTCGTGATACTCTTTATAATTCTGTCAAAATTAAAAAAGAATTTCCATATCTGTTTAATTAAACTTAAAATATAGTTGATTGAATTAATGTGAAAGGATGAAGACTTAAAATTCATAGCATTTTATGTGGTCAAAATACATACTATAACAATGCTTTCCAAATGTTAGATTTTTTTTTTTTTTTTGTAGGTAATTGTTGAACTCAATGTTGGATGGGGGGCTGAGGAGGGCAGCAGACAAACACACCCTAGCACCCGTTGGCCTCTACCTTGCAACCTCTCTCTTTCGTTTTATCTTTCTTTTCCCCTCTCCAGACCGCCTCCTTCATCCTTCACCGCTCTCCCTAATTCAGTCTACTCTTTTCTTTTCTTTTATTTCTCTCTTCTTTTTTCTGGTAATTTGTGCTGTCTTGAGTGTTTTTGGGGGAAAATGAAGGGCAAAGTGGGCGTTAAATGTAAACGCCCCCTAATAAATTATTATAAAAATAAAAAATAAAAAATAAAAAATAAAATAAAATGCAAGTTTTGAGCGGAAGAAAGCCAGGGACTATTCACAAATAAAGAAACCTAACGGATCTATCTAAAACTAAAAAAAAAACATTTATAATATTTCGCCCCCGTAGCGAATCATTACCCCCAAAAAAAAAGCGATGGAAGGGGTTGGGGCAAGGTTGGGCCGATCGTCGACGAGATACGGACCGGCGACGGTCTTCAGCGGTCCCGTACGTAAATGGAAGAAGATGTGGGTACACGTGGAGCCTCCCAATTCGTCCACGTCATCTAAACACAACGTCGGCAACAACAGCACCGGATCCCACCTTGTCCTCTTCATGTGGTCCCCGACCAACCAGTCCAGCAAGGACGGCTCATCTCCCTCCGCCGCCGCTGTTGAGGAGCCGCCGAAACGGAGGTTTCGTTACGTTCCGGTGCGTATTGGCTTTGGGTTTCCCTTCGGGGACGAATGTGTTTAATTTGATTTTTATGGTGTTTATTTTGTTAGTTTTGATCGGTTGGCTTTGTTTGGTTCGATTTGGAGGGTTGGTTAAAAATAAAATTAGGGTTTTGGGTCGAGTTTTTATTAAAAAAAAAAATCGTTTTAGGGATTTATGGATGTTTGAATTATAGCTGGTTCATCTAAAAAGATGATTTTTGGGTTTTTTTTAAGGACATATTTGAGTTTTTTTTTCTTCAAAGAACTAGTGATTTTTTTTATAAAAGTTTATATTATTAGGGATTCTGTGTTTTTTTTTTAATTAAAAAAAAAAAACTGAGACAGAAAATCAAGTTGAATGTGGTAACGTGAACCAAGAGATTTCGTCTTCCAGTTTGGGATTACAGAGCCTTTGGTTGACATTGAAATTATTCCATAGAGATTTTATATGTAGAATCATTGTTTGAAGTAAGACACTATGGCCCCGTTTGGATTGAGGAATTGAGTTATTCTGGATAGATAACTATGCCAGTATAGATAACAAATCTACATGAATAAGAGATTTTCTGTTTGATTATGTTTTTTTTTTATTCTTATTAGAAAACATAAGAATAAATGTTAAGTTGTTTGGTTGATAAAGAATAAAATATAAATAAAGTGTAAAAAGATTGATTTGACATGTGAACCATTCGATATATAAGAGGTGTTGATATGTGATTTAATGTGATAATGTGTTAAAAGTTGATTTGACATGTGGGCCCATGAGAATAGATAAACTGAGTATAGCTTATCCTGGGGGTTACTTATAATTGTTATACTCTCTTATACTCGTTTAAACTGGCTTAATAATACAAAATTATACTCTGCAAACAAACATTCATTTTCCTTATCCATTCTTATACCATCCTTGTACCACCCTTATTCTCGCTTAACCCGCTACCCAAACGGGGGCTATATGTATTCTTTTAGGGGGCGTTTGGGTAGCGGAATAAGGGTGGAATAGGGGTGGAATAGGGGAGGAATAGGTAAAATAGGTGTTTGGGTATGCGGAATAAGGGGGTATAGCTATGCGGAATAAAGAGAGAATAAGCTGGTATTTGTATTCCAAGTCCACCCATGAAATTGTGTTATTCCTCCACTAAAATAAGGGGACCCACCTATCAAATCACATATTATCACATCAAATCACCTGTCATCACCTCTTATACATCAATGGGGCCCACATATCAAATCAACTTTTTACATTTATTCTCATCTTATTCTTCATCAACCAAACACTCCAACCTTTATTATTACGTTTCCCAATGAGAATAACTGAAAACACAACCAAACACAAAATCTCTTATTCCATTGATAAAGTCAACAATTCCTGGAATAGGTATAAACCCCAGAATAGCTTATGCCTCTATCCAAACGGGCCCTTAATCATTCAAGTTCTATGTTAGTCTTGGGACATATAGCGTTTGGAAACATGTTTGAAAAGAAAGCTTTCCACTTAAGGCTGCTTTTGAAATTAGATTCCCAAGAAGCATACTTGTGTAAGATTCTTGAAAAGATTCTTTTTTTCATTGTTTATATGACAGTTTGTGGAGTTTGGAAACAAAGTTGTGGTTAAGTGTGATTCCTGCAAAAGCAAAATCATTTAAATGTGCTTCCAAATGCTAACACCCTTTTGATAGAGATGTACAATTTTGATGCTCTTCATTCTCCCACAGAATCTGTTGTCGAAGTTGTTCGTAAAACATTCCAGTATTTATTCAATAAAACATTCAAGTATTGTGTGATGCATGTCGTTGCATTAAACCATGTTCATATATTAATTAGACTAGTTGCAATTTTTTTTTTTGTCATTCAAAGTATATATGATGATCAGTTATTTAAACATGTTACATGTTATGCACCATTAAAGGTTGGTGAATGAGTATGCGCTGATCGTTGACTCCAACAGTCATAAAAGTATGGAGTTTGTGTTTGTGTGCTGTATAACATGACCTGGAAAATCAGTGTATGTAGTATATGTCGAATGATGCTGTGCTTACAAAATGTGGTAAATGTAATTTCATTATCCTTCAATAGCATGAAACATCATAACTTCTGTGTTTTTCCACATTTTGTAACCATTTCCTACTGTCACAATTTATAATCAAACGCCAAAACAGAGTACTAACTGGTTTCTGGTCCAGCCAATACTGATGATGATTACAGAGAGTAAAGCATTGCAATTTCCTCACTCTTCTATATGATGCCAGACGCCATCTTCCATATTTGGTCAAAGAGAGTATCTCAATCTTTGCTCTGCAGAAACTTAAGAGTTCCTCATCTAAATGCAAAACGGTGAAAGACATTTGTGTAGCAAGTTCATGTAATGGGCTGTTGATATTGGGGATGAATCTGTTGCGCACAGGTTGTATTGTATGCGGTTATCAACTGTTCTGCGTTGATCTTTTGTATCTTTTTTTTGGTAATGAGGAATCCCCATATTTGTTGGGATAACCCCCGATACACCCACAAACTCTATGCATCTGATAATTTAGAATTATTGCTTGCTTTTTCTTATTGATTCACTAATTTTTATTTATCTGAGTATATATATATAAGGAAAATAATTATTTGATGTTCTGATTTATTTTGCCGTATAGGCATTCTTTTCGTTTTGGGTTATTGAAACTTTCTGTTCTCTTACAAGGAATTAATGTTTTGACCAATTTATTTTCAGGCTTCAGCCAAGAATCAAGTAGCGCCAGCAGAATCAAATGAGGCTAATCTGGATTTGAATTTGGTTTTGAAATCCCACGAAGGTGACTATGAAACCGACCAAAAAATGGAAGATCAAAATGGTGTCTGATCAAAGTGAATGGGCTCGGGCAAAGATGCGACACTGAAACCTCCATCAAATTCAGGGCATATTGAAGTATGATCATCTTGTTATGAATCGGGCATTTCACGACCAGCGTGGGATTAATTAGGGTTTCGTTGTTGCGATGAGATTGTACTCGGCTCTTACATGCAACTGCTTTGAGGAGATTGTATGTGATTAGTAAATTAACAGATTTATGTGATTCATCTCATTTTATGTGATTCATCTCGTTTTCCCCACAATATCATTATTTAAGTGTAAAATTGAATTCTCCTTATTATTATTTTTTTAAATTCCTGTTCTATGTATTTCTGGTTTATTATCATGCTTTATAACCATTATCTTTTGCCTGAGTCTACTGCAAAATTATTTTTTAGAAGATTACCTGTCAATTTTTCAGACCTCACAACTTTAATGTTAAATACCATACCCATGTATGGGTGGAATAATATGACTTATTTTGATCTATTATGACATATTTTCAATTATTTTGACATAGTCATAATCATATATTTTTCTTGCAAAAATTCATTTTTTTGGGCTTATTCAACCTCATTTTATATCTATTCTTTTATCAGGTTTAAGACAGAGATTTTGACACTGATTTATTGCTAAAACAAATCAGCATATTATTTCGAGCACTTCTCAAAACTAATCAGGATAAGTTAACATCTATGTCATCTCTAATTTGACATTTTTCTGTGCGTTTCAAATTTTGAATGAACATGAATATTTTTTAAAAGGACAATAATTGAGAAGATAAAATGATATGTTAAGATACAAAAAGTCAAGTATAACCTGCGTTTATACACGTTAGATACGAAATTAAGGACTTTATGGCTCATTAATCATTATTATATTTGTTATTCAAAGTTTAAGGATTATAATTAATCACATAAGATAATTGATAAACAATGCATAACACAAAATATATGATTTTATAATTATTTTGGATTTTTATTGGACATATTTACGTCGGTGTATTCAAATCAGATAAACAGATATTTTTTCAGATAATTAGATTCACGGAAAGTATGCTTCTAATTAACATGCTTTCAATGTCTCCATATATTTAATTGTTTGGTAAGAACAATAATACAATAACACACACCCCTGAACACATTGCCAAGCTCATCCATCCCGGACCAAGACTCTCAAAATGAACAAATTTTCACCAAGCTACATTTTCATTATTTCTGTCACGCATAACACTGGCATAAAAAATTATCTAGAGAGCTACCATTAGACAGTACTATTACCTGGGAAGAAACACAAGGTCCATTTACAGTGCAATCACACATTGCTCCACACATAGGCCTCAGTTACCAAATGCAAATAATAGAATGGCACTAAACAACTGTGAAAAATTTCATCCAGTCTGTGAAAGCACAGTAACTGAATCTGATCTATAACTTAAGCTTCACATTTTACTCTCCCAGTAAATTCTACAAAAATCACTCAGAGACCCGTCACAACGGGCAGCAAAACAAAGAGCTCAAGACTCAGAACTCTGGTTCTCCTCGCCATTTAGAGCTTCAGTGACCCCGACTTCAGCAGGCCGAAGAACACGCTCGTAGAGCATGTATCCCGGCTGGAAACAATAAAGATGAAAATGTAAGATTTACAGATAAGTTTTTTTTTTTCATTTCAAAGACAGAAACAGCAGGATATAGAAGTTCGTCAGTAATATTTGGATTATTAAAAGCAAACTAGGCAGTACATGTCCAAATAACATAAAAACCATCATAGTATTTCACCAAAATCTAGAAATTCGCTGTGAAGTTCTATATGGAATCTTCACTGTCAATTAATGACAATTTTGAGCTTCCTGCATTAGTTTTGGGTAATGAACTAATGATTGATGAATGAATGAGATGGACACTACATACCAAAAAAAAAAGAACCAAAAAAAAAAGTTTAATAGAAAAAGATGATGGATATCAAATTCTGTTATTCCCTGGCTGATAAAAGGTTTTTGGGACTAAGCAAACCAATGGGCAACAGCAATATCATGCCAGCAATAAGACAAACATATACACAGAACATTTATGTCTCTGCCATGGACCAAAATTCAAAGCCATGACCCTATAATACTAAACTACTGGTGAATCAAAATATCTAGCTAATGATACAAAATGCAGGTGGTGATAAAAAGGGGAAATAAGAGAGAGAGATAAATGGTTTTTTATTTCTATGTAAACCAAGATACAGCTTGGGTGCTCTCTCATCCCTATTCATGCATTTGAAATAAGACAAATGACACGGAACATTTATGTCTCCGCCACAGAGAGAAATTCAAAGACATGACACCACCATAATGTTTAAGCTACTGGTGAATAAAAATATCTAGCTAATGATACAAAATGCAGGTGGTGATAAAAAGGGGGAATATGAGAAACAAATAAATGCTTTTTATTTTTATGTAAACCAAGATACAGCTTGGGTGCTCCCTCATTCCTAATTTTAAGCATGTCTAACCCAATACAGCGTTAAAAAAAATAAAGTGAACGATGTGGATGCAAAGGAATCTTTGTACAGTCAAGTCAGTGGGTTCGGGTCCATCACATTAAGACTAAGTGTTGCACAAGTTCAGGCCCATCACATTAAAAGTGTATAGCAGTTAGCAGTTCAGTTTTAACTCAGTTCGCATGGGACAATTTTTTTTTATATTTTTATTTTTAATATTAAGTTCACATTACTTCATAGAATATTTCACACTTAAAGAAATGATCCATCCATCCTCAGGCAAGTGTAAATCTTACATTAAAATAACATACAATTGATGACAAATAACTTGAACTCCATAATGAGAAGACATACAATTGCAATAATAAGGGCAAAGTCACTTCACTGGAATGAAGTATTGAGTATGGCATTTTTTGAAGAATAATTAATGGTACAGTTCATAGGTCACTTACCTTCAGAACAGCAGCAACAGTCCCAGGTGGCTTTGAGCCTGATGGTATCTGAAAAACTGCATGATGCCTGTGCGGATCAAAATGCTCATCCATAGGATCATATTTCTCCACACCAAACTTTCTAAACACCTGATATTATCATAATCATAAAAGCCATTCCAAATATTTTATTAGAATAAATGCATATAAACAGGGTTAATAATTATAATTAAGCATCAATGTAAATCATGTACATTATCAAGGCTGTAAACGGTAGGAATTTTGTAAGAATGGAAAGTTTGATCTAACATATCAAAAGAGGTTCTCATTCATCAACAAGCTTATTAAAAATGTATCTCCCAAAGAAGCAACCCTGTTTTGACAAATCCATCATTTAGTCATATAAGGGTCATTTCCTCACTTCACTCTAACCTTTTCCTTTCTATAAAATTGGCATTAATATACTGTTGATTTACTTATATTCCACACCGTAGTTGATTATTCTGCGATATCATATCAAGTGTATCATCAACATATTACCAGTCTGACATAGAAACAGCACTAAGATACATATACTCATGCGGAATTGTATCCTACTCAAGCACTTATTACATCAAGAATAATGAGCAAGATATTCGAATATTTTAAAAGAATTATTTAAAATAAATACTGGGATCAAGATCTCGATGAAAAAAAGAAATCCAAGTCAAAAATAGAATTATTTGCCTCCAATACCTAAATGTCCTAAAGTGTTACATCTTTCACAAGTAATTTAAATCATTTTCTAATAATCACACCCTCAATACAAGGGAAACCCATAATTCAGAGTTGTATGTCCCAAACCTTTCACTCCATGACTTAATGTGACCCTTGCACTGACAAAAATAAGATAGAAGGAAGTTATTGAAGTCAATGAGCCCACCTACATTATAGATAAAAAAATCATTCTAAAAAACATGCTCCATGCATGTTTTAAATCCTTAACTTGACATCAATGAACAATATCATATTACACCCCTAATGAAAAAGCCAACCATGTTAGCCCATGTAATAAGCAAGAAATATCAAATATGTTCACAACACAATACATCTTGGCAATTTCATGATAATCTAGGCTTCATTTTTCTAATAAAACACCATGGTAGAATATATATTGCATGCAATTTGTATTGCTTACAAAAACATTAACGAAACATGATCAATAGTGATCACTATAGGGAAACAAAAAATTACCTCAGTAAGTTGTTTTTCAGTCATTTCAACGCCCTCCAAAAGGGTTTTCAAAAGTGGGACGGCACCAACAGAATCCCCAGATGTATCAATCTTGGCAAAGCTATCTTTTACAACTGAAGACGCCCTCCCCAGATTGTCAGCAACATCTAACAAGTTCTTCGCAAAGTTCTGCACAAAAAATTCAGTATGAAACTGAGTTCTAGATTTACATGTGTACATGATGAATAAGTTCACTATAAAAGAACAAATGCTATCAAGATAATTAATAGGCTCTCTATAACATAGGTTCATGAAAATCATGCATGAATGAAAAAATTACCTGGATTGCAAACTTCTTCGAGTTCTCTGCCTCTCGTTTTGTCCTGTCTATGACATTTTCCATGTCCGCATAGCTCCGCAGGACTTTATCCTGCATCTTCTCAATTTCTTTATGCTTCATTTTCAACAACTCTTCCTTCTCAGCAACCAACTTCACAAGGTCATCCATGGAGAGTTCAGCTTCCTCATCTGAATCAGAAAATGCAGTTCGTTTAGTACCACTACTTCTCCTCCTCCTAACATCCCCCGACTGAGGTTCGGTTTTTGAACCCAAACCTGAACCTGCATCTTTGGCTTGTTTCGCAGAAGCATTCGCTTCATCTGGCGATTCGTTAGCTTGCTCATTGACTTGGCTTGCCCCCTTGTCTGATGGTTGTGTGGATGCTGATGACGAGAACCCAAATCGCTGAGCACTTGCAATTCCAAATTCTGAATTGCGCAAAAACCGAGTCATCTGACAAGGCATCCACTGAACCAAGAAATGCGCCCGGATGAGATAAAATAATGACAAAAATACATTGGTTCAAATTGAATGATGTATAAAAGGTGAAAAAAAAAACAATACTTTTTAATTACCAATGAACACGAAAAATTGAAATCATCCTTAATCAACGAAGACACAAAATTTCCAAAGCTCGTTGAACAAAATTCACGAGGGCCTAAAACAAGCCAATTTTTTTTTGGGGGGGTCGGTAAAATGAATCACTACATGAATGTTTCCCCAAAAACCCAAGAATCAAAACTAAAGATTAAATTATAAGCATTAAAACTATAACGTGATTATAAATAAGATGCACACAATGAACATTAAACCCTAAACCCAAAATTCCCAAAATAACTTTTTTTTTCAATCAAAACCAACTTTCCACGCCAATAAAACCAATACCACACAACATCCGATAAAAAGCACATCAAGCGATACGATCACACAATTCCAAAACCTAATCACCCCTAAAACCCATAAAATACAAAATTCTAACCAACGCACAATCACGCCCTTCTAACCCCCCCCCCCCAAAAAAAAAAAGAAACGAAAAATTTACCCTGGCCGGAGTTGGACTTGCCGATTCATAGAGAGAGTGGAAGCCATTGGAGAGGCGTAGAAGCGGTTCCCGCCGAGAAGAAGAGGCAGTGATCAGGCGGCGGCCGACGGCAAAAACCCTTGAAACGAACATTTTTTTGTTTGTTTAAAGAGAGGGTTTGGAAGTTTTTTTTTAAAAAAAACCTGGGGAGCTTAAAGGAACGGCGACGGTGGGAGATTTTTGTTTTGTATTCCCTATTTTGCCCCTGTCGATGTGGGGCATGCTTTTTTTATATGTTTGGTCTTTTAGGAAAAATTAGGGGTGTTTTCGTCAAGTGTTTCTCGGCTTCTCTTTCTTGTGGAAGGGTTACGCGGCGCCTTTGAAGGAGGGGAATTGTCTGGAAGCTCTGTTGATGGGCCGGGCTCCATAATTAAGCTATGACCTCTGTTACACTCCAAACTCACTTTTATATATACATCATTCTATTTTTCACTTATTCAAATTTTTTACTTATATAAATGATATTATTTAATTCATTAAAATATATATTTTATTTTTTATAAAAATATATATTTTAAAATATATGATTTTTAAAAAATTAAAAATATATCCCGCTTGTGTTTTAAACTGGAAAATGGACCGAGTATAACATGTTCTTTTAAGTTATTATTGATTAGAAATAAAAATGAAAGTACCAAAAAGAAAATTTATTCAACCCTTCTTCTCAAATATATGTTGATTTGTCTAATGTAATATCGTTTTTTTTTTTTTGGCACTTCTAAAAAACAATGTCTGTGCATGGTTTTATTTGTTTAAGATGCATACTTTTTGTTTCCCTAGCGTTTGGCACGGTCTCTCACACACACACACACACACACAAACTTGATATCGTGTAGTGAACAGTAATCTAATGGAAATATAAGGTCTATGAATATCTAGGAAAGCTTAGAAGGTTTGCTGGAGGCGTCGATGTTGACGATGGAGATCATGGGGCATTGATTCCGAAGCGAGTGGGCAGTGGAGGTGGGGAGCATAGTAACAAAGTTCGTGTACGATAAATATTCGGCCGGTGTCATGTTCGATACGATATGTCTACTTTCGTAAATCATACGGAATAAATACGGAATAGTATGGGGATAATTAGACTATTTTTTAGATAATTTAAACATTAATATGTATTAATGAATTTAATATGCATTATGTTCGGTACGGCACGTTTTGTATGTTTGATGTCTAATCGGAGCACTTTAACGAATATTTAAAAAAGTACGGAGTACTTTGTTACTATGGTGGGGAGTAGAGGACGATGAGTCCATGATGATGGTGGCGGTGGTAAGAGCGCAGCAGAACCAGGAAGATCACCTAACATGGATTGCTCCCTTAGTATAGCACCCCTCTCCAATGCCTTCATTTACTCATTCTCAAATGATATCACATCTGTTTGTATCAAATAATACATAGGAACCAACAATTGTAGTCATGCAAAAACAGGTGAATAGACGAATAATTGTTTGACAAAATGACTGTGAGAAACTTGGTTTATGTGAAACACTTCAATTAGTTGTTCGAGTTAATTTGTTTTAGACAGATTTGTGTAAGCTTCCACATGTTTGCATTATTACCAACAGTTTAAACTCATACAACAAATAAAAAGTGCTAGACAAAACCAACAGCATACACCCACCCTCTCCCTGTGTATCCCTTTCACTCATCTGAAGCTGCAAAAAAAATGTTTTTTAAGTGTTTTTATTTAATATTTGATTATTTAGAAATCATTTTTTCTTCTAGACCTGCTAGTGTTTAGGAAGAAAATGTGCCTCATTTTTGTTATACATCATTTAGAAAAATCTTGATATGTAGCATCTGAATATGTTTAATGAAGTGTTCTTTGAATGCTTAATGAAGTGTTGTGAAATGAAGTGTTATTTAATGTTTTTGGTTTTGAATATGTGGCACATTTAACAATTTTGTATCACTTCAATGTTATTTGAAAGAACAGCATTACTGAATTTAATTTTGTTATAACACCTGCATATTTCAACAGTTGTATTACTTCAATGTTGTCAATATGAAATACATCTGCTTACAAAATACCTGTTTCAACAAAAGACATGTTTCAAGAAATACCTCTCATATCAAAATAGTTTCAACATGAAATCTGTTTCAACGGATACATCTTTGAAGAAAAACCTGTTTCAACATCATTACACAGACAAGAAACACACATTGACAAAGATCATTACACAAACTTCTAATGATACATAGGATAAACGTCTCACTGCAAGATCAATTCAAACATTTAAAATCAATCCAAAAATAAATAAATAAACCTATCAAAACCAAGTTCAAAAATATCAAATCTTGGTGTATTTCACAGAATCTCTCCAGAAGCCATCATAAATCCAACAAAAGAGATCAAAATCAACAAGATTAAATCATCAAAATCACAAAATACACTAATTTTAAAAATTCTTTCAAAACCCTAACCCTAAATGGGGCAAGGAAGGGCTTTGCCACAAGGGAGTCGGAGTGCGTCGGGGTCAAGGTTGGAAAACCATAATACGGTGGGATCTGTTTGGAGAGGGAAGGGTGACGGTTGCTGGTGCTTTGCAGATCTGAAAAAAACAGAGAGGTGCGTCCAATCACGAGATCAGTGATCGGATGGCCATAACCCTTCCCTGCACGGTGGTCTTCTCCTTTTCTTGATTTTATTATTCGCTATTTTTATAGCAACCTGACAACCTTTTTAAAGCGACATTCAAATGAGACATCTAATTCTGAACTTCATTAATCAGAATCCAAACCCCACTGTTATGGTGTCATAGCTCACACCAGGGGAGTTCACAACCCATTCATGTATGCACTCTTTTCACACATTAACATTACAGTGTGACAATCATACACATCGCAGTCCAACCCTGTGAGTCAAATTTATTCCGATTTTCAGCAATTTTTCCCACATTATTATCATTATTTCTTTACAACACAAACATGCAATTGTAAACACCAAAATAGAACAACACGCAGTCCATGAATTATACAACAGGTGGCTGCATTCGATATATTCAAATCTATTGATGTATTCAGATCTAAGTGAACTAAGCAATGCACATCTCCAATGAAGATTTGGCCAGCCACAGCAAGCCGGGGTCATTTCTTTTCAAAACTATGTACGCTTCAGCCATCCCAACCTCATTTGCTACGACGTCCTCCTGGAAGCCGACGACAGAAAGGACTTCCATTGCAGCTGGTTAAAACCAATCCATTTGTTAAGGACTGTATAGGGCTACAAAGTTTAAATTCAACAGGAGTTCAATGTGAGATGACAGAGAATATTGAGTGTACCTTTGTAGTTCACCACATTTCTCTGGAGAAGGGGATTGGCCTGCAGTTTGAACAGCAGACAGGAGCAGCAGATGGTCAAATTTTAGGAAGTAAAAGATTGAAGGCGGGACATGTCTTTCCACGCCGTAGTCAGTTGGTATTGCATACTAAACATTAAGGTTCATTTGTAGGTAAATCTATCAATTATATAAAAAAAAAACTGCATCCAAACCGTTATCTAATCAAAGTTTTTGAATTTGGTCTTTTCCCACAAAAAAAAAAAGGTTTTGAATTTGGACACGAATTCAGATGCCATATAGATATACTACATCCGAATAGATTGAGATTAGATTACAGATTTGGATACCATGCTATCCACTCAGAAAAAATTATTATCTGATGGATTTTTTATTATATGTATTTATTATAAAAAAAATTATTTTTATACTTCAAATATATATATTGTAAATATGATTTTTGAAAAGAAACACACACACACACAATATAAAAATATAATAATATGGATAACAATTTTCCTCGTTTAAAAAACTCATTCGAATTTGGATTCAAATAACCTAGGATAAGTGAAACATAAACAGACATCCATAACCATCGTCTAGTAGAGGATTACCTTTCGGAGCCTTCTATATTTCATCTCATTTGGATGTCTTATTACATTCCTGAAATGATCAAGCATACACATTATTAGCGCGCACACACACAAGTAAAGGGGTTTTAAAATGTACTCTTCATGATAAAATGAGAAGTTACAGCGGGGTGAAACTTACCCAATAATTTTGAACAGGGTCTGAAGGGCTGAAGCAGCCTCCACTGGTGATGCTTCATTTTTCAGCATTTCAATTGCCTTCTGAAGACGGGCACAAATCGCTGAAACAGGCTCCTCAATTCTATGAAGTTCTTGATTGTCATAATTTGTTGTCTTGCAGGTGAGAGAAGCCTCAAGATCCTTTGTGTCATCAGGATCAGGTTCACCACTTTGTACATCCATCTGTTGTTCTCTAGCCATTTGAACATCCACATTTTCATCAGGGTCAGGCTCTACCAGCATTTCACTTCCTTGAGAATCATCAGGATCTGGTTCCATGTTGTTGTATCTCAATACAACTCCATCACCCACCACAGTTCCAACTTCTACTGAATCATCTGGATCAGGTTCTGCTACAATCCCAAGCTTTGAAGTGATTTTAGCCTCTTCAGAATCATCGGGATCTGGTTCCTCACGGAACTCCATGGATTCACTAGTAGCAGAATCATCAGGATCAGGTTCATCAATGTTTGCATTTCCTATGCATTGATCATGATCAGGCTCATCATGCAATTTAAGATTCTCAACTTGCATGTTGTCTGACAATTGAGGATAGCCGGGGTCAGATTCCAAGACACTGTCATCTGGATCAGGTTCGATCACTGCAACAGATGGATCTTCATGTACAATGGTATCTGCTTCCATTTGAGATCCTTCAATGGAATTATTTAATGCACTTTCCAGTCGACTATAAGCCGCTTCCACTGAAGATGCACGGGCACTAAGAGATGGACTGATTGTTTTGCCCCCAAGCTTTTGAGCACTGGCACTTGTTTCATTAAGGAAATCATCTCCATAATAGAAATCTCGTTGATGAAAATTCGAAGTTTTGATGCCACTCAAAGTATGACCTCTTGACTTTGTCCAGTCTAAAGTCTCCGCTTCATGGTTTAACTATTAAGATTATAAAAAAAAAACAGTGAAGATCGGCAACCAAGGTCACTTAGACTAAAATTTATGCATAACCATATAAATGGATTTCCTGATGTACCTGCTTCAGCAAAGCAAAAAAGTTGGTATCATGTTCAGAGTAAACCATGTGGGCCTGCAACGAAAAAATCAATATAATAGAAGTGAATGTACTGTTTTCCGTGCATCTTTCAAAGTCTTAATAAAACCAATGCTTACAAGTTCATGAAGCAGAGTTTTCTTGATGCTCTCATATTTCCTAAATCCCTTGAGATCGTCCGTTCGGAGACGCAGAGATATTTCTTCACCTTGGTTCTGTAAACACCCAATATAGCACAAAAATCAGAAATCATATGTTCATCAGACTTTTCATTGTCACCCAACCTGGCCGCATTGAACAAGAACCCCCATCTGGACTGCTCAATAGCTAAGCACCCTTGAATTGGTGATTGCCAGATGGATGTACATAACATCTCTTCTAATTGGTGAGATATTAATAAACCCATAAAGATAGATACACCTATAGAAAGGACAAAGCTGGCTAGGAAATCTGATCCAAGGGGAGCTCAGCAAGTTTACCTTGTTAAATCCTAGAATACACTTTGGACTGACACCAACATAACCCACAGGTGCCAATTCTGTCATTATTCCCACCCGCCAACAGTGCTGAAATGCATAAGAAAAGTGTTGTTCATAATTGTAGGAGAATGACAGTTAAAAAAAACATAGAAACATATCACAGGTTGCATGGCTAAAAGTGACAAGCATCACTTACTTTGTTCATAATCGCAATGATTCCAGGATCACTGGCTAGCATGTGCATTCTCCTCAATGCTTCAGATGCTGGAGGATTCAGCTGATCAAAACACAACAAAGATTGATAAATGACAACAATAATACATGCAAACTTCATATTCGGATTCCATACCCTATGCGTGTGTGTGTGTGGTTAAATAGTAAAAACAAGGGAATATACGATGAAGGATAAGAACATATTTGTGTATTTGACCAGGTTCACTAAAAGGAAATGTGTTCCAACTTCCAACAGAACATTTCTCCAGATTTATTTAGAAAAATCATAAAATTTTTGCAACATTATTGAAAAGGTTCTATTCAAAGCTAAAAATTCTGCCCTCTTATGAAGACACAAATATCTGTCACATTGCAAAAGAAAATTCACATCAATTTGATATCTTGTGAGTTACATAGAGAATAAAATAAAAAGTACCTATGGAATACATTACTTCCCTTATTTCATCATTACAAGACCATGAGAAAACCCAAATCATGAAGTTTCCAAAGAAATACTTCATGCAAGGTTGACCATAGAGACTTGCAACTTTTTAGCTCAATTGAAAATCCATCTGGATGTCCTCCATAACTGACTGAAGCTGAACATTAATGTCTTCCAAGATTGGATATGGTAATCTAAATTTACAGTTTCAATACTTCCCCCAACAACGCTGCAAGACACAAAACCCAACTAACGTTGCACACACATAGGGTTGAAAAAAGCCAACTAATAACAATTTCGAAAGACACTATTTATTGAAAGTGAACCAGACTGGTCCACTGGTGTGACAAAGCTACAAGTTCAACAGTAGAGAAATTGGTGGGTGCCACCCTTCATACAAAAAGAAGGCCCAGAGCGATCAAGCATCAATGAATTAGAAAGTTCAAAAATTGATACAGAAAACTATTCTATAATACGTAATATATATCCAGAGCAAGTTTAATTTAGGGTTCTTTTTCTTTAATAGGGAATATTAACTTCAGTCTCATCCCTTACAAAACTCTATTTAACCGCAAAAGAAAAAACCATACCAAGCAAAAAAAAAAATCCCCCTGCAAATGAATCTGGAGTCCCACAAAACAATTTGTTGCAAATAGCATGCTTCCAACCAAAGTCACCCAGATTCATTAGCAAAATACACCGACAACAAGAAGACAAGAAAGCAGGGATTAGAGACCAGAGGATCATGCAGAAAATTGAAGGATACATACATAAAATGGTAAAAGCTATGAAAAAGGCAAATCTGGATGCAGTTAAGATCAACAAATTATGTTTAGTTCCGAAAAGTTGTTCAATATGATCCCGTTTGTTAATGTTTTATTTGTGAAATTTTAACTTCCTGGACCACAATAACCAGTAATTTCTGGAGTAGTTTATCCTGCTAAGTTACTTGTACAGGAAATCCAAAAACACCATTAAGTAAAAAAATGTAATTTTCTGGGGCAAGAACCCAACAAGACATACATATAACCAAGAAATGGGCTTGCTTATAGCAGAGGAAAAATGCACTCCCTATAGTGGTATTAAAATACTCCTAACAAAGTGATTATGACTCTGTGAGACGTTCAAGCATGTGGACTCTACCTTAATATTGTCCAAGGCACAGGCCAGGAAGAAGAATATAGAAACAACCAGGAAATTGTTGAATACTGGATTAAGGGGGCGGGTAAAGGAACCACAAGGACACGTCCTAGTGCATATGCATGGAAAGACATTCAAAAGTTTTGTAACTAAAGTCATGTTTGCATAGGGTGTGTGTCTGTGACAGTGGGTCCTTTACATTCAAAAAGAGTGAAAAAATAGTAATCCCACCTGTTTTTGTCTATTGATTAGGCTAACTACTTTAACTAGTGCAGGGAACACTAGTTTCAGACGGAAGCATTTACTTGGTGGAAGATGAAACCCCATGAAGTGTTTATTTTCACGCTGGTCATGCTTTCCACATCGACAGGGACAGCCTTAAAATGGAAGTAATTATATTCTCATCTTTCCTTTAGGAATTAAAAGACGCCATTGAGGTATCTAATTTGTACTATAACTTCTCCCGAATCTACCATATCATCCTCACTCTAGATTCTAATTTACAAGCATACACATAACATATATGTTACATCTGTATTTACATGGGATTTTCTAGTACATTTGTAAAACAAAGTGGGCATTGGAAAATATATCAAACCTTAATCCCTGGAATGTCAAGTGTGCGAAAATCACAGAAAACATAGGTTCCTTGTGGAAGTTTCGGCATTGTGTGTATCTGGTTAATTGATCGCTGCCTTAATCTCTTTTCCTCTTCTTCAAACCCAAGTATCCTCTGGTCCGGTCTCGTCCCATCTTGTGAAACCTCTTTAACTTCATCTTCAAACACTCCCATCATTCTAACAGGTTTACCCTGCTCTCCAGAATTAAAAAGCAGTCAGTTATCATGATAAAGGGAAAAAAGAACATGATGGCATGGTAATATGATTAAAAAAAATAACATGATGAATCACATTAAGTGGGGAAGCACAGATGGGCTTGCTGATGGCTCATTTATTGGCCAAGTATAATAGTGGAATTTCAGAGTACATTCCAGTACAGTGAAGAAAAAGTGCTCACTTCATGGTAATTTTTTTTATATAGAAATGATCTACATGGATTATTGTAAGGAGTTTTGTTGGGGTATGGTTCACGCGAAACAAAAGACTCTTCCAAAAGAAAAGAATCTATGTGGAAAATACATGACTACCTCCGTGAACCTACTTCTCAATCGATTATAAAACTCACAGCAGCAGAAGTGAGAAAAGTAATCAAACAAAGAAGAGTATATTCCAAGGAATATGGACTATCCAATAACCTTTTTTTGTCATTGAAAATGCAACTCTACATATATGAAGGCACATATGATAGTAATAACTATGAATTATCAAGTCAGTAGAAAAGGCAGCTTTACCTCAAGAATACCAGCTTGCTGTATGCTTAAACCCAAATGTTCAATTGAGAAAGGGGTAATAAGCTTTGTGCTTTTGTTAACTGAATTTGGAACAAATAGCCGCATGGTGTCAGGTTGAACACCAGTCAGCTTATGCAGCTTCTCCCCCAAGTCTTTCACATTAGAATTTGTATTTATCCCAACATTTAGCTTCTTGCCCCTCCAAATAACCATGACATCGACCATATCTTGTGCTTCAGCCATTTGTGGCTCACAATTTGACTGCATATAAAACAGAGAAGGCATATATGTGTTATTTTTTTCTCTTTTATGATCCTGCAACATCCCCACTCTTTAAATAACTAATAAATATTCATTCAAATAAAAGACATCATTGTCATATAAATGACCTAACATTATTCTGGGAAGCAGGGTTCAAATAAATCCTGCATATTTCCATCAATTTGCACGACATTTGATGTATAACAAGAAAAATAAAATAACTACATAAAGTTAAAATAGGAAAACCTTTAAGAATGAAAAACTAGACAATAGAAGTAATAAAGATAGAAAATGCTTAGATATCGTTGCAACATGGAAGATAAAATGGAGATGATGATGATTGAGAGATTAAGAGTCTCATGGTTTCATTGAGTTTCATCACTGTATTCAGATTTCTGGAAATGCATAAAACTTTTCCTAAAAGCATCATTTGTCTTACACCCAATCAGAATCTTATAACATCAAGCTCAGAGAGGGAAATTTTTTTTCCATTTACTGTCAAGAGGGCTGGCCTTGAACTTGACAGGCTAAGTGACCACCTAGGGCCCCCACCTAGGGAGGCCCCCAAATCCAAAAAAAATAGTCTTTAATTTTATTACAATGGGTACTTATCAAATTTTTTGCATAGATATATAGGGCACCATTTTAAAAGTTAGCTTAGAACCCCATCTAGCCCTTATAAGATCAGGGTCGGCCGACCCTGATCAAATTTTCTTTTTTCCGTTTTTCTTGGGAGTCTTTGTTTAAATCTTTTACACAAAACTCTCTTGAGGCCTTGCTTATGAGGCATGTACTCCTTTTCAATTCTATTAAAGAAGTAGCATGTCTATCAGTTTCATTTTTAAAAAAGAGGGAAAAAAAAGAGAGAGCAGGGTCGGCCCAGCTTGCTAAGAATTCTATAAATTCTCGTGTATACAAATGTAACATGTGCAATATTATTAAACGTATCTCCTTGTCGTATCATCACTATGTATATTGAATCGACAACAGATTGAATAGAATGGTAAAACGATCTAAATAGTAAGTAAAAGGTCATCAAAACTGAGATATTTGAACAAAAAAATTCTTCCAATTACAATATTAAAGTCTGCAAACAATCCAATAGATAATAACAATGACCAGAGATAATAACAATAACCGGTTCCAATTTATAATCAGATTCATCGATGATAAAAAAAAAAAATGGCGAACAAATCTTCGTTTAGATCCCCCCCCCCCCAAAAAAAAAAAAAAAACTCACAAGCCATGACAGCAATCATAAAATAACATCCTAAATCAACATATGATGTTAAATTTTGATTCATTAGAGGAAAACTAAAGGGGAGATTCAGACTGACCATTAATTCAATAACAAAAAAAGTACGAATTTCAATCCAATTGAATTCAGATCAACCCAAACCAATCCAAATCGGAAAAAAAGGAATCCATTAAACCCATCAAAAGAAACATCAAATCAACCAAAGACTGAATATTATGATTGAAAACTTGCAATCGACAGTACCCAAATAGAGAATTATGAGGCTCACCGAGACAGGATTCACAACTGATGAGAATTCAGAGAGTCGTGTTTTCTATTCGGACACACAAATTAAATATCGCTTGAGAGGACGCAAAGAGAGACGTTGACCCACTTGCGTGGGATGGCAGATATTCCAGAATCCTCTTGGGGCGGTTTATTTGGGTTCGGGCTGATCGAATTGGGCTGGCCCGCATCTATTTATAGCCAGCGGATTTAATGAATCGGCCGACGTTTATACGTATAGGAAAATGTTAGATTCAGTCACATTCATCGGTCAAAACTCAAACCTCACGTGTTTTCATTTTTTTAAGATAGTAAACATCATCTAATTAGGTATATATACTTTGATAAAAAGTGCATATCATTTCATTTTGAGTTGAATGAATTCATTTTTAATGAGTGTAAGAAAATATTTAATGTGATATATACAATATCTAATGAGTTATATGTTTTATTGGATTTCTAACGTGGTACATAGACTTGTGTTTTTTACTGAGAAAAATATTGAGTGTAACAGCACTCATACAAATGGACCTTATTACCATCCTAAAACTTACTTACCCCACCCCATTATCAAACCCACCCCAGCAACTTTTTATGTTTCCCAACCCAGCCCCTATATATGCTTAGTTTTGGAACATGTGATCCCACCCCTTTCATTTTCTCCTCTTCTTCATCTCTCCATTTTTTATTTTTTTTCTTCCTCCCCTCAGCGATTCTCCTCCTCCGCCGGCTGTTGCCATTGACCTGTCCCCGATCGTGAAGCGTGAAACAACCCCGTTCCCCCGACCATCAGCCTCTTCTTTTTTGGTTTTTTTTCTTCCTCCCCTCACCAATTCTCCTCCGCCCTCCTCCATCGGCTCGTGTCGCCATTGGCCCGCCCCCGATTGTGAAGCCTAAAACGTCCCTGTTCACCCGATCATCATCCTCCAACATTAGCAACACCTTTTTGTTTTTCTATTGTTTGATTTAATCGTCAAAACTTTAAGTATGAAAACCCAATGTTAGATATGATTGTTTGATGGTAAGTTGTATGTATTGTTGTTGATATTGCATCGTTTGATGGAAATGGTTTCTACATTGGTTGGGAGACATAATACACTAATATCTTGTAGTAGATGGGGTAGTAGATGTTGATATTTTAAATCAAAGAATGATTTGTATCATTGATTGATTCTTGTTTGATGATTCAATGCGTGCCATTGGAGTGAGAAATGGTTATCCATTGGTTATGAACTCCATCATTGTATGAAATTAATGTTCATGCAAATTTTGTGATTGTAGGAACGCGATCGACCTACAGCTTCTAATAAGAAGAATAGATTCGAAAGATGCGCCTTGAGGTTCTCAAAATGTTGGACATGACACCCATAAGAAAAGGAAGTAGCAGTAGAAGAGGCAGATGAAGATTCAGAGATCAACGAAGCCAGTTTGAAGGGTCCTTTTCAAGGTGGACCGGTAAATAATGATCTCCTTGTGGACTACTGACATCATGTATACAAGAGTGTTATATATTTATTTAAAGAAAATTATATGTTCACATTGAATATTGGTTATATTTTTGCATAGGAGTGCTCTATATTAGTGTGTTGTCAACCTGTGACCTAGCTAGATAGCTGAAGTTTAGATGATGAAGCTATCTATTTGTTGATAGAGCGAGGAGAGCGTATTTTGAATTGCTTATACAATGTGTCTTGAATTTCTTATATGACTTGTTTTATGAAATGTTGGTGCATTGTGTTTTGAATGGTTGGTTGAATGAATGAAGTACTGCCAGAGGATGAATTTTGATCGGTGTCATTGTAGTACACTTATTTTTTCTAGTGTGTTTGACATTAAGAATATCATCATATACCTTCAATATCAACAATGCTAGTGTCGATCATGCAGAAGATACTCAGATGTGGTTTGTGAATTACTATCAACAATTGTAATGTCGGCAGAGTGAATCCAAATCGACCAAATCAGTGTCGATATGTGCAGACCGTTTGGCTGAATAATGTTTGAATACCATCGACAATCCATGTGTTGATGCAGTCAACCAATGTTAACAGTTTCAGTGTATGATCGACACAATACCAATAGTTCATGTATTGATTCATGGACGTTAACAATGTCGATGGGATCGATTTATGGGGCAAGAAAGTCAGGAAATACCATCGATCTTTTGGTTGTTGACGGAACATTTAAATATCGACAACTACAATGTTGATACCTGTCAACAATAGGTCTGGGTTAGCTGTCGACATATTTACCGTCGGTAGAGCATATATGCTTGGGTTTTGTGTTTGGGGTGGATTTGGTCCTTAAATGTGTTGCTGGATGGGTAATGTTCAGGGTGGGTTAGGTTAAATTGGGGTGGGCAGTGATGGGATGGGTTTGATTTGTTACAAAAACTCATAAAAATATTTTTTATTAGTTTTATATGGGGTGGGGTGAATATCTGTTGGGGTGGTAATAACTGCCCCTTACAAATTAACTGAGTGACTCTATTTGTGCCCTTTAAACTTGTAAGTACGTCACTTTTATTTTTATGCCCTTTATATATAGTTCATCTAATTTGAAAACCCCTCGTATTTATACCTAAATCCTAAAGAATAATGTTTTTTAGGTCTCAACATCACATGCCCCATGATGTAATATATGTCTAATATATGTTATACCCTTGTGTGATTATTTTATTTTTTTGGTAACTGATCCCCACAAAATGAGGAGACAATTGCGTTTTACTTTTTTTTCTTCCATAATCCACATCTTGCAAACCTTCACTTGCCCCATGATGTAATATATGTCTAATATATGTTATACCCTTGTGTGATTATTTTATTTTTTTGGTAACTGATCCCCACAAAATGAGGAGACAATTGCGTTTTACTTTTTTTCTTCCATAATCCACATCTTGCAAACCTTCACTTATCATTCTCTCCACTTCTCCCAGGCAAACTAAGACAAGAAATTCAAAGAAGATTTTTCCAATATAGACTACCGATAAAGAAGAAAGAAGGCTTCATAAGGAATCGTTAGGTACGGAAAATTAAAGCAAAATCATAATCATTTTCTCAAGGTGTATATTTGACATGGGATGAGAATGACATTCACTGCTTGAAATGAGGAGATGATGACAATGGTGTAGGCCCAGTAGGCCGCTTAGGGCCCCACCCAGGGAAGGGCCCTCAAGCTTAAATGTCATATATACTGTGTCTGTTTATGGGCTTCAATCTGGCCAACTACAAATCTAGCTATTTTAACCTATCCAAGACTCTAAACGAAAAGAAAAAATTACAATCAATCACACCCGTCCAATAGCTATAAATATATATACATAATTAAAATTTTTAAAAATTTCCTTTTGGAAGGTGAATAATCACCCTCTTTAATTAGCATTTGTTTTTTTCTCCCCAATTGATATCTCTCTCTCATAATCTCTCGATCACACACTCTCTCCCCCTCTCACACACACACATAATCTCTCAACTTTCAACCATTTACCATTCCAAAGTCAATAAATCAAAATAAAGATTTTACAATAAATTGATCTCCATTATAAGGTACAAAACTTCTTTTTGAATATTAGTTTTGTTTATTTATTTTTTGTTTTTGGATATATATTTTTTATAATTATATTAACATATTCTTGCTATTTAGAGATGATATTAAAAAGTTAGGCATGAAATCTTATTTTTTAGGATGACTGAAAATCCTTAATTAGAAGAAATCAAATCACCCACTTATGTTCTTTTATAAAAGGTGGGACGAACAAAATAAACATGATCTTTGAGGTGCATCCTATTTTTTAATATTTAAAGACTTTTTAATGAAAATATAAAATATTCATTGTCTATTTACTAATCAAAATGCTAGTTGAGTTTTTGAAATGAAGTTGATGAGATTATATACTTATCTTTTATACTATTTTAGTTGATTAATGAAAAATGACAATTTATTGGATCATATTTAAACAAGATGATTTTTTTTTGTGATAGAGCGCATTTTAAAATATCGCTTAGGGCCCCACCCAAATTTTCAAATCTCAGGGACGGCCCTAGTTGGAGGATGCTGCAAAGCGTTTCAAAATCCTATGTTTCTTTGTTCTATTGTTTCTAAGGTTAGTTACATTTAATTTATATATGATTTGTATGATGTTAATGTCACATTTCTGACATCGAAATACTCATATTTTAATTTTTGTTACATTCATAAATGTAACAATCTGAAATGTAACATTCATTCATGTATTGCATTTCTTTCAATGCAAATAGTAATTTATATTTGTTATATTTATTAATATAACAGTCAAGTACATATATTTGTTAAATGTAACACACAACAAAAAAGATGTTTAAAATTTTTCATAAAATGTAATTGACTATTGAAAAATAGATTTTTTTTCTAAATTGTTTAAACATTGCATGGAATGTAAAATATTTAGGTAACTCTTTGTTATATTTAGGTAAATGTAACAGTTTTTATGTAAATATAACAAATCGTTCTGAAAGATATAAATATTTAAGAAATGTAATGTGTTTTTTTATTTAAATTTGAATAATGTGTATAATAAGAATATGAGGATAACAATTTAAGAAAATTAATATGTATAATAAGAATATAAGTTTGATAAAAAAAATCTAGGCCATTTAAAGAATTTTGACGAAAATAATTTAGATAACTTTTGGTGTAATATAGTTTTAACTGTAATTTGGGTAAGGATTTCAAAATTCAAATTTTAAAATGGATAAATGAATTTCAATATTCACATGGAAGAGTCATAACGGAATGGAGAAGATATGAGGATTTGAGTTAATAAGATATATTTTTAATGAATGACAGATTTGTATTTTGACATTTTACCATTTTTGAAAAGTCAACAAACAAATCAATATAAACTAATAAGGTGATGACACCTCATGGACTTGTAAGTGGGGCTTATTTTTTGAGGCCTAGGCATCACGATTGAATCCTAAATCATATCCATGCCCACTGAACATCTCACCTCTCTCAGCCTCACCTCTCTCACCGAAAACGATGTTATTCACCAAGGAACATCTCACCTTAACTTCTTGTATTGGTTTTCTGAAGAGCTTTGCAATGGAGGAGATATGAACAATAATTAAATTGAAGAATTGGACGTCAAACCTTCCTGAATGGTGTCATTGATCAGTCATAGAAGGAGAAAAAAATTTAAAAAGTGTAAAAACTAAATATATTTTATTTATCATGATTTTTAGTTAAAAAATTAAAATAAAAACATACTATTATAGCTTATCTTTTATAAATAAACAAATAATTTTCTCTAAAATAGGGATTAGATAAAAAATATCCAAATAAAACCAAAAGTGAAAAAAACATATAGACACAATTTTTAAAAAATCGGAAATAATTTAAATGATTTTAAATGAAACATGTTAATTATGATTACAAATAAATAAATCCCTATATAATATGGAAAAAAAATTATAACAAATAGGATCAAATTTTATATAAAATTTTGGGACAGGAATATTGCCACCACCTAAATTACTTTAGGCACCATCACCTAAATTAACTTTAGGCATCCATACATATACACTTCTTAGCTATAATGACTTAGAGCACCACCACACCACTCTACCAATTTGGGCTGGACAAGCCTACCATCCAAATCCAAAGTACATATAATTTCTTACAAAGTAGGCTCTGGAACGGGTTATCTAAGTATTTATATTTTCTAGATAAATACCATGTCGAGGGAAATATTCCAAAACCTTATAGCTTTATTAACACATCAATGTTTCTTTCTTAACATACCAGCTGTGACAGTCCATGTTAAAAAATACTAGTGCGTGCGCGTCACCTAAGCTCTGATACTAACTGTGGCAGTCAGTGCCCAAAACCCTTGGCACGTGCGCGTCACCTACCTTAAAAACTTCCGTTGCGCAACTCTGATACAACATTTAATCAACCATATTAGGTGTTCTGCTGACTGCTTAAAATTTACTGGATGTGTTGTTATATAGTTGATTATATATGTGGTTGATTAAATATTGACTCAGAGTTGCACAACAGAAGAGTTTGGCAGTCAGGTGATGTGCACACACCGGGGTTTTATACGCGGACCACCACAGTGGGTATCAGAGCTTAGGTGATGTGCACGTGCCAGGATTTTTGGACACGGGCCGTCTCAGACACCCTATATGTCTAACTCATTCCATAGAACCTACGAGTATTTTTGGTTCCCAACGACAAGGAGATTGTCTATGATATATAAATATGTAGACACCCCATGTATCTAATCCACAATTTTTTTCTGTTCTCATCTATAGAAGGATTGTCTAGGAAATATAAACATGTAGACATCCTATATGTCTAACATATTTTAGAACCTAAGATACATTGTGTAAATATGTATTTTGGATTTGGGTGGTGAGTAGGGGTGGTAAACGAGCCGAACGGGCCGAGCTTTCATATGTTCAAGCTCGGCTCGTTTATAAACGAGTCGAGTCGAGTCGAGCCGAGCTGAGCTCACGAGCCTCAACGAGCCTAACATTCTTCTTCATTTTAGGGTTTTTGGCGATTGAAAATAAAATTTTAGCCTAAATGAGCCAAGTTCATGAGCTTAAACAAGCATAACTTTGTATTAATTTAATATTCTGATTTTATAAAGGAGTTTAGTCAAGCTTCAACTAAGTTTTAATAACTAAAACGAATCGAATTTGAACATAAAATGAAGTTCGATCCAGGTCCCGAGCCTAACCGAGCTTTAAAATTTGTTCAAGCTCGCTCATATATCTAAATGAACGAGCTTGAACGAGCTCAAACCGAGTCGAGCCCGAGCCGAGCCCGAGCGGCTTGGTTCGTTTACCAGCCCTAGTGGTGAGCTTGTCTAGGCCAAATTTGTAGGGTGGTGGCAACTATTGGATGATGCTCCTCCGTTTGGTAACGAGTTTGGGCGAATTCCGCTTTTTGAAAAGCTAAAATCTCAAAATCGTGCAGTCAAATAGGTCGAATTCCGGCGGAATCAAAAGCTGGATTCCTTTTAATTTCTCTCTCGAAATCCGTGTTTTTAAAATCTAAAAAAGAACGTTTTTTTGTCGGAATCGATTTTTTGAATTGAAAAGCAACCTTTTCTACCAAACATTAAACTCCTTCCAAATATTGATTCCTGAATAAAAAAAAAGCATAAAAAAAAAGTCAAGGTCTAAAATTATCTTAAAAAGCAGCTTTATTCCAAAATCTACTTTTCAATCTGTGTTTCCAAACGGAGAGTCATTTCCAAATGAGAAGTGTATAGATGGCAGTTGTGTAAATAAAGGAGGTGGCTAAAATAATGAGGGTGGTGGCAACATCCCTACCTTATAATTTTATATGAAAATATTAAATTCCTATAAGTAGGAATTATTGTACAAATAAAACAGGTGGTTCCTTAATTATATACTTTTATATAAAATTATTATATATACTGTGTGAATTAAAAAATGCTCCTTTTAATTGTGTATCATGATATCATGATTCTAACATGATTTTAAAATTCAACATTATATATAAGAAGTTAAACAAATATAACAATAATAAATTAATGAACATATAAATGCTTTATATAATCAGAATAAATTAGTCCAACATACTATGAAACTCAACCTTATAATATTAAATCATGAACATGAAACTTATAATTAATAGTTAAATCAAATTTAATGTAATTATATAAAAATAGATCCAAAAAAATAAAATATAAAGATTAACATTACCAACTAATGAAAACAATGACAATTACATATCGAAAGCTAATTAGAATAAAAAAAATCATTAACATGAAATTAAAAATAAGATTTGTTAGATGTGATTATGGAAAGACAAATCCGAAGAAATTTTTTTATTGTGATATTACCTAATTAAAAAACTTGCAGAAGAGAAAAAACATGGCATGTAGATGAGAAAAATATCTATTTATAATGTATGAATATATCTGATATAAAGTTTCTGATGTAAAATTTTAAAATAAAGATAACCATGCAAAAGAAATGTGAATTTTATTAAGATAATTGTTTAAATATATGATGTAATATAATACAAATAAGTATAATTTTTCTAAAATTTAAATAAATATATACGAGTAATTAATCCATTATTTAAAAGATAAAAAAAATATTGGGTTAGAATCATTTTATTGAGTAAGTAATAGATAAGTATAATTTTTTAAAATTTAAATAAATATATATAAGTAATTAATTAATTGTTTAAAAGATAAAAAAAGAAAAAAAAATATTGGGTTATGATTTTTTTTAATGATTAAGTAATAGATAATAGGAACAACTAGTCCACTAACACTTTTTTTTATCCCCTAATTTATTAGACCCACGATCCTAAAATTTTGTTATTCCTAAATCAACCACCGGTCTATATTGAAATGCTATCAAACTCTAAACCCACCTCTTCAATTCTTCCCCGATATTTCCTCTACGTGCTTTCTCGGACAAATCTCCAACGACAAGAGCCTAAAATGCGATCAGAATCCAAGAAGCGTTCAAGTCATTCCAGCAGAGCTAGCCGAGTGAGGCGAAGATCGGGAGATCTGGATCGGAGGAGCGGAGTCAGTCGGAGAAACAGAGGTTCTTCGAGGCGGACGTGTTTATCGCTCCAATCACGCGCTCCTACTATAAGTGAAAGGAAAATCTGAAATGGGCTCCGTCTGAATCGTCTGGCGTCGACTTGCTCTTCGAAACCTGCGTTGGGAAGCCTGAACGGGCTCCGGACAAGGACTCGAAGCAGATGATCGCCTCCTCCGAAGTAACAGTCAACGCAGCCTCTGTCATCACGTTTTCCGTAGCGTATCCAAGGCCAAAGAAGAGACTCACTGAATCCTCAGTGGTCATAACACAACGGTTTATGGCTTGTTGGTTAAAGGAAGTCTTAGGTTCGAATCTTGACGCTGACTTACCCACCTGTTTGTTGATGATTATTTGAAAGAATTTTTTGTGGGATCAGATAAACATGCGGAGGTAGCTTTCCCAGCTCGACTGTAAAGTCAGCGTCACGAGGAGTCCATCCGATAAAAAAAAAGAAAAAGAAGAGACTGACCAATTTTGTCAATATTATGTTTTTTTGTGTTTATTGGGTTAGTGGGATTAATTGTTTCCAAAACAAATAAGATTTCTTTTTTTTTTTTTGTTTTCTTTGGTTGGGGAGATCAGCAAATGAGTAGGTGGGGATAGATGTGCCCCAAGCACAGCGAAACATTTTAAGCATTAAACTCACCGCAAAAAACAACTCACCGAGATCTTCTTCCCCTCCACCCCCGCCTCAACAGATCTCCCCCAAAAATACAAAAACCCTCGAATGGTGAACATAGAATAATCAATCAAGAACAAATTTTGGCGGGGAATCTCACAAGCAGAGATCGATATCTTCATCAATCGGTCTTCCAATCAACAATGGCGGATCCAAACATCCAACAGGTTCAAACCCCATTTCTCTCTATGTATTTTTTGAAAGAAAAAATTGAACTTTTTTTTTGAATTTTTTTATTTTTGGGGTGTTGTAGATCATAGAGAGTCAGGTGTTGACGGTGGCGAAGGCGGTGGAGGACAAGCTCGACGAGGAGATAGCGGCGCTGGATCGGACGGTGGACGACGATGACGACCTGGAGGCGCTGAGGGAGAGGAGGCTGAGGCAGATGAAGAAGATGGCGGAGAGGCGGAGCCGGTGGATCTCGATCGGGCACGGCGATTATTCCGAGATCCCGGAGAAGGAGTTCTTCACCGCGGTGAAGGCCAGCGATCGCGTCGTCTGCCATTTCTACCGCGAGAACTGGCCCTGCAAGGTTCGTTTTTTTTAAATAAAAATATTTACTTTTTTTTCTATATCATGGTTGAATTTCTTTATCACTCCTTTTTGTTGTTTTTTGGTTTCATTTTAGTAGATGTGAATTGGGTTTTTTTTTATGATTGTAAATGATAGGATTGAAATTGAAATGTCATTGATGGTGGTTCGGTAATTGTTTAAATTGTTATTGGGCGTTGATACACTAAAGTCATTCTTGCAATCCTAATCAAGTGTATAATTTTTCTAATTGAATACCTACTAAGTCAAACGAGTATGCACTTGATGAGGGAAAATGCAAAAAGTATGCATTCAACTAATTAAGTACATATTTTATTTTTGTGAAAGTATGTACTTAATTAAACGAGTATATACCTTCAAAAAAATTCAATATGTACTAGGACTAAGAAAATGACTGCAAGAATGACTGGATCTAACACAATTTCCATTTATTAGTTATGGAAATTTGGTTTGCTAGTGGTGTTTGTTTGAAATTTTATGGTGTGTGAAATGATAGAATGCTGGAGTATATACATGTTTGATAATCTAATTGTTTAGCGCTCGGTTGATTAATTGGATCATCCAAGAATTTTGATGAAAATCATGCTATTTTGGAGTTGGAGATGGTTTTGATTTGTTTTTTCTGATCACAAAAGATGAGAGCCAGAAGAGGGATTTGTTGAGGAAGATATGGTTTGTGGGATCTCAAAGTCTCGAGCTGCACTCTCTCAGGGACAATTCACTGCACCAATTTTGTCAATATTGTGGAAGGAAAATTTGATAATTAGTCACCCATCAAATTATGCTATAATAACAGAGTTTACAAAGCCAATCACATTAAAGTTTGTCGATTCAGATTAGCTTGTCATCTACCACAAAATTAGTGAAAGTTCTGAAAATACTGAAGTTGCCTTGTAAATGTCATACCAGTATGTGCATTTAATCGGATACAAGACTCTCAGACTAGAAAGGATTGGGCTATGTAAGATCACTGCTCTCAAGTTTGACAAACGAGAGGCCAGATCAAGTGTAGGACCACTTCCAGCTGAATGGCCATATAAGATGAGATCCTCGTCTCTGACTCATAATCGCTCCATTAGACATTTATAGACAGCGTCTATGTCTGCATATGTATTATACTCACTGGGATGTTTGAAAGAAAACTAATAAGAGTTTAGTACTGAATATGTTGACATGTGACATTATTGAGTAATATGGATTGAATGTCAGGTAAATGTAAGAAAGTTTATCCAATATCCATGCAAGCAAATTAATAAGATTCAAAACTTACCTTTCCAGTAGATTGTCCATAGCCAGAAAAGTCATACCTGTCAAAATATCTTATTAATACCAATAATTTAGCAAATAAAAGTCCTCAAATTTTACAAATTAACTTCTGCAGTGCATTGAACTTGTAGAACAAGACTAAAATATCTTCTCAAAACACTAGAACTTCGAATGAAAAAAAAAACATGCTTAAAAAATGGGAATAGCGAAATGATAAATAAAAAATCACACTATTACAGGAATCATTTACATCACATCCACAGGGGACACAAGTTACAACCAATGCAAATGATTCCCAAAAATATGGACAATGAAAGATTGAATGTGTAGAAAAATTGAAGCCAAAAGGATTTGCTCTTTGCCATATTGAAAATTGAAAAGTTCATTATGTGTTTCGGTTGGCCTTTTCCCCCCTCTGATATGACAAAAGGTTTAGAGAGTTGGTGAGACAGGACACATGTAACACCTGAGAAGAGATATAAGAGAGAAAAAATACAATTATTATCATAGATGAAAGGAATGGGAGGAAGGGCAACCCCAATAAGATATAACAGAAAAGATTGACCACATTGTGATGAGATGCAAATCCAATGTATATCAATGAAGGAACAGCTGCTGTCAAACACCAAAATCAAGCATTTAGATCCCAACATTAGCAAGTGAAGATTATACAGAAGTGGTTTTCCGGTTCCAAAGCTGAAGCTGGGGTCTGTGTGCGTGCGCGTTTATAGTGGGGTGTGTGTGTCAGAGATTTTGATGGCTTGGAAGCTCAATTTGTGGAGTAGAAAATACAATAGAAATCAGTTCTGCACCTTTTGTTTTTTTTTTGCAATTGTCTATTACCTTGTGTTTGGAGTATACTAGGTTGTCAGTATATTGTAGATGACTTTATATATTTTTCTGCTTGTCTGTCTGTCTGCTTTTCCATGTCCAGAGGAGTTGGTACCATTCTGGTTTAAGCCTAAACTGCATAATGAATCATATAATTTTTCTTACCTTGTTGGTGCTAATTAAGGATTTCATATCATTTCCCTATTCTATCCACGAATTGGCTAATTAAGGAATTCGGCACCATAGGCTTCTTATGTTTTTCTTTATTTGTATTTAAAATGATGAAGTGCTTTTGTACCTGTCGTCCCTTTTTCATCCTATGAATTTTTTTGGCTTACATAAATGTTTTTTTGTAGGTTAACAACTGTTTGGCATTTTCCCCCCATTTTAAAACTTGATGTAATGTATAACATATTTTGCACTCTGGTATACCTTTGGGATTCTAGATCTTTTGAAGTCTCCAATGATGGTCTGCTTGTCCTTTGTTACTTTGAAAGATCATGTTATGATAGTCTGCTGTGACCATCATTGAAGATCTTTCCAATTTGCTGAATCATTTTCTTCTTCCTGTATTCTAGCATGTCTACTCTTCTTTCTTTGCCTTCCTTGGGACCTGTTTAGATATGAATCATAGAATTCATGGATCTCTGGTACCTGTTAATTTTGGATTCAATGGGATGAACGGATTTTGCAAATCTGTGTTTGGTGTGGAGGTTTGCAATCATTTGATGTGGATTCTTGTACAAATCAATTTTGCTATCAATGAAAGGTTTTGCAGTTCATATGATGGGCTAATTTGAAGCTGAATAACATTCAAGGTGCCAACAACATTGTTGGGATAGTTTGAATTGAATGCCAATGCATAAGGTTCTCCCATCTTTTGTGAAGCTTTGGCGGTTTGGCTCAATCTTTCTGGAAACAAATTATCAGTGAGAATATGTCATTGTTTTTCTGGCATCAGCCCATACTTTTATCTCAGTTGTACAATGATTCAATGATTTAGATTGTGACTGTCAACAATTCTTATCTGTATTTGAGTGTTAAAAAGGATTTTCACATTCTGTGTCAGACTGTCAGTATATCGATTTTTGAACTACTATGGAAACTTACTAACCTCCATTTGAGTGTTATGTTCCAGGTGATGGATAAACACCTTAATATATTGGCAAAGCAGCATATAGAGACACGTTTTCTGAAAATTCACGCCGAGAAGAGCCCCTTCTTGACCGAGAAGCTTAGATCGTTGTGCTGCCAACCCTAGCCCTCATAAAGAACACAAAAGTCGATGATTACTTGGTATGTGATATCTTGATCCTACATTGCATGTAAACTTTAATTCAATCGGGAATACATGAACATATCACTGGAATGCATTCCAGGTGGGATTCAATCAACTCGGTGGGACCGATGAGTTCACCACAGAAGAGCTTGAGGAGAGGCTCGCGAAGTCTGAAGTCATATTTTTCGAGGGTGAGTCTTCCATGAGCCGGACGAAGCCCAGCACGACGACCAAAAGGAACGTCCAACAGTCCGAGAATGCAAACTCCTCAGACTCAGATTGATTCAATGACTCATTGACCCATCAATCTTCTCGCATTTCTGCTTCCAATATTTATCTGTCGCTGTCCCATAGTTGTAATAGATGTGTGCTTATTCCAGCTCTGTAATACAATTGTGTTATTACATTTTAGTATAATTGGCTTCATTGATGGTAGCTTTGTTGTAATTCAGCATCATTATTATATATTTGATCCACTTGAGTATTCATATCAGATGGGATACGCAAAACACCATATGATCTGTATTCAGATGAACTATTTGAATTCAGATAATTACCTGAATTATCTGATTTATTATTTTTAAGTCAGATAATTCTTGTTAAACAAAAAGAATCAAATTTATAATACATTTTTCTACTAATACAACATGTAGTAGCATGTGTGCGCGCACATAAAAAGAGTAGAAATCTCTGAGAGAACATTAGGAGGATACATTCCAAAATAGTTAGATCAAGTTGTCGTACTTGAGATGAAGCTGTTTGGATGCCCAAAAACCTTATCTTTCTCTAATACCAATAAAACAAAATTTATTCTGCTAATCCTTGCTGAAAACCTTCAAACCGCCCTTTCAGACCTCAGTGTCCCATCATTTGTATCAGGGTTAACCAAACATAATATTAATAAAATAAACATTATTTGTAAATGTAAATTTTATTCAGATGATTATTTTGATTTACTTGGTGTTTTCGGTGTTTTCAAGGAGTTATATCTACGAGGGGAAAAGTCAGTTTACATGGGGAAAAATCCATATAATCCCTAAAAACTCCCCAAAATTCATATTATTATTAGAAAAAAAATCCATATAACCCCATGTCAGGGTTATATAGATTTCTGGAAAAGTCAGGGGTTATATGGATTTCAATCAATTTAAATAGGGTTATATGAATTTTTCCCTAATAATAATATTAATAATAACTTAAGTTTCAATCCAAAGATGGGCTAAAAGATTATGCACAGGTGCGTTGATACACTCAATTTGTTTTATCGCTCTATACTTATATATACTGCATTATCATAATATATGGGGTTTTATTATAGTATTTAGCAAAAAAAAAAAATTTTTTTTTTTATTTATCTCAACATATATTTAAGTTCATATAATAATATACAAAAATGTACTATTATATGATTTAAAAAAAAAAAAAAAAGCCGGACGTATCATTTTCCTTGTGCACAAACACCACCATTGTGACTCTACAGTACTTCCCCACACAGAGATCTTTGACCCCTCCCCCCCTCCATGGACAAAGTCCCTCCATGAGACCTCTCACTTCTCTCCCAAACCCAATTTCACCTATCACCATCGCATCCACCACCACTTGTCTGTTGATCTTATTCATCTTCTTCTTCCATCAAAACCCATTTTCTTATTCTTATTCTCACTCTCCTCTTTTGATTGCCTCACCAGCCATGGCTCGCAGTTTCGTGCTCTGGCTCCACGGATTGGGCGACTCGGGACCCGCTAATGAACCCATCAAGAACTTATTCACGTCTCCCCAGTTCAAGAACACCAGATGGTCCTTCCCTTCCTCGCCTCACAGTCCCGTCTCTTGTAATTGTAAGCCCAATATGCGTATCTCTCTCTGTCTCTGTCTTGGTTCATCAGTCTTTGATAATGAAATGTGGGTTTTGTAGATTCTTCATTTGGGTTGTAAAAAAATCTGATTTTGGTTTGATTAAGTGATTGGTGGTGGTACTTGTTGAGGGTGAATGCTAAAGTGGGTGTTTTTGGTTTGATAATGTGAAGATTGATTGTTGGTGTGTCAACATCTGATGATATTTATGATGTTTGAAGTGTTGGGAATGCTTTTGCTTTATATCATTGGTTGGATGACACTAACAGTTTAGTGGAATCTGGTTTGCTTTTTCCACGTTGAATGATCATTTGTCATTCTAAAGTTTTTTATATTTTTTTGGAGTAGAGAGAGCATATTTTATGAACCATTGTACATTTTGGGTTTCTTATTATAGGGCATCAGTTAAGAATTCATATTTTTCTATGTGCATTCTTTATGAAGATTTATACAGCCTGATTATGAGTGCTTTTTTCTATGTGCAACGGATCTGTGATGCCCTCATGGTTTGACATTTATGAGATACCTATAACTTCTGTGAGTTGTGATTCTTCATACATATTTTTGTTGTGTCCTTGGAGTCATGATGCATTGTTATATATGAGTAAAAAAAAACTTATGGTTTTCTTGTAGTAATTTATTTGTGCAAATTTCCATCTGAAGGTATGACCACAAGGTATAAATTTACTTTAGTTGATTTTTATTCATAGAGAAAAGATATGCATATCATTATTCAATTTTATAATAGGTGCATTAAATTTTCTTCTTTGTATAATGGTATAGCAAAATGGTATTTTCTTTATATGACTTTTGTGAATCTGTCCCCATTTTGATCTTTCTAGTTGGCTTATCATAAGCTTAATCAAACCTGAGTCACATGACTAGATTTTTTTTTTAAGGATTCTAAGTGATATTACGAATTTCGGTGATTGAAAAATTCTGATTTAGGAAGGTATGGATGGAATGGGACATCATGCCTTACCTCAAGGCTGAAAAGGACTCCCACAATGTGGAGATTGATAGTTTTGAGCACCCAATACAAAAACATCCTATGTCCTAGGAGAAGCCACTATAGTTCAATCCAGGACTTTCCATCACTTTGGTCTGCAACAACTCTTTCAGTTTATATTTTTCTATCTGGATTCCAAACATATAACAAAAGGGTTAAACAAAGCATGATTCCGGCGGCGTTATGGGCTATTTGGCGCGCAAGAAACAACAAGCTTTTTAATGGACAGCGGCTGTACTTGGAGAACCTGTGGGAGGACACTGAACACTTCATAGTGGACTGGGGAAGGGAGATCGCTGGTGCCAAGCAGATTAGGATCGTGGGGGGGCGCTTCCAGATCAAGGAATGAGTCATAGGAGTTGTTAGTTTGGACCGGCAGTAGCATCCTCAGCTACTGCGGGCTTGTCTGTGGTGTTGTGGAAATGACATCTTCTTCTTAATTTTGTTTTGTTTTGGCAGGTTTCTTCCCTGCCTACCTATTCAGGCCTCTTTGTTACAATTCCAGTTATTAAAGGGACTACAATTTGCATTAAAAAAAGGGTGCATCTCAATGGTAGTCCTTGTCTTCCATTTTATCCAACAATCAAATAGAATCGATAAATGGAGTCATCCCTATTTGTTAGATCTAGTTTCCCTTGAACACATTCAAAAGATAGGCAATTGAATGGGCATGCCGTGGCTGACATGTATCAGATACGAGACACAAAACAACACGCGTTGGACCTGTGCGAGACACGTCCTATCCTACATGTATCCAAAATTCAAAAATAAAAATTTGAATTTAGGGGACACACTGGATGCAGGATCGAGATGTGTGGCATGCAGCCCGACATTGTAACTTTGTCAATAACTATGGTGAAGTTTATGCTCACCTGAAGCCAATGTTGTTAAAATTTTAATGGCATTGATAGTCAACATGTTACAGTTATATAAATTTTTTCTAGTTTGGATGTGCACTCGTTTAGAATATTTTGTCTATCTCAATGCATGAAAGAGATAGGTCTCTTTTACACCAAAAAAGAAAAAAAAAGCCAGAACATAAACAAATAATCATAACATATATATTGTTTTATCGTATCATATCATGTCTATGTCCCATCTCATCTCTGTGTCTGTGCTTCATAACATATGGGGCATTTACTTGCTAGATGCCAAACCTCTCCGTTTGAGGATGTACAGATCTGTTTATGTTTCTGGAATCTGGAAATTGTTAGATGCAGAATACCATTTTATTTGATTTCTAGATCCTGGCTGAGTAAAACACAAGAATTTAAAGTTTCAATGTTCAGGAATCTCCTAGAGATGAAAAGGGACTCCTTAAAGCTGTTGAAAATGTGCATGCAAAGATAGACAAGGAGGTAGCCTCCGGCACAAGTCCAGAGAATATCTTTGTTTGTGGATTTAGCCAAGGCGGTAGGATTGTTTTGGCACCTTTTCTTTTTCTGTGCACATTTGTGATCGATTCCTGCTATTAACTTCCAAACATATGAATCACAGGTGCCTTGACTTTAGCAAGTGTATTGCTATATCCAAAAACCCTAGGTGGTGGTGCAGTCTTCAGTGGATGGGTGCCTTTTAATTCATCAATTATTGAACGCATACCACCAGAAGCTAAAAAGGTATCAATAGGCTGATCCCAAGTATATTCCTTCCTTTCTAGTTAGTAAATTGTTGCTATTCGAGATGAATCAAATACAAATACTTTCCCAAACAACTGGTTTTTGTTAATTTATGAAAGCATTTCCATACTTCACATGGACTCTAATGGCCACATTTTTTTTCCCTTTGATTGTTGTCAATTGTGGTGACAATATTCACCTGTACTTTAACTAGATCATGACTATTTTATTTCATATTTATTATGATTGAAAAGAACAAACAAGTTGGGTTGTTCTACATTAAACATATGTTACAACATTTTTGAGATATGCAGTTCCAAAAAGATGTCGAGAATCATGATATGTTGATGTTGATGTTGATGTTATAGTCAATTCGTTTATGGAAATATAAAAGTTTATTCTGGCGAATTTCAGTTTTAGATATAGTCGCCATTATGCTTATTGCTTGCTGTGCATTCCACGGTTTCATCTGGTGCATTATTTCATCTCAGTACCTAGGAATCTAAGATTAGTGTTTGTTGTCTTACCAGTTGATATTCTATGAATCAAACTTCTTTTACTTTTTCTGCCATGATTGTGAAAAATAAGATGCAAGCGTGGGAGATTATTAGAAATTTGACATAATTGCATTTAAGTCCATGAGAATCCCACCCATTTTGGTGGGATTTTAAAATGACTTTTTCCTTTATATTTCTTTTTCCAAAGTCCACAAAAGTCTACAAAAGTGCATCACTTAAGAAAGTCTTCACAAATCCTATTTAAATTGATTAACACATGACAAAATGTCTGCTATAAGGAGTCTCAATCGAATAATGGTGGACTTTTTGTCCACGAAAAAATGTCTCAATCGAATAACGGTGGATTTTTTGTCCACAAAATAATGTCTCAATTGAATAACACTAGCCTTTTTGTCCACGAAATAATGTTTCAATTGAATAACACTGGATTTTATGTCCATGAAATAATGTCTCAATCGAATAATGCTGGACTTTTTGTCCATGAATCAATGCCCTATTTGAATAACACAAGATTTATAAATCCATGGACATGAACATTTTGTCCATGAAAATCCTAATTGACTTACCCCCTATTAATGTCCTGCGTGGATTTCAAACACCCAAAAAAGGATATTGAATGTGAAATAGATTGCTGTAAATACCTTTTCGATGGATGGTTATCGATGGAACCACTTGCAAGGTGGTGCATGTCCAATCCGATATGCTTGAACTTTGGTCTACATTGTCTAACAGCATATGATTATACTTTTGTGTCTATGGTCACAATTGAATGTTATACATGTGACCATCATGCTATTACTGGATTATATGGAATGCATGTTGAACATAATTTAATGTGTTGAAATTGGTCCAGCCATCCCATTAGACCTAGTTTGACCAATCTTTTAGCCCCTGTTAGGATAGAGAATTAAGTTATTCTGATATTTATGACTATTCTAGTCTAAATAAGGATAAAATGATTTTTTGTTTGGTTGCATTTTGAATTATTTCGTTGGGAAACGTAATAATAAAGTTTTTGTTGTTTAGATAAAATTCGAATAAGGTGGATAAAGATTTATAAAAGTTGAAAAAATGATGACAGTTGATTTTAAGAGGTGATAATAAGTTGATTTGACAGTGGAACCATATATTCTTGGGTGACTCTATTTGAGCCCCTCTAAATTGTAAGTAAGCCTCTCTTATAAGTAAGCCCCTCACATTTTAATCATTTAATGTACAAGCCCCTCATATATTAACCGCATATGTAAATAATAAACAAGCCTCTCTCACATCAAAACCTCTCCCTCACCCCTCCCCGTCTCCCCCTACAAAACTCTAATTAACATATTCTAATAAAAAAATTAATGTAAATATAAAAAGAATATGAAAATCCATTGTTTTTACATATATTCACACAAATTTTCAAAATCCTAAACCCTAAAAAAATAAATAAATAATTAAATCCTATATACACAATATGTATGCTTATTAAAAGAATGTTAATTAAAAAAATTAAAAAAATTAAGTGAACTTATGTATTAGGGGTGTATTTATAAGAAAAATCTAAATGGATCTTTAACAATCCATTTAAATGGGGCTTACTTACAAATCAGAGGGGCTCAAATAGAGCCACCCTATATTCTTTTGGATTGAATAACCTGGAATAACTTAATTCCACTAGTTGGCTAGAATCCATATACCAGTTTATACCAATTAATTATGGCATACAAATTCTCATTTAGTTGAGCCTTCCAATCACTATTTTGAAGCTATTCCGACTAATTCCCACTTAATCCGGACCTATTCTCAAACCAAATGGGGGCTTAAGTTTTGGGAATATGGAATCATTCTCTTTTCACATAGTTTTTTTTCCTGATTTTAGGTGAACCATTTTTATAATTAAGAATAGTTTATTTTATGTTCAAATGGATGAATTGTCATATCCAAAAACAAAGGCGTATTGAAAGCTCCAGCCTCCAGGGAGACCTAAGCGATCACCAATCATATAGGGAGACTAGTTTCAAGCATTGGAGAGGTTGCATTTCAGATAATCTCAATTTAGTACTAGCACTTTAAAAAAAGAAAACTAAGAAGAAACACAATTATTGAATAATAAATTCCGTAACTTATTTGCTCCACACCAATGTTGTTTTCATTTTTTTCCAATATCAATCCATGTTGGACGAGGAACTGCCAGAATTCCATTCCTCTATTTCCTTCAACCGAATCTATTGAATTCACAATATGTTCCCTATATATCTGTATTATGTATAATGTTATCAAATAAAACATATGCTGATATTTGTTGTAACCTTTCAGACACCGATTCTCTGGTCACATGGTATGTCCGATAGAACAGTGTTGTTCGAAGCTGGCCAGGCCGCACCTCCTTTTCTAGAATTGGCTGGCATGACTTGTGAATTCAAGGTACCTTAACATATCCTCATTTTAACCTACTCTTCTTTAATCCAATATCATCTCACGCACCAACTTGGTTTCTTTGCTGATGTCAGGCATACCCAGGTCTTGGCCATTCCATAAGTAACGAAGAGCTGAAGTCTTTGGAATCGTGGTTCAAGACGCGTCTACCAAGCTCTTCATAACTTCGTCCTGCTCTTGTATCGGTTGGATTATATTGTTGGCTTATTCGAACTGAATCTTTGCCAGGGAAGCCAAACATAACATATTAGTTCTTCCATTTGGATTCTGAAGCAGAATGAGGGGGGTATAAATAAACTCTTGCTTTTACTATTTCCAGTGTATTTTGTGAGGATGTACTCGTTCAGAAATAGTTCTTGGCATTCCATTAGTAGGAATTCTAAATTGGGAGTAATGAAAACCAGTTCCACTGGAAAGGAAAGGATTTGAACCTTGCGTATGCAAGGGTCGGTATGGGCTTGGATTATGGGCTTTGGTCTCATAGTTTAGTGGGTGGATCTATAATGGTCCAAGTAACTTTACTTCTAGTAAGGTAGAAACAATTTTTTTTTTTTTGGGTGAATTGCTCAAATACCCTACAGCTAACCCCTCATTATTTATGTGCCCTCACTTTTCAAAAAAAAATTATATACCCCTGTAGCAAACACTCAATTTTTTTTACCCTCTATTTATTCTCCCAGCCCAACAAAATCACAGTTTTCCCCCTTTATATATGTTTTATGTAACTTGCAGAATTTAAAATGTAATTTTTATAAATATTATTTGTAAGTACATTATTATGTCATGTAAAAATTATAACTTGCAAAACAATATAGAAACATACATTAATGCATAACATTTAATGTATGTGTGATTCTTATAATGTTATGAAGTACACACTTGTTGGTGTTTGATTTATTTAGATGTTTGACTGATTGTTGTATCTCTAATATAGTTTGGAGTGCGCGTGAAGTACGCTTGCTAACTCGAATGTGTAATAATGAATTCAATTTCAGTCAAAAGGATATAAAAAGGATTCAGGGAAGACAACAACTCAGTTCATTAGGGTAGGAAAAGAACGGCAGAATGCAAGCATTCGATAAATTCAAATGTTTTGATGTATTTATTGTGATAAAATATTTTAAGATATTATGCATTAACGTACGTTTCTGAGTGTTTTGCAGTTATCATTTTTACATGATATGCATATTGCATTTACAGATAATATTTACATAAATTACATTTTGTGTTCTACAAATTACAGAAAAACATATATGCACTTACAGGGGGAAACTGTGATTTGGAGGGGGGGGGGGGATTAAAGGGAGGGTAAAAAAAAATTGAGTGTTTGCTACAGGGGTACATAATTTTTTTTGAAAATGTGAGGGCACATAAATAATGGGGGGTTGTAAGGATATTTAGGCAATTAACCCTTATTTTTTTGTTGAAGCAAAATTTAAGTCTTTTATTTCCCTTCTCTACTTGCATATTCGCAATTTGTTCGTTTTTTTTTTTTTGAAATGTCGGTAGACAATTGTTATCCCGATCATATATTATGAGTAGACAAGAGTCTAAAGTTTTACAAAAGGGGAAGAGACGCAAAATAGATAAAACATAATGAAAAGATGAGAACATAAAAAGAGCATCTAAGTGAAACGCAATTACCTAGGAGAGGTTCCTACTTGGGATCATGTATGTTAAAAAAATAAAAGCATAACTGGTGGGGTCTGTCTAGTCCCACCCACCGTTTTTCTTACCTCACCAATCAATTAAAAAAAAACCAGTGTTTTGCTATCCCCACCGATCCGGTCAGTTCGACCGGATTTCAGGTTTTGGGCGACCGAACTTGGTCGTCATTTCAGGTTTTGGACGACTAGATTTGGTTGTCATTTCAGTTTTTGGGCGACCAAACCTGGTCGAACAGGATTTGTAATAAAGTTTATAATTTTTTTTCTTGAAAACATAATCCCACGATGTGTATTCTCCTTGAATCATTCATATCACTCCAAGTCTGAGTTGTAACATAGGGAGAATAAATCATTATTTTAAATATAGAATATAAGAACAATTTTTTTTACATAAGTCACAACAAATTTCAAAAACCAAATATAAAATGTGTTTGGATCAACTGGTATATATTTTTGTTTTCAAACAAAGAATAATCTTAAGTATGAATTCAAACGAAGCTTAAAAATGATATATATTGTCATATTTTTCTATAAAAATTTGAATTAATCGAAAGTATACATACTTACATTTTATTCAGTCCCTTAGCTGTTGTTTGGATAAAAGAATAAATGTAGAATATGATGGATAAACTCAAAAATTTATTTGTTTACAAAGAATAAGTAGATATAGTTTTGAACCATGTTCGACCAATTACGGTCGCCCAAAACCTGAAATGACGACCAATTACGGTCGCCCAGAACCTGAAATGACGACCAAATCCGATCACCCAAAACCTGAAATGACGACCGATTTCGGTCGAACTGAATTGGTGGGAACAACAAAACACTGGTTTTTTTTTTATTAGTGGGATAAAAATTGTCTTGGTGGGGATAGACACGCCCTAACTGGTATTGGTGGATACCATCTCTATTTATTTACAAGAGCATTGATACAATTTGTTCATTTTACAACCCTGTTTACAGTCGATCCCCCAATCACATATACAATGCAATTGTGTAGTATATACTATGTTATCAATGTTACTACATTATCACAGTGTATGAATATTAAAAGAATTTTATTTTTTTAAAGAAAAAATACTAGTGTATCTTGGTGTATACCCACTATTTACAGCAATACATTGTTCAATGGACGAGTATATACTTAAAAAAATGGTGAGGGCTGTGAAGTTGCACACTGGCTAGACATCATTTTCCTATATACAAATTCCCCCTGTAGGGTGCTACTTCGGAAAATTCAGTGCATTGAAGGTTCCCCATGATATTTGCAGAGAAAAATATAGACCAAAAACCCAACTTTGGGGTTTCAATTTAAAAGTTTTCAGGAGAAAATGTGTCTAAGCTCAATTAAAGGTTTTCACATTTTCAATAAATTCATTTCAATTAAGTATTTCAATAATTTCATTTCAAGGAAAGTGACCAACGTTAGAAGCATGGATTGCTCCAACACATTGTTTATGAATCAAGACATAACTGAGAACCTGTAAAGCACCCATCATCAAAACCATATAGGCTGTAGAGCATGTATTTATCTAACTCACTGTCCATAAATAACCCATAAACTAATTTTTCTGTGATTCATATAATCAAATATGAGAATTATTTTGCGCAAAGTCATAACTTAATCTTCTATGTTCACATTCAGACCTACAAAATTTGGCCTCAATTGAAATCTGGCATCACTGATGTTTGACTGAGTATAGTATAGTTGATGCTGCAATGGTACTCGGGCTGATTTTACCGGTTGAGGAATCCAAGTGTGGTGGATATATGATGCCTGAGCTTCCTTGGGGAGGGGAGAGAAGTTCAAAGACCTTTTTGGCAGAACCAATCTGCAAATCGCGGAGGTCAGCATCCATGATTAATTTTCTGCAATTAACCAAAAACATGAAATGATTTATCAATGCAAATATACGTGAACAATAAAGAAGCCATGTATCGGAAAAATAAGGGAGTCCTACCTTGCAAGAACGGCTAGATTTTCGGGAGTACATGAGTGAAAAAGAACCTCTGGAATAACACTTGAGTTCATAAGAATATTGGGAAGTGATATATATTGTAGTTTTGTTCTATATTGGATCAACCATTCTGTTAAGAAGTGAGCACGATATGCAACGAGACATGGCAGACGTGCGAGCTGCAGTTCCATGACAGCAGTACCAGATGTGCATAGCGCAGCTGTGCTTGCCTGCAGGAAATATTTCATTTTCAGCATAACATTTGAATACATCAACAATATCTACAACCTTATCATGCTTGTGATTGCTCCAATATGAACACGTAATTCTATGGGTATTATCAGAAATTCTACACCATGAAAGCTTAACACCTATGACAATTGACAAGGCTAGAGATTGAACTTGGAAACATTGAACATCAAAATTCTTCAGTTGGTGAATAAATCTCACTCTACAAACAGAGTGTCAAAAGGTTCAACACACTGCTTCAAAAAAAATGGAGAAAAGATAGGACCAAACACATTGGGTAACACCATCACAAGTTCACAACTAAGATAATTAACCAGTTGGCTTACACTGAATGCGTCATATTTTTGGTTAATGGATGCGCCAGCAATCAATATAGCAGATACTGGTGATGTCTGAATAGCTGTATCAACATACTTCTCAACATGGTGATTAGGTGCCACAGGAATAACAGCAGTCAACCCAGGGAACGAATCTTTCAAGAGATGGACAGCATTCAAGAAAACGGGGAGCATGCGTGTGACTTCTTGTAATCTGCTACCAGGTAGTAAGGTGATGACCTGAGCTCCTGTCGAAGAATGATGAGATGTGAAAGGCAAATAACTCGATCTTCCAAAACATAGCACAGAAAAATAATAAAATGATCTTAATCCACCTGTTATCTTTTACCAGTCAAAGTTTTAATTCTAAAGTTCTAGGTAGATACAGCGCAAACTAAATCTTCCAAGGCTAGTAGAAAAATAGATAATAAAAAAGAGCTACCACAGATGGAATAGAATAGATTAAGAGTAAGCATGTTACCTGAAGAGAGACCATATTCATCACGAAAGCCTTTGCCATTTCCTTCCACTTTCCATCGATCCAATGATGTATTCCCCTGACATTAAATACCCAGAAGATTTCATAACCTCTTCAATAATTATTCCAATTTCGGAATAAAAACTATTTATACTATCAATCACACCATGTAATGTTTCCAACATATCCAAGCAGAACACTCTCATTGGATTATTTTTTCCAAACTAGATGCTTTTAAAGGTCCCCAAGACATTTGATAATATAAAGAACTTCATAATAGAAAATAATCAATTGTTGACTATAAATAACCAATATTCGGCTTTATCATTTTGGGAAGCACTAGATACCATTTTATAAGGAAGAATGGCACAACTATACCAAATTAAAGCTTAAGGCATCTTCCACCATGGGATGTCCAACAAATGTTGCAGCTAATCCATTGGATCTGCAAACCTCTTCTTCAAAAGGAAGGATACACAACAGATGGTCCACAAATTCAGACAATCCCCCGAGCCTTCTTTCACCACCTTTCCATGCCCAAAATGATGGTGCAACATAATGGACATGCACAGGATGTTGTGTTCCTAACTCAGTAGATCTAGCTGCCAGAAAGCATTCTTTCTCATTACTTATAATCAATGCCATATATGATAGTGCATAGAACAGAAAGTGAAATAATCATATGTTACCTACTTACCTCTCAATTTCTTAAGAAAACGGAATGAGAACCCTTTCGAGTCAACCGTCACAACAACATGAGGCCGAAACAAAATGGCAGCTTCAACGGTTTCATTTATCTTCACCTGTCAATCCAAAATTCTTGTGTTAGAATTTTAGAAATTTGAGAAAACAGAATAACAATTACTTAGTCTTCACCCTGAACTTATTGAGATGTGGCACCAGTTCCCATATCCCCATCACTGCAATGTCTTCCATTGGAAACAACGATCGCAATCCTTCCTTGTGCATCAAGGTACTGATTAATTATGTACGATATCAGTGAAAAAGTAATACAGAACTATGACTAAGTAAGAAAAGCTTGCTACATCGAATGTTGCATGATCTATAACTAGCAAAAATGAAACCCAATTCAGGATTCTCTCCAACCTTGATATATTTAAATTTATTAGGACATGGAGACCTCCCAAAAATATCAGAAACCAACATACAAGAAGTTGAATGATAAGTATTCAATTCACAACTAACCCCACATGACACATCTCAAGACCAGTGAGAACAAAAAGCATGAAGAACAATACATACCAATGTGAACCAAAACCTTACATAGGAAATTATTCATCCCATTCAATGTAGCACGAAATACAACTTTCAAGCATAGTCACAAAGTACTCCGATTAGATACCTCCCATACTTCTATATTGAACAGGCTTCTATTCGTTGAATTGCGCATTTGTTACCTTTGAATTCCGGATATCCATTTAGTTTCGATAATTTATCACGTTCGTCATAAGTTAAAAAGCTAATCCTCATTATCATCGCCATCTTCATACTTAACATAGAAGATTGTGAATGTATTTCTAATACTATGACATAATATATCTAGAAAGTAGTTTAATTATCACCATACTTTTACCGTATTTATCCCACATGATTTATGAATGTACGCATTCTGTACCAAATGGAACCCTTGTCGAACATCTGCCATACATGGACTTTGGGACTTGCTTTCAAGGAGGAACCAATTTCGAAATTCTATAACTTGACAAATTTCAATCTTTTAAGACATACAAACCTCCCAAGGTCAAAATTCAGAAACGAACATTAGAGCATTCCAAACATTAAGCATTCGATTCGCAACCAATCCCACATAACATAATTCAAAAACACAACAATCCAAGGCCAAAAAAAAAAAAAAAAAATTCAAACGCCCACACAACAAAACATCACAAAAACGAAGACCCAAATCGAAAAAACAGATTTTGAAACCAACCCAAAGGAGATAGAATGAGAAACAACTGACCCACCGACGCCGGAGAAGCGGATGGGGAATGGAGAGAGGGATTTGAGGGAGGACATGAGGCGGGAGGAGATGGAGTCACCAGAGACCTCTCCAGCGACGACAAACACCCTAAGCTCCCCGTCTTTGTCTGCCATGTCCACCACCCTCTTCGAAGAGAAACTCCTCCTCAAGAAGGACAACGGAGAAGAGGAGGTCCAGAGGGTCCTCTTTAGGAGCTCCCTGGCTGCCATTTAAAACTCTATTTGGTCCACTTTAGGAGGTCCAGGTGGACGCTTTGAACTGAATCCGAGTTTTGCTGTAGAGGAATGGCCGAGAGATTTTGCCAAAGGGCGCTGTATACACTATCCATTTTATACTTTAAAATAAGCGTGTTTAGAATTTCAAAGCATATACATGAAATATATACATCATTAATTTTTTTTTATATTTATTAAATTTGAATTCATTCAATTTAAAATAAAATAATATATATTTTTTATTTAAGCATAGACATCATTAGATAATATTTATTATTTTCTAAAAAAAAGACATATATGGTTTACATTTTGAACAACGGTCATTTTCCTTGTCAGAACCACCTAAATCTACATGAGTGTTGTTACACTTTTTTTTCAACTCTAATTTCATTCTACACGTGGTTTGAATTTTTTTTAAAATAGTATACCTCATCATGAAATACATGATTTTATAAAAAATGAAGCATATACTTTAATAAATTGTATGAATACATTTATAAAAATATGAAAATTTTCATTGAAATATAGACCTCATTAATGTATATTTATGCTCAGTACATGTTCCAATGATTTTTTTTAACGCGTATGGACTGGAATTGGACTGAAAAAAATTGTATATAACAACACTCAATCTACGAAGAAGAATGGAGATAAAAGCAAATTGGGCAAGGTCATACTTTCGATCGTGCCCCCGTACACTTGGGCGATTTAACGAACGCGAAACGAGATGGTATTCAATTACTTCAAAAATGCATGGAAGAAAATCATCTCATGCATCAAAGAGTGGAGCGCATGACTGGCGGGTGTAGCCCGAGTTCATATAGGGGAAAATATTTTAAGTATCACAAAATAAGAGGCAAATTGTATAAGTTTGAGTATATCACGCATTTACCCAACTCCGTTATCTTCGGGGTGTCGTTGAGAGACATCTACTACGTTCTTTTATTTTCTTTGTTTTCTTCTTCTTCTTTTCTTGTAACCCCCATTCAACATATAATGTTTTGATCTTTTAAATAGATATGTCCACATTTTCTCAAAAAAAAAGTAGCACTCAGTTTACATATTCTTTTGTGAGATTTATTTTCTTTGTTGGTCTGTAAATGTTAAAATCTAACTTTAAAAGCATTGTATTAACGCGAACAATTACCTCTCACACACACACACACACACACACACACACGATATTACTGTTTATATCATACAATTACACATTGTAAATTGTAATCACTAAGCACTCTAATCAGTCTAATGCAATGTTTCTGTTCAAGGAATCGGAAACCAAAAAAGGAACTTTTATTCTCAATAACTAATACTGCAATCAATCATCCAGCGATTCTTACATATAATACAAGCTACAACCATAGGTTATATCAAGATATAAATTCATATGCACACAAACACTCAGCACAATCAAGACCACAGAAACTCTGCTAAGGTAGTGTTCATGAAGTAGTCTGCGAGGATGCTATTCAGCCTCTCTGTAGGGTGGAACGCGTCCCAAAAAACGTATTTGTTGGCGTCAGGGCAAGTGAATGGATTCCAAGAGTTGCACAAGTAGCCCATCTCGAACATTCCCGTCGCGCAACACCCTTCTTCGACGTTCTCAAATCCTGTAATTTAGTAATAACAGGAATAAGACTTGAATCAGAATCCCTCAATGAAGAGCATGATTGCCCCTGAAAAGTAGTCGGCTCGGTGTGGGCTAAGTGTATCTTAAAAATGAACCCTCTTATTCATGCAATTTTTTTTAGCTCCTGTATAGGTGATGACAAGTGTAGCCTAAGTGGTATCTTGAAAATGAATCCTCTTATTGACACAATTTTTTTAGGCCCTCTGTAGGTGATGACAAGTGTAGCCTAAGTGGTATCTTGAAAATGAATCCTCTTATTGACACAATTTTTTTAGGCCCTCTGTAGGTGATGACAGATGATTCGATATTTGAATTACATGTAGAATTCTTTTATACCGGTGAAATAGATTTAGTGAAATAATACAATTTTAAATGACCTAGTTAGAATATTAAAATCAGTTTATTCTCACATATCGTGACATAACAGTATTCACTTATTTTTTTGTAAACAAGCTTATTTGTAAACTTATTTACTTATAGTACCCACCATATTCTCCACCTATTTTGGTATCAAAGCATGGGCTTAATGATTAGCATAAAATATTAAATAAATTTTCGAGTATGTGAGGCCTAAGTGATATCTTAAAATAAGTATCCTTACATAATCTTTTTTAATGATTATCATATAAAACTAAATAAGTTTTAAAATTTTCAATTGTTTTACCGATCTTGATTAATATAAGTCTCAATAAAACATAAAATAAATAAATAACAAATAAAAATGGATAAAAACAGCACATACATTGAAAAAGAAAAAGAAATTAAAAAAAAAACAAAATAAGAAAAATAAACAATGAAAAACAACAATAACCCAAAAAAATCAATTTCTTTGTAAATCAATAACTTAAAATAAAATTCCAATAGATAGAAGCAAAAAAAATAAATATCAAAGAAAAAGAAAAAAAAATGAAATAGATAAGTTTCTAAAAGAAATCAAAACAAGGGGACTAGACGACCGTCCTATACTCCTATGTTTAAGAGACTCAAGACCAGCCCTGGTAATTAAGAGTGCATAACATTCAATTTCGAAATTTTCAGATCGTACCGTATGACGACGGATGATCGATGGCATCCAGTAACTTATCATACAGGGGAGAGTACACGATCCTGAGTCCACGAACCTCGCTCCGCAGCTTCCCCGCCAACGCCTTCAACTTGACATTGAAGTCCCTGGCCACCTTGTTATACATTTCAACACACCCACTCTTACCGGACACGGCGTTCGTGCTCCGCTCCAGTGGCAAGCACCCCATCGGAAGAAGACCGGTCAATGATACCTTGCGAGCGCCCAATGCGTGGATGTCGAGGATGAATTTCTCGGCTATGTGGATGAGGAAGTCTTGGTACGCTCCGATGCTGTACCGGGACGATGTCCTGCTGGTGGAGTACGAGGAGTAGTAGTTCTCTAGGAAGTCGTTGGTGCCTACGCTTATGGTGTAGAGGGCCTCGTTCACTGTCTCTTTTGCCTTCATGGGTCCGAAGTGGGACTTGAGTTTGGTTATGTAGTCTTTGAAGTATGCAAGTTCCATCCACAATGGTATCACGGACTGCAAAATTGGTGACAATGTAATGGTGATGTTAACAAAGTTGTTTGAATGATTAATGGAAAATGAAAATGACATGTCTAGTCCATCGTCGCAGCCTCATTTGCAATCTTCAGTGGTTTTGTTTTTTTTTTTTGTTTAATCTACACTCACCTGACTTGTTATAAAAAGTAAAATATATACTGATACTAACTAATCTGTTTTTTCTTTTAAAAAATAAATAAATAATAATTTTATGTATACTTGTATACTGCATTAGCACAATGTATAATGCGTACTATAACAATGTTTAGATGAGTAAAGAAAAAAATTTGGATTGCAGACTGGATTGTAAAACAAATCGAGTGCTCCAAAAAAATGATAAATTGGGCCTTTTACACATTAATCCCTATCACCAAAAGTCCGCTTGCAAGAACCATGCATGACATGTCTCCATCATATTAAATTTTATGAAATAAAAATAAACTCTTCTAATGTGCCTCTTTTAATATTTTGACCTAAGAGCTATAATAACAATTAATGATGATTCAAAACAATATTGCATAATAATGTAAATTCTTTGTTCATAACGATCAAAAGTCCCAATCATTATTTCTTCATTTATCTTCTCAATGACCAACTGACTCATTTAACACCATATTTAGACTTCCAAGGTAACCAGTGAATAAAAAAACCCGGACACTATTAAAACTCACAAAAAACCAGCTGAAGTATCCAATTCAAGAAATCATAAACAATTCCTTTAAAGCCTGAGACAGTGAGACTGGCCACGTTTGAAAAACTTACAATAGCACGTCAGCCTCACCCATAGTCAGAGAGTTCATATACACCATCAGTATTCCACCAAGATTATTTAGAATCATAAATATACATATAACAAAAATATAGATCAGAATATACATCAGATGATTAAATTGCTTTCTAGATGTATTTTGTTAGATAGCATAAGTAGGTAGGAACAGCTACAAATAGTTTTTCAAATTATGAATGATATGTTGAGTCATCCAAATTAAATGTATTGTGCCATTAAAATTAAAATATGTTTAATTTATTGTGCCATTAAAAGTTTATCTTTACTATTTTTAAATTAAAAAAATCAATATTAATGTTTGAACAACTTTTGTGATCAATAAAAATATTTTTCTTTTAAGCTTTGTTCTCTTTGATAGAATAATGGTAGAGAGAATCCGATTTCAATATAAAAAATATCTTCAATGAGCCATGCATCCAAATGTTCACAACACACAAACCTTAAAAAACATTCATGTCTCATCTCATTAAATCGGAATCACTTGATTCATATTGTAACACATACCAGCACATCGGACGTGGCATTGTCGTAGCCGGTCCCGGCGGACGCGAAGCAGACGCCGGTGGCGAAATCGGATATGTTGTAAGCCGGGTCGAGGTAGGCCGGAATGGACGGCTTGATCCCGAATCTTTCGGAGAGGAAGTCCGTCGCCAGCCGTCCGTTGCAGAACCGTCCGGTGGGCCTCCCCCCCATGAAATCACGTCCGTAGGGCCTGAAGTTGCTCTTCAACACCGTCCGTATCGCGTTGTTATTACCGGCGTCCACCGACGAGTCCCCGAACACTATCACCGCCGATACCCTCCCGCCGGCGGCGGCGGCGGAGGTGGTGGTGGTGGCCCCTAACGTGAGAAGGAAGAGATGGAGAAATATAAACATTGTGTGTCTTGGTCGTCGTTGAGACTTGAGACACACTGAACACGTAATGTGAGTGGGTTGGTTTTGAAGGGGTTTTGAAGTACCAGACTACTAGTACTGTTTGTGGCATTTGAGAGTTAATGAGGGGAGGAAGTTTTTGGTGGTGGTTACATCAAGGAAGAACAGGTTGTCCTGTTTGGTAGCCGAATATGTTGAGGAATAGAGTAGAATGCAGGTGAATAAGATCAAATATTTGTATGAACAAGTTAGCATAACTATGTTATAATAGATAAAAATAAACTGATTTTAATATTCAAAGCTCTTTGGAATCGTACGTGTTTCCACCCAGTAAATTTCAAAGATGATCCATATGTTAAACCATTTTTCATCTTTTTATAATCATTATTCACATCTTATTCATCTATTATCCTCAGCTTATCTATGATCAATGAAACAACAAAAAATTTATTATCAAACAAAAAATGGTTTATTCTTTTTAATTTAGAAATAAATATTTATCTTAGAATAAATATTTTATCAAAAAATAGTTTATTCTTTTTCTATCCATGCACGTGTTAAAAGGGTTTTTGGGGGTAAGGGGAAGGGCGGTGGAGGGGTTTGGGAGAAAGTGGTGGCTTCAGATGTCGTTGTTGCGGGGTCTGTTTGTCATGTATGTGTAATGAGTCGCCATGTTCGTTGAGAGGCTTTTATTATGGGAATGGGTAGGTGTTGTGGCGCAGTGGTGTTTTAAGCTTTTCCATACTTTTTCTTATAACTTTTTGGTAAAGCGTGCAGTCCGCGGAGACAACAATCAACAACAATCAAGAAGAATTGTCTCAAATGCCTTTTTGGTGTGTCTGTGCATGATAAAAAATGAAGAAAAGTGAAGAAAAGTAAAAAAAAAATTGATAATTCAAAAAGCTAACATTTGTGTCAGACAAAGAAAAGAAAAAAAATTTCATTATTTTTCCTCTCTTATTTGACCTTATTATAAAAAGTGAAAAAAACTTTTCCTTTTTCCATAGATGAGAAATTAAGAGAAAGTGATGGAAAATTTTTCCACCACATGCACGAACACCTTGAAAATTGGTTAAAAGAAAAAAATTTACTTTCCACCACTTTCCCTTCAAATTCCTTCACTTTCTTTTATTTTTCCTTCAACTTTGTACACAAACACACCTTACAACTTTGAACTGCTTAACCATGGCGTAAGGGGTGCTTGAACTGTTTAGGATAAAAGTTGCGGCGGAGCAATTGACGGGCTGGCATTTACTGATAGATGAAAAGGGTGTTGTATTATTCCTGCTTTTCTTTTTCGGTTCTCTCGAGAAGACAAAAGCAACACAACGTAATAGGAAAAAGAGAGAGGCGATAGTGGAGGTCCCTTTTAAATGTAGTGGGAATTTTAGGGTAGTTCCGTACAACTATATACTGTTTGGGTGATGTGAAATTAGGGTTTTCATGACTTTGGGTTTACTTGAACTGCTTGGTCGTTGTAATTATTAATGGAGATCACCTGCACTTTGAAATTTTGGGATTCATTGCTCGCTTTTTCTAGGCATTGGAGATCACATTGAGATATGATTTTATTCATCTTGCACTTGGTAGACCCCATTGGCGATTATAGTATTAGCTTTTATTTGAAATGAAGAATAAATGTGTAAGAATAATCTAATATTAATTTTCTAGTTATCTTATATTGTGTTATTTCACTCAATGTTTATTCAACTGGTATAAGGAGGATATATGCCAAATCAGCTATAATTATCTTTTGTAATAAATCAACGAGCTCCCGTGTCAAATTTAGTTTTCACATTTTATAAATTATTATTCACGGGTTATTTTTTATCCACAATTTATTTATGGTCAATCAAATAATAAAAATAATCATTATTACATATTATAACTAGAATAACTAAAAATACAACTAAGTAAAAATTAATTTATTCCACTGATAAATTATAAATATTAGAATAGTTATCCATCACAAAATAACTTATTTCGTTACTCAAACGAGAGTTTAATTTTTTTAAGAGTAGCATAACCTAACATAGGGTACTGCAATATCCATGAATTTACTTCATTAATATTTAAAATTGGAAATTTAATTAGTTAGTTTTGTTATATAAATAAATTTACCATGTGTACATATTTTCTTAAATACTATTATATACTTAAGCGAAATGTTTGGCAACATAAAGAATGGGTGATTTATGCACTTTTTAATTAATATTTTATATAATGGTACTTTCTTTTTTAACAATTCCAGTGAGTTAATAAAATAGTATAAAATTTGACTTATCTCCCATGTAGGCTATATATAGTTAATCCACTAATTAGATATCAAAATGACATTGTAATAGCATTCATATCCTCAACAACTCTGTTGTTAAATGATATTTTAATATCATTCTAGTCTTATACTGAGTTATATTATCGATTAATATATCAATGTTAAAGGGATCGCAAAATAGCTAGCAAGTCATCCGTTTATCAACCAACCCCCCCCCCCCCCCCCCCACACACACACACAAAAAAAAAACACTCATATACTCAATCTATTTTGCAGCCCCACTGCAGTTCCATACACTATGAATAATGTAGTATATATTGCGGTATGATAATGTATGAGGTTTCTATCATAGTGTATAGCATGAATTTTTTTATTTTTTAAATTAAAAAAAAAATTGTTGTATTTCAGTATATACTTTATTTCACATAACGGTATATAATTCAATAAGAGAATGTACAATTTTAAAAAAAATGGTGTGGGTTTCTATCATAGTGTATAGCATAATTGTATCTTAGTATATACTTCATTTAACATAACAATATGTAATTCAATAAGAGAGTATATAATTTTAAAAAAAATTAATGTATGGGTTTCTATCATAGTGTACACTATAATTTTTTTCTTCATTTTTTCAAAATTAAAAATATATAAATTGTTATATCTCATTATATACTTCATTTATATAACAGTATATAATTCAATAAGAGAGTATATAATTTAAAAAAAAAATGATGTGAATTGCACAAGAGGCTGGACATATCATTTAAAAAAAACAACAACCGGCCACACATTTATTTATTTTAGATTTTTTATTTTTAAGTCTCCATAAACTATATGATTTAGTGATCGATCCCTCACTTCTTCGTATTTTAGTTTTAGTCCACAAATTTAAAGGATATATTCTTTTTTAGTCCCTCGAAGGGACCTATCCTTAAATTATTTTATTTATTTTTTAGTCCCTGAGAAACTAAAAAGGAACATATCCTTTAAATTTGAGAACTAAAACCAAAATACGAAAAAGTGAAAAATCAATCACTAAATCATATGGTTTATAGGGACTTAAAAATAAATAAAAACCATTTATTTTTCGTAGTAAGGCCTGAAAGGGTGACACATGTTCAAAGACAGTGCTAAACCCACTGCTATTATTAGACATACATGGGCCAGCAAGGGTGTAGAGCAGACAGCCGGCTTAAAGCCCACAAGACTCAATCCAGAGCCCAGTGGCAGGTTTACATGTTGTTACTCGGCTGGGTGGGGGGAGGGGGTTGTCAAACTCTCCATGATACAGGCAAAACTCATGACATAGTTTGATAGTTTTATATCTAAGTTATAGATGCTTGATTTGTATTCACAATCTAGCATGTACCGGCCTAGATCAAAGGTGAATTCTTAAAGTTTAGATCGAGATACATAAAAATAAAATAAAAAAACTCTCAAGTTAATTTAAATGATACGTCATTATGTGATTGATCCATTCTGTTACTAGAATACAGACATGACTTATAGTGGTAACATAAAACCTAACCTAAAAATGACCCTCCTGAATATATTAGTTTCCCCTAGTGTACATATAATGTTCATCATTTAACATGTGCTTTAAGGCAAGGTGGATCGTTTTATTTTGTTGGATGAGGAGTTGTTTCAAGAAAAGGTTTCAAGCAATCAAAGAATGACATTCATGAAGATTTTATGGAGTGGGACTCACCATCAAATGGTGTGTGACCAATCTCATATTTGTGTAGTAAATCCTATCTAATTTTCTTAGATTGTAAGTACAAATTAAAAGAAGTTACTTTAAAGCAAATAAATCAATGTGTGACAAACCATATTACATGTTACATAAGAGGAAATCTTGTGACATAGATGATCTAAAACTCATCCATGACCTGCCCTGTAAGGATTGAAGTCAATCTGGGGGCAACATAAATGCTTGGCAGATGATTTAGGTGTAGCTTATAAATTCCAAGATTAAATGAGCTTGGACATAGGTGTACAAACTACAGAGTTTGTTATTTCACGTGCTTTTACAGACACACTGTGGACCAACTGGACCTACCAAATAATCTCAGACCCTCAGTAATCTCAGTTTGAATAGTGGAAGATTTTATGACTTTAATTTGATAGCTACATCCAATACATTCTCATGGTTTCTAACAGTGGCGGAGCCAGAATTTTTATAAAGGGGGGCCTAATGTGACTTTAAATCTAATAAGCAATACATACCTTTAAATTTGACTTCGATGAGGTTTCATATTCTGAAAATGTTGAATGATTTGATTATTTTAGATATTTATACAAATATTTTAAAATTTAAATAAATTAGTAACGATGATAATAATGTAAAAGGAAAAAATTATATACCTTCAAAGTATTGATGGAAGAGAAGAGAGGATTATAGATTGTAGATTCTCAATTGTGAGACATTTAATGGAACAAAAAGTAAAAATTATTTAGAGACGAAGATTAATATTAGAAACAATTGAGATATAAAAGAAAAAAGAAAAAAAGAGATTCAAAATTTTTTTTTTTCAAGATGGGCACCTAGGTGAAGACGTTGAGAAGTGAAATCCGTGCTTCTATAGCTGTTTGTGGGATATGGATAAAATGAAAAAGAAGAGTTAAAAATGATGTAAATGGTTGTTTTAATTTTATTTTATTTAGTTATGAGTGATTGCTGTTTAGGGAATTTCATATGTAGGTGGGGCCTATGATTTATGGACCCTAATTAAAATTAACTTATCACAAAAAATTAAAAGGACCTAGAAATAAATGAAAAGGACATGAAAATAAATAAATAAAATAAATCCAGGGGGGGCACATTCCCACCCCCCTGGATTTATTTTATTTTAAATGGTTGTTTTAATTTTATTTTATTTAGCTATGAGTGATTGCTGTTTAGGGAATTTCATATGTAGGTGGGGCCTATGATTTATGGACCTTAATTAAAATTAACTTATCACAAAAAATTAAAAGGACCTAGAAATAAATGAAAATGACATGAAAATAAATAAATAAAATAAATCCAGGGGGGGGGGGCACATTCCCCCCCCCCCCCCCCCCTGCGGTCCTATGGTGGCTCCGCCACTGGTTACCAATCAAAAAATAATAATACATTCCCATCGTCCAAAGTAGAAAGCACGATTTGATGTTTGATACATTCAAATGTAGAAGGTGAGTTTAAAAGAATTTAGGTTTCACTGCTTCAAAACAGAAAGAACCCATACTTTCAGCAAAAGGAGGCACAAAAAATCAAGTGGTCTGGCTCTTTGGTCAGTGTCATGGATATCCTTCTCGTGAGTCTGAGTTTCACCTCACAAACATGATCCACAAGATTTGTGAGTAATATTTGCTGACAAATATTAGTCTGATATCATTTAAGCTTATTAATGAATTAGATATATGCTTTCGTCTGAATCTAAATATGATTTTTTTTTATCGAGTATTTGCATATGAATCCACATATGTACAACTGATATTCAAAATATAATACTTTATGAATAATCTGATTTATCGTATTTATTCTATATATTTTTCTTGAATATATATATAATTGATTCCCTGTTAGTATAAAATATAGATATTTAGATGTAAATGTGATAATTGTATTTGTATCTGAATATCAGAATATGAAATTTCACAAAATTTATTAGAATTTTCATATTTAGATACATATAGAATGCATATTGTTTGTGAATAAATGAATTATCTCCACACATAAAAATGCAAGGGACAATCATTCTTATCCTCCCATTTTATAGTTTCTAAGATATTTTAATTTTTAAAAAAGTTTATACTTGTCTAATTAATAAAATACACGCATACAAAAAAAATAAAATATACACTCAATGAATTAATTACTCATCTTTTTGTATAGTGGAAAACTGCATTTCACAAACTAGTTTTGAACTTTTGATCCATCCATCAAGAACATCAATCAACAACATATTTAGGGTGACATACACAGTAACAATGTAATTATACAAAAATGTTTCTTGAAGGTAGTGTTGGGTGGCCCCCAAGACATCAAATGTTCTAAACATAGCATCTAAAAAGATTTCTACCGCAACAAACCCTCGATATGCACCCTCCCAAAAGGAAGATCACGGTTCAACCCGTCTTTATCTACCAAAAAAAAAAAAGGATTTCTACCTAGCTGGCTCTCACCATATGTTTATATCACCATACATGACCAAAGCTATGCATGTATAATAATTCCCAATGTGACACAAATTAAAGTTGGATCAAACATGCTTCACAAAGAACTTTGGCAAAGTATACTTGACGAAGGAATCCGAAGTGATTTTGTTCATCTTCTCCGTGGGATGAAAGGCGTCCCAGAACAAGTACTTGTCCGCGTCTGGACACGTAAACGGGTTCCATCGATTACACGTGTATCCCATCTCGAACAACCCCGTCGCGCAACACCCGTTCTCGACATTCTCCATCCCTGCTCAATAAATGTCATCTTACAGTCACATCTTAGGACGCAATACTCTGATTCAGACTATGTTAACCAATCTAATTTTGTAATTTTACATTTTAATAGGAATAAATTATATGTTATAATGTCGTTTCGTCTGCACATAATTTTATATTTTGATAATAACATATGTAGTTATAAAAAGCCTTTTGAAAGCTGTTTTTTTCTATAAAATTTGTTTTAAGGTAGTGTTTTGAAAATTTGTTTAAAAAATAAAATTTTCATTAAAAAATGTTCTTTAAAATTTTCCATTAATAAACTTTTTAGTTTATAATAAACTGTTGTTTTTTTGTTTCTTTAAAATAATAATAAAAAATTGTGGCTTAAATAGTATTTGAAAACACATTTAGCTTTTGTAGTGTTTGAAAAAGAGTTTGGGCGGCTTTTAAACATTTCATTTTTACAGAAGTCAAACTTAATCAACACATCTTATTAAACACCCGAAAAAGCAACTTTTTATTTATAAAAAACAACTTCTAAGAATCCAATTTACCTAAAAAAATCATTTTTAAAAGTTACAATGAAAAATACTTTTTCATTTCGAATCTGTTCCCTGACCCTAGAGATTGGACTTTGAAAACTGAAGCAAAAACATACCAAATGAGGCTGGTCTACGCATCACTTCAGTGTACACCCTGTGAACATCTGAATAGATCAATCTGAGCCCTGGAAGCATAACATTGAGCTTCTCCACCAATGCCATCTGCTTGGCATTGAACTGCGCAGCCACCTTGTTGTACTCCTCCGAACACCCGCCGCCCGTGAGCGCTGACACCGTCCGTTCCAACGGCAAGCACCCCATTGGCATCAACGCCGTTAGGGCGATCCGGCGGGCCCCCAACCGGTAGATGTCGACGATGAACCATTCCGCGAGACGGATCAGAAAATCTTGGTATTCTTCGATTGTGTAGGTTGAGGACCGGACTGGGAGAAGGTAGTAGTTCTCTAGAAAGTCATTGGTGCCAATGCTGATTATGTACAGCGCGTAGCGTAGGGTTAGGGCGGCTCGTCGCCGGCCCATGTAGGTCTGGAGCTGACGCCGATACTCTTTAAAGAACTCCAGTTCCTTCCACATCGGAATTGAACCCTGCGAATTATTTGTCCAAAATGAGAATTACGAGTCTTAATAATTATGTCTACGTAAATTTATTTTTCTAGGTATCGGACTTTAGTCTAAATCATGGAATACAAAAGTAGTTTTGACAAGAATAAATCATAAATCTAATTATTCTTTTGGAAATATTTAGCAGCATTAAAGACAAAATGGATAATAAATTATTTGTCAAAAATTTAAAGTATTATTTATTTTGCCACATTAAAGACAAAATGGTTAATAAATTATTTGTCTCAAGCCATTGTACCCCATGTCCCCATCTAGAGTCTGAGTTTTTAAAAAAGCAATTTTTTAAATAATTTTTTTTACTTAATCAGTTTTTCTACAAAAAATTATTCTCAATAAGCTTTTCATAAAAATTATCTTTTTAATTTTAACTAAAATAATTCAAATCTAAAATCAAAACTAATTTGAACCGATTATAAGAGATATGATATATTAGAATTAAAATCAGTTTGAAAATTGATTTCAAACATGTCTGAAGAGTGAAACCCAATAAAATAATCAAATTTTGGTTCATGCATGTGTATAAAAGCTAAAAATGGAATTCAATATATTTTGGAAAAAATAATTTTTAGAAACTTCTTTTGGATAAAAAGGTCATTCATACACCGTATACACGGTATCAGAAGCCCGAGAATCAGTTCACATAAGTCCCTTACTATGCAATTGATTAATTAGGAAATGCTGTTACATGTAACAAAATTTTGTTAGGCCACAGGGCCTGGGACTCACCAGCACGTCGGAGGTGGCGTTGTCGTACCCGGTCCCGGCAGAGGCGAAGCACACGCCGATGGCGAAATCCTCAATGCCGTGTGCGGGATCCAGATATGCTGGCACAGTCGGCCGGAGCCCCACCGCCTCCGATATGAAGTCGGTGGCGAGCCGCCCATTGCAAAACCTCCCGGTGGCCTCGCCGCCCTTGAAATCCCGGCCGTAGGGGGCGAAGTCGCTCCTCAGCACCGTGTCAACGAAGTTGTTGTTCCCGGCGTCCACTGATGAGTCCCCGAACACTATTATGGCCGGGAATCTCGAGCCGGCAGAGGCCGGGACGAAGAAAAAACAACCCCAGCAGCAGCAGAAGCAAAAACAGATACATAAGGGGATCACATCAGGTGCCATTTGATATAGGGGAGTTGGGGATCAATGTAGAAAAAAATTGGTAGATTTTGATTGATGCAGGGAATTTGTAGGGTGTGTGACGTGTTACATAGTTAGGTGGCAGTTATTATTGTTGGGCTTTAAATATCCGTTATGGCAGGGGTCGTGCTAGCTATGGTGCAACTGGATGTGGTTCTTTATTGTTGTGGTTCGATGGTTCGATGTGGGTGAATCATATGTACAAAATAATGAAAATGTTTTTTTTTCTTATAAAATAATGAACATGTTTGACATTTTATTTATATCATCACCTGTAATTTCTGATCACATTAATTTTTTGACATGGCATATATCATCTAATAATGTATAGATTTTTTAAATAATGAAATATATAATCAAATCCAATGAAATATGTACCCGCGCATTGAGAGTGTTGGTAGAGTTATTAAGCACTCATAATAGGTTTTTCAAATATTTGTGTACATGGACTTTTACAAAAAAATATACATTTTTAGACCTTTTATATCTTAAATAAAGATTACAAGTAGTCTAAATATTGGATGGGTCAGGAGAGAAACTCCCTCCATGGTTATACGAGTAGTGCTCCAGTGAAAAGGAATAGACAAAAGGTTTAGGAATAAGCAACAGCAAAACAAAGAAATAAGAACATAAAAAACCAATCACCAAAACACGATCAGTGACTCCACCAACACCCAAAAATCACCCATGCATCGTGCATGGACTTTAAATATAATCCTTGATATCTAACCATTATATTTAAATGTGGGAAAAGATTAGATTTAACTCCTCTTTTCTTTTTGGTAGGTAGATTTAAACTTTTTTTTTTTTAATTGGTAGTAGATTTAAACTTCTTAAACACAACTATATATATAACAAATTCAAAATTAAACAACTATAAAAATGTTTTCTCAAATCGCATTGGTTACATTATCAATATATGTAGGGATATTACCTCCACAAGTTTTTTTTATAAAAATCCAAATAAAACTATTGAATTATTATTCTGTAGGCTATATAGCCCTATAGCAAGTGTACTAATGATAAGAAAGTAAATTTTGGTTAATATTAAAGGTAAAATGTGTTTGCTCTCCTTGAAATTTTCTAAACCTGCAGAAGCATCCCTGTAATCAGTGGTGGCTTTAAGAATTTTTGTAGATGAGGTCTTTTAAAAAAATAATTTTCACAAAAGTTTTTTTTTAAAATCTATTATTATCATACATTTATAAAAAGCATAAATTTTTCTTTTAAAAATAAAACAACAACTTACATTAATAAAAAAAAATAAACTAATAAAGAAAGGAGATGAAGGATAGTTCATATCAAATGTTTATTAGGATAACACCATAACAAAGATAATTTAGGGATTTTAAGTAAAAAATATCGGTCGGGCATGGTTAACTGGTAGGTTGGGTTGTCATAGTTTGAAAGAGTGATTGTAACAGTTTGAGTTTTTTTTTTTAAACATGATGTGGTCAATTGACCTCACCACATTGTATATGGAGCTGTCTTTGTCTGTAATTCAAAAACATGCAATTACACCTCCTGCTATTTAAGTTTTGGGTTTTTTGCATGTATACCATAAAAAAATATGTTATTTATTTTTATACCATCACAAATAATATATTTATTTTTATACCATTAGAATTTTCTTAATGAAAAAATGTGCCTCTTATATTTTTTTCAATCAAAATAAAATTTAACAATAGTTAGTTTTTAACCAAAAAGTAAAAATAACAAAAATAACCTCAACATAATAGTTTTCAGAATATAAATAATTAAACATAGTAATCTAATTAATTTCTTGTTCTTTCCAAATCAACTATGAGACATTCAACCATATCCCTTTACTTTTATTCCAATCAAGATTTAACTTCTTTTTTAAAAAAAATATCATTTTATAATATATATGATTAATTGCTCTCATAACAATTTATTTCATTTCTACCAAAGTAAATATTATTAATAATTATGTCTTTGCTAATATATTTTGTATGTTTAATTTTTATGTTTGAATTTTAGATGAAATTTATCATTTTCCATGTTAAAATTAATATTTTAATGTTTTTATAAATATTGTATTTAGTAAGTTAAAATATACAAAATAAAAAAGGATAATTTGATAATTTGTCAAAGACTTTAACGATTTTAATAGAAATTTGGATGGAAGTTAACTAATGGTATAAAAATATATAAGTTATTTTGAGTGGTATAAAAATAAAGAGCATGTTTTTGGATGATATACATGTAAAAAACCTTTAAATTTTTCGTAAAAATGGGACAAATGTACAATTTTATCTTTTTAATTAAATCTTTATCATGCTTTCATATTTTAAATAATTGTAGTGTGAATTAATTCTCAGAAAAAAAATATGTTATCACTAAAAAATATATATATATAAATGTATAAAGAATGACGGATAGTAACGACTATTAAATATTTCTCATATATAATAAGACGGGTCAGTCACTTGTTGAATCTTCATGAATCAAGAATGCAACACAGTGAGAGCGTGTTGGATTTTAGTTGGGGTTACCGCGAGTGAGAGTAAACGCCCGTAAGGAAGGGGGCAACACGTGATGAAGGCGACCGCACAATGAAAAAGTGGGGGATGTGAATGTTAGGTATATAAAACAATATATAATAAATAAAAATTGGGACCAAATTCACAGGTTGCTTGGTCGGGTTGTCAGCACAGCTGGGGCAAAGGAAATAACATCAAGGCCGTACGTTGAGCATTGATTGATATTAATTAATATAATATACAGTTCCATAATATCATGAAGTGTAAGACTGGTATATGTTATGTTGTCTTGCCTCTGTATCCCGCCGTTTGTGCTTCCATCGTTTGAACTTTGAACCATCTTACTCCAATTTATAAAGCTTGATTTTCAGCTTTAAATTGAATAAATACTTATTTTAAGTGTAATCAAACAGCCTCTAAATATATATCTTTTTATGTTTTTATATTTTTATTTATAGAACAAAACATTTTCATCGATATCCCTATCGATATACTAGTTTCATCCATCTCTCCTTTTCGTTGGCCATCCACCGCGGTCTCTCACGCGCACGCCCAATGTGGATATAAAATTTAAACATGGGAATGATAAAAAAAAAACTATAAATGTTAAACAATAAAAAGAGAAAAATTAAAAATATAACAAGTTTCCTAACATGGACTAATAATAACTTTTTTTTTTTTTTTTTTTGAGAAAAGATAATCTATATATAACTTTGACAGAAAGTCACATTTGGTACGAAATTTGGAAGGATGAGGAGGAAGATAACTTGTGACACAAATATGCAATGAGTCTCAGAAAGATAAAAAAGAGGGGAAATGCCCCCACAAGAAAACATAAGAGTGAATACAAAAGTGAAAAAAAAAGTGACTAATAATGACTCTTTAACAGAGTTTATGTTTTAGATGATTCATAACCATACCATGGTGTTTATACATGTGTGGTTAAAGATTTTTGGCGTTCACTTCAGGAGCAATTTATAATATAAATATTATAGAAAAATATACTGGCATATAATTCACCTTTTATAACAATATTTATTTTAATCGATAAATGTATATTTTTTTTAAAAAAAAGGGGGGGAACCTATGGGGTTGAGGATGGGGCTATACAGAATGTATCATTTTTATAAGAAATTTGTTACATTTATTTTTTTTACAGTCTCAAATGCAGTTTTATATATATCTTGTTAGTCTCTTTCATTCACTGTGATGAGATACATACCTCGGTAGAATTTTTTCACATTTTTAATAAATGATATAATTCAATTCATTGGAGTATACAATTCACATTTTATAAAAATGCATACTTACTAGATGATACATATGAATTTTTAAAAATTAGAAACATGAATGGATTATCACATTTCCTTTTGTCCTACAACAGTACAACCCCTCACGTAGAGGCCCATGGATGACAGTTAAAGCCAGCCCACTTTAGAGTTTGAATATCATTAGAAACAGCCCATCATCTAGATCCATCTAACCAAATAGCCCTGACAATGGTATCTTCCAAGCCGTTATACATATTCATTTGTAGAGTACAGATTATAAAATACAGTTTAGTATACCTCATTAGCTATATGGCGAGATATATACCTCATTAAAAAAAATTATATAAATTTGCTAAAAAAATGTTATTTTAATTTAAAGAAAAATTATTGACAAGCCCCAATTCATAGGCCCCATGTAAGCCCTATGACATGACATAGTTTGAATTTTCGTTTATACCCCTTAATTGCCTTTTGGAACTTCTCAAACGAAATTAATGTAAACGGTTAATAATATCTTCTTTGGAACCGCGCGTAGTTCATTCAATTGCCGTTTTTTTCCTTTTTTGACTATATAACATCTAAACACTCATAATTAAATCAATAGCTTCATTTTAAGGGAAAATTTTCATAAACTTTTTTTTTTTAGATTGCAATTGGATTTGATTTTTTGGACGACTTTTTTAAGCGTCGAATCTGATCGGAAAAAAAAAAAAAAAAAACAGAACAGTTTGGCTACCATTGAAATGTCCGTCGATTCAGGTGTGGTGTTTCATTTATTGTATGTTTTTCAATTATTTCATTTTTTTTCTATTTTAATGTTAATTCTGGTTATTTCTGATATCAAATATGATTTTCAATATGGCATATCTGTTGTTTGACATTTGAATGTCAGTTACATATGCATACCCATGTGACAGAGAATATAACTAACTATTATATAGATGTTTATATTGAATTTTGTAACTAGCTTCATGGATTTGTGAATGTAACTAAATTATTATATGGATTTTGTATTTTAACCTAAGTTATATTCGCAATTTTTTTCTTAAATCTCTTGTTTGATATTAAATATGGTAGTCTTTAATCTGGCTTTTGTTTAAAAAAATTTCTTTGAATCTGGTGTTTGATGTTAAATATATTTTTGGAGAATTTTATAGTGTTTTGATGTTATATTAGCATATGGACATACGGTTGTGTTACATTTTCAAATTAATATGAACTTTTATGTAATATATTTTGTAAGACAATTACATTTTTAAAATATAACTGATATTTACATGTCTTAATGTGTAATATATTTTAAAACTAAATTACATTGACAAAATGTAACTGATTTTTTATCTGATTTTAGTGTTTCGTTAAAAGTCAATTACATTCATAAAAAAATGGATATGAAGATAAAAAAAGTGGAATCCGGAGGAAGATTGAAAAGGTAGTCGAACCATCTCTCATATAATAAAGAACGACGAAATGAATCCAGTAGTGGTGACGCCGTTCATCGAAGATAAGTAGGTCGGCTGAAATTATTTTTTAAGTTGCTGATTTTTTTTAAAAAAATGATTAGATTTTTTTGGATGTGTTTAGGTAGGAAAAATCATATACAAAATTGTCAACTACATAACAAATAAAAATTTGACACCTCATGGAGCCTATAAATAAGGTTTATATACTCTAATTTAAAATGAAAAGATACACTTTTTGTATACCTCATCAGACAAAGTTTATTATGTTTAAAAAATTAAAATATGTTCTGATTTTTTGTGGAACTACATTTGAAACCGCTGAATATTTTACCATGAACTGAAGTTATCCATCTTCCAACGTTTGAAACAGTTGAATATTTGACCATGAGAGAAAGAACAAAAAAAAAAATCAAATGGACGGCTAGGATCATTTAAATTTTCTTCATAAATCATCCATATGCAAATTTTTTTTGGTTAGTCACATGGTGGGACAAGGTCCTCAACCAAGTTTTTTTTGTTAATACAAATTATATTGTCTGAACTCTGAATAAAGATCAACGATCTATTTATAATTATTGATTCAATCTCACAGTATGTAATAAAAACATTTGTCCTGTATCAGTCTATCACCACTTCACTTTGAAGGGGATCAGATCACATGTCATTAGCCACAAACACCTCAGTGACGAGTGACCTCTCACTCTCACAAAGTGATGCCACATAGCAACAACACAACAGAAAAATATTTCCCTTGATTTTTTGGGTATTTACAAAAATACCCCTGGTTGTTTTACTATGTAATAGGGATAAAGAGAGTTAGAACTCTTTATTAAACATAACAATTATCCAAAAAAATTTCTTATCCAATCTGAATCTTAACAGAAAAATTTTAAAATTATTCGATATCATAAAATCTGTATCCGTAATCAAAATAAAATATCCAAATACAAAATATTTCGAATCGGATATAAAAACGGTGATACCTGATGGAAAAAATATTAGTATTTAAAATAATATTATTTATTGTATTAATATATTGATCTTTTAGCGTTAGTATGATTTTTTATTATTATTATTTACTTTAAAACATGTAATGCTATGTGTATTAGATTTTTATATATTTAAAATATTAGATATATGATTTTTACTTTTAGATATTTGAATCATATTTGTATCATTTGAATTTTTTAAGATATTTCAGATAATTATCTGAATCTGGATTTTTGGATTAGATATGGATACTTCTTTTGATTATTTGTCGGATATTGAATACATATATTTTTTATATATTCAGTTCAGATACGGATATAGATATAGTTCTATTATGAATAAATAATATTACCACAGTATAAATCTAAAGAGAACTATAAACCTCTTGTAAACTTAAATATATTATTGTAAAACTTGAATGCATTTTGCTAATGGACTTACTCATAGGCACATATATGCAACAATGCATTTTAATTGGCTCGTTATATATGAATTTAAAAAAAAACATATTGAAGGTTGTTAGTCCATCATCAAACACAATTCACATTTCAAGTATTCAATTATATATTTCCATCACAATTTCATCCTCTTGACTGAATTTATTTATTTTTTAAAAACGTTTTTATTATGGAGGAAGCATAAAAGAAACAGCAAACACCACAAATTTGTTTTGAAAATATATTTTTGATCATGAAAATAAATAAATAAAAATATGAGAGAAATTAGAATCTTCACTCGTCTCATTTGTCCTATGAGAAGGGATCTCATCAATTTGTCAAATCTTAATGGGGTTGACACGTGTCTAAAAACACACAAAATATTACATATTAAACATAAAATGAGACGTGCGTGTGTGTCAGCTTATTTCCATGAGAGGACTGAAAAAACAGGTGGAAAATCACTTCCTGTCAAACTCATGTAGTGTGTCTACCACAGTCTCAGAAATTAGACCTTGCTTTTTTAAAAAAAAAACACCTGCTTGACCTGATCATCTGAAAGAGACATATTAGATTTTGTTTGTATGTATTTTCAATGCTCCAGAGGGCACTTGAATGTGAAAGCATAAAAGATTGAACGTCCGAATCAACACCATTTGAATCTACAACACAAATGCCTTATTTTTCAATATGAAATTCTGCAGCAGCTCTTATCAATTATTTGGAAATGAATTGTCATGGAATATCTACAGTGTGCATCTAATCTTTCACCATCTGAGTAGATCCATATGTATGTGGATAGTAGAAGGAAATATTATGGAAAGTTTCAAGTCCTAATATCTTTCAGATGTATATATAATTCGTGCAAAAAATTATTTTCATTAGTGTATAATCCAATTAATTGTGTAGTAGTAGTACATGTATAATCCAATTAATTATATATTTTGTTTAAAAAAACATTTACCTTATTGTGGATCTGGGGATGCAGCCAGGGTGCAAATTAGGAGTGTGTGTAAAAGAGTCCATGGTTGAAGAACCATTTATATCAGTAATAATGTAAATAAATAATTAGATTTTTTGCATGTATTTACTGGAAAAAAAAATTATAAGTTCACATCATGAAAAATCTTGTTCTTTAATTTAATATACCCTTTTATGGATGTGATGATGTTTCTAATATCACATGGAATGGTCATTCATTAAATTAAATTCTTTCTCAAAATTCACACAAACAAATGGTCAGATAAGTTTTATGGAAATTATTTAGTGAACAAGGTTTTATAAACTAATATTTATGATCTCGGATTTACATGAGATATGGTAACTTAATATAATTTAATTAAGTGAGTCGGGTGATAATTTTGTTTTAAGTGAGTCGGCTCATGAAAAATAAGAGAATTTATTCAAGTGAGTACATGTAACATATTCGATCTACGGCAAATATTGTGTTTATTGCACCTAAAATGTATATAAAAAATAAAGTCTAGATAAATATTGTTTTATTGTGTTGTAAATTTCATTTTATTTTATTTGACAAAAATGACTAAAATTCAGATACTTCTAATTTTCCTCCGTGATCTGGGGGCATTTTTGTCAATAACAAAAAGGGACCCGTTGTCTTGTGTTACATTTTTTTTTGTTAAAGACATCTAAGTCCCTATAAACATGGAAAAACCCATATAAGTGTCTACTAAAACTGTGACAAACGTACAGGTCTCTGAAAACTCAGAAAAAACCCAATTATCATCCCTGGGTTAAATTTTCATCCAAACTTAATGGAATATTTCTAAAATATTTTATCACATATAATTGTGTAGATATTAAAGTCTTTATAAACAGTCACAAAGACTAATTAGTTCCCGCAAAAGATAAAATTGCCCCTAAAAGACTTTTACATTAAATTATGTACACATTGTAGTCACTATAAACAATCATAAAAACAAATTAGTCCCAGCAAAAGACAAAATTTCCCTGAAAGACTTTTACATTTAATTTGATAGATATTACCAAAACAATTGAAAAGACAAATTAGTTCTTATAAAAGACAAAAATGCCCCTGAATGATTTTTACATTTAATTGTGTTGACATTACAGTCCTTATAAATAATAATAAAAACAAATAATATAATTTATTTTTTATTTTTTTATCTTCTATCATAGGATAGAAGGTGAAAAAATAAATAAATAATTATATTATTAGTCATTATGATTGTTTATAAGGACTCAAATGTTTGACACAATTAAATGTAAAAATCCTTCAAGTGCATTTTTGTCTTTTATAGGAACTAATTTATCTTTACGATTGTTTATAAGGACTGTAATGTCTATCCAATTAAATTGAAAAGTCTTTCAGGGGTAATTTTATCTTTTGGAGGGACTAATTTATCTTTGTGACTGTTTATATGGAATTCAATGTCTACACAATTATATGTGATGGAATATTTTAAGAATATTTTTTTAAGTTTGGATAAAAATTTAACTCAAAGACGATAATTGAGTTTTTGTGAATTTTCAAGGACTCGTACGTCTGTCCTAATTTTACCATGTCCCTAAGGACTCGTACGTCTGTCGTAATTTAACCAGTTTTTTTTATTAAAAAAGAGGGGTCCAATCATTGGGCGGTGGGGATGGGTGCTCAGTTTCGTCAATGGCGGGATCCCGTCCCAGGTAGGGACCAGTGATCGAAAGGTAAGATACGGTGGACCCACCTGTCAGACGGACATGATTGAATCAAGTGGGAAGTGTGAGCTGTTGCGGACTTGTACGGTCGGATCTTTCCGTCCCACGTCGGTGTCTTTTTTTTTCGTTTTTCTCTCGCACGTGAATCTATGTATTTACTAATATACCCTTCTGATGTATAACTCAGTCAATACAGTGGCTAGTCTCTAATCTAATAATTTTTAGGGTTTTTTTTTTTATGTATACCATCCAAAAAATATTACTTATTGCTATACAACTCCAAATAAACCAGGGCTGCAACTCGGGCGGGTTGGGTTCGGGTTGGGGTCAACCCGAACCTAACCCGAAATACAAATTACTCAACTCTAACCCGACCCAACCCGATTTCCAACCCGGATTGTTCTAACCCGAACCCAACCCGTAATTAAATAAATCAACCCGTCAACCCGACCCAACCCGACCAACCTTCATCGACCTCCTCGCGGCCTTCATCAACATCTTTGCGGGCCTCCACCACCACCGCCCTCCGCAGCCCCTCCGCGTCCACCACCACCACCCAAATCTCAAAAACCCTATGCCCTCACAACAGTAGTCGATCCACTTCAAACATCAATTCAAAAAAGAAAAACCATAATCGTTTTGGAAAAAAATCCAAACCTTGCAAGGATGAGCGCGAGATAGGCAGACGCAGAAGGGAAGATATGGAGAAGAGCATATCCTGCGACGAGCACCACTGCAAGGCCCTTGCAGAGGCGGGTGATCCCGGTGAAGAAGTTGTTTCCTTGCGAGGGTGACAGCACTGTCAAGGATGTCTCTGTCACGGTATAAACTTATCCAGATCGCGAACAAGATCCGATCAAAGTCGATTGTTTGAGTCACAAAAATGAAGATCATAATTTAAAAAAATGGGGAAACGGCATCGCCTCCATCACCCTCCCGTACTCCGCCGTCGGCCTCACGATCTCGAACTCCCCCGCGAAGTCCAGATCGACAACGTACCTCCTCGAATCACCGCCGCCCCAACCGGTCCGGCGATCACGTCGATGAACTCGTGATTCCCCGAACAGAGAACTCATCGACGACCTCCTCCACCTTCTTCGAGAGGCGGATCCGGAACAAATCACCACCATCTGAATCTAGCAGATCGCAGAGCATCACCGCCGGAGAAGGAAGGGACGGCCGTCGATCGACGGAGGCCTCATCGTCCGATCCGTCACAGATCTGATCAGGAGGGGAAAAAGAGACGACGTCGCAAGGGGAGGAGTCGTCTTCATCGAAGCCATGGAGGAGGAGGAGGAGGTCCGAGGGAGAGAGGGGAGGGAGAGAGGGACTGACGGCTAGGGTTATGTGTGGGTAGGGTTTTTTAATTTTTGGACGGTCCAGATTAGATAGCTTAAGATTGAACGGTCACGATGTTCTGGGTTCGGGTTAGGTCAGATTGTGAGTGATGCCAACCCAAACCCAATCCGATTTGTTGACTCAACCCGAGCCCGCCAACCCGAACCCGATTTTTACAACCCAACCCATGCATGTAAAAATCGGGTTCAACCCTTCAGGTTCGGATTAAACCCAACCCAAGTTGCAGCCCTAAAATAAACTATTTATTTTTATAATATTAGAATATTAAAAAATTATGCATTTTTATCATCTTAGTTAACTTCCATTCAAATTTCTATTAAAACCGTTAAATTCTTAGAGAAATAATCAAAATATCCTTATTTTTTAATTTTCATATTTTACCTTACCAACTAAAATATTTATAAAAAAATTTAATTTTAACATGAAAAATTCATATATAATCCAAATACATAAAAACTATTTGTTTGAAAAGACATAATAATTGTTAAATAAAATTATTCTGAGAATACACACACACACACACATATATATATTAGAAAATCATACATTTTAAAAAAAAAATTTGATTGGAAGAAAATGAAAGAAGGGGTAAGGTTGAATGGTTCATAGCTGATTTTAGAAAGAACAAGAGTAATAATTAAGTTATTATGTATAATTATTTACATTATGATAAATATTATGTTAATGTTATTTTAATTATTTTTAATTTTTGGTTATAAACTAACTATAGTAAGTAGTTTGATTTTGATTAAAAAAAAGATAAGAGAGTTGCATGTTTTTTTAATTAAGAAATATACTAACAGTATGAAAAGAAATACATTATTTGTGATGCTACAAAACTAAATAATTTTTTTTTGTGATATACATGCAAAAAACCTATAATTTGATTTTCCAATAAATATAAAATAAAAATTTGTAATAATAATTTTTATGATATTAGTCTTTTAAATTATTAATCTATATAGCTCTATTGTAAACCCTAACCAATCTAGAATATTGTTTCACATATGATACGGTGGTTTAAAATTGTCAGTGATGGAGACCACAAGAGAAAATGTCTCACTTTTATACAGATACACCATGATGCATGTTGCATATAAATTAGAATTTGTGTTGCAAGCACTATTTATTGGTGGTGTGCGAGATGGGGAATTTTTGCAGTAAACTCAAGATTAAAATAAAAATATAACAGCACACCATATATACAAATTTACCTGGTTTAGTTCAAAAACTCACGAGAGACAAGGACATTCTCGAATAAAAAAACACCACATTCTCTAGTCATACAGAATCTTTTCTACACAAGGACATTAATAGATAAATATTCTAATAGATTTTTTAACATAACACTATAATAAATCTTATATATATATATATATATAAGGAATTTATCAGATACTAAGATAGAGTATTTATTTAAACAATTACCAACGAAATCTTAACTATACGGGAACATAAATAATTCCCTCTTCGTGGATGTAGGAAATGTATTATAGAATCACATGAATTTTGCCTTTTATTTATCTATTTTCTTTTCTATATACTTTAATTTGTTGTCCTTTTTTTTTTCGTAGGTCAAAGGCATTTATATTCTTTAAATAATGAGTAATTTTATATAAGTTATTGTTAAAATTGGAGCAGATGTACAAATTATTTAAAAGTGACAAAAATTCATATACATTCTTGTTGTCAATGGAGGTTAACTCTAAACCAATCTATCTTAGTTAACCCTAATTTGTGCTATGAAATAATTAAATTATCTTTAATTTTTTATCTCTCCAAACAATCTCTCTCTAAGAATAAAGAAATATAAAAGTCCTACAGGGGCAATTTGATCTTTTGTAAGGACTAATTTGTCTTTATGATTGTTTATATAAGACAATAAAAACTACACAATTACACGGTGATAGAATATTCTATAAATATTCTTTCAAATTTAGAATGAAATATAATGCATGAATGATAATAAATTTTTTGTGAGTTTACACGGAATTGCACATTTACCATAACTTTAACAGAAACTTATATGAAATTACCCATGTTTATAGAGACGTAGATATCTTTAGCCCTTTTGATTGATGAGATTATCCAACACAAACTTCATTTGTACTAAAAGATGAGATATTTTAATTTAAATATATTTTTTAGTAATTCCGCGCATCAAATTCCGCTAATAAGGATTATTTGAAATTTATAAATCTCATTCATATCCTTTCCTGTAGTAAATTTCACAATTAAAGTAAGAAGGGTTGTATTAGTAATTAATTTAACAATATTAGACATTATATTTTAGTTATCAACGTATCATGTACTCAGGTGGATACTTGTGATTCACTTTGAGTATAGATAAATATTTTCATAAATTTGTTTGATAAATTAACTTAATAGGCCGTTATTTTTCTTCAATAATATTAGAAATACAAATTTTTTGTTGCTGAATATAAATAATATTTTTTATTTTTTCTAAAATTATTTATGTGGTGTTTTTTTTAATCAAAATTGCAATAATTTGAGTTAAAATAAGGGAAAATAACAAAAAAAATCTCATAAAAGTTAGAAATATTCAAACTAGCCACTTTTTAGAAATTGTATAAAAAAAGCCTCGTTTCACAGTCTTAGAAATACAAAAGACTAGTCTACCCTTATATAATTAGTCATTAACATATTACATACCTCTTAATTTTGTTAAAATATTTCATTCTCTTAATTTTGCTAATATATTTCATACATTCTCATGTATAACTTTTTTTTACTCTAAATTATTTGTGATTAGATGGATGTTGTGAGATATGTGTCAATATAATTTGAGTTTTATTTTATTATGAACTCCATTAAATGTTGATACTTCTTTAAAAAAATGGATATGTACTAATGACGCTATAAAAATATGTAAATAGCCAAGCAAAAAAAAAATAGGATAAGAATTTAGAATAATAAAATACAATCTCCTGCCTAGGAGCATAATACAAATTTAAATTACATATTATAATTATACACAATGAAAAATGGTAAACAACATTATGTAAGATATATATAAAAAACACACAATATAAAAATGAACTACCATTTTCAGAAAATGGGGATTGATTTGGGTCATATAGAGAGAAATTGTTGTTTTGTAGGAAAAATATTTTTTTTTTGTGAAATAACCTAACAAGGGTTATATGGATGTTAAAGATTTAATAATATAAAGATAGATTGTTCTTTTATGTTTTCAAAATTGTAAAATGTGACTTTTTTAGATATAATTATAAAAAGTGGTTGATTTGGATATTTTTAACTTTTAGGAGATTTTTTTTTGTCATTTTCCTTTAAAATAATAAAAATATAGAAAGATCTCAATGATTCAAAGAATTTTTTGTGTGAGAGTGTATGTCAAGAGACCGGATCCGATCAGGACTGGATCCGGTCAGTTTGGTCAATATCGAACTGGACAACGTGAAAATCGAACTGCACCATCTATAAATCGAACTGCACAATCAATTGTTGGGTATATATTTTACTATTCTATTAGATATTGATGATACTTAGGAATTCATATTTTCTCCAATATCTAATTGGATACAAAAAGAAAGTGAAATATATACCCAACAATTGGTTGTAGAGTTCAATTTATAAGTGGTGCAGTTTGATTTTCACGTCGTCCAATTCGGTACTGACCGAACTAATCAGATCCAGTCCGAACTGGATCCGGTCCCGTATGTCATATATGACAGTGTTTATTTAATAAACCTTTCTAAATACATGCATGCTTAAATGAACCCCAAATTTCAATTTCGAATCCTACTGGGTTTACCTGATGGAGTGTTTGTTTGTCATTATGTACATCTAATATTTTTGTAAAATTAATTAGAGGTCCCTAGGGACACCTGTGTAATAACAATAGGTTCATTGACTTTTTTATTTTTTAGGTCCGTAAGTTAGTGATGGTATTTTGTTTAGGTCATTCCATCCAATTTCCATCCAACTTTCATTCATTAATTATGATAGCATAGCAAATTAATTATGATAAATCACATGAACCTCATACATCCAATCAATAGATTATGAAAACTTCCTTATTCATATATTATATAAATAAAGTAAATCAAGTGGATTTATGAACGTGTGCGTCACAATTAATGCTTATATATTATATATTTAAATATATAATATTATATATATATTATATTATATATTTAAATTAAATATATTATGTTTTATATACATATACATGTGTGTGTGTTAAGGGAGGTGAAAAGCCTGGGTAAAAATGTCTATTTTGTTAATCCACCTAGATTGGGATTGGGGGAATACCACCTTGAAGGGGATTCTCAATTTCAATCACCCTTTTAAAATTTATCCAAATAACTTATTAACTTGATTAAGATTCTCAATCCCAATCCAGACATCCAATACTCGTATTCAAACATGCCCTGATTTCTTGCCTAGGATCCTGTATTTTTCTAACTACAGACAGAGTTCCTTATTATATAAAAAAAAACAACATTAAACAATACAATCAGTGAAAATCAGATAAGCCCCCACTTCCCACCCAACTTTAGAGGAAAAAAATCTATTAATAATAACCTTAACATCAAAACTGCCACTTCCATCACAAAATCCATCAAAAAAATTTGTTTCCTCATAGGTCATTCTTTTCCCAACACATCTAAGGGTGCGTTTGGTTGCGCGATTGCGCTGCGATTGCGATTACAGGAAGCTGCGTTTGCAATCGCGCAACCAAACAGTTTTGTAATCGTAGTTTTAAACCCAGCGATTGCAGGCAAATAGTACCTAAAAGCTGCGATTTCAAAAATCTGAGAAAGTGAGCTTCCTGCAGAATCAAGTTTGCAATCGCAGATTGCAAAATCAGTTTTGCAATCGCGCAACCAAACGCACCCTAAGTCACTAAAGTTAAGTTGAAAGGATGCTGGTTTTTTTTTTTATGCAGCCCTACCACACAACCACCGAACCAAACCACCCCCCCCCCAACAGATCTCTAGTTTATGAAATTCTCCCTTGCTATGTATACAATAAATATAGATACTTATAAGATAAAGGGGACCGTTTTTCCAACCCCATTTGTGAACCCACCCCATTATAAATAAATGGGATTACATGTTCCAAACCCACCCCTCACAGTTTTCAATCATCTTTCTCACTCTCTCTTCTTCTCTCCAGTCCAAGCCACTCTCCTGATGGTCATCCCCGTTCCCCCACCCCCCGGTTGCCGTCATTGTCCCCCCATCCTCCAGTGGTCGCCGCCGTCTCTTCCCTTGTTGTGTCTCCCTGATTGCCGTCTCCTCCTTGTTTTGTCTCTCTCATGGCCGCCTCTCTCACTCCCCCCGCATGAACTAGCTCTCCAAAACTTCCTTTTTCTTTAGTGTGTTTGTTTTGTTATATTTTTTAATGTATTTTGTAGTTTTTCAGTGTATTTCATGTCTTTCTAGTTGTAAAATGTGTTGGTCTTGTTAGAATGTATATGTTGATTTTCTTAGGGAACCCTAGGTTTTTATTTTTTACAAATTGGTAGTGGAAATGAATCATGAATGAAAACACATTTATCATTGGTTCATTGATGTGAATTTCCATGTGCCACTTCTGCATTAGAAAGATGCATGGTGTGCCTCTTTTTTTTTGAAAAGATGGTGTGCCTTTAAAAAGAGTGTGTTGTTGATCTTCAGTTTAAAGATGACTTTGATCCATGTTTTCACATGTTATTTCAGCATTTCAAAGATATAATCAGTTTAAAATGGGTTTGTTGTTGAATACCATGTAATACTTGGAATGGTGGTAGCTTGGACAGAATGCAGTGAGAAAAAGAAATCAGATTTCACTTTACAGATGAATTTGCATCTCAAGGCAATCAATTAGTCACCCAAATTTGGTAACCTTTAAATGATTTACTAGTTTTTTATTGAATGGTTGGCTGACTTGGTTTATAGGGATGTATGAATGAATATGTAAGTGGACTTGGATTTGATACACATAGACAGATAAACTGCTTGATTCGACACTGATAGTGTCGACATAGACATCTTCTGTCGACACCTGTTCTGTTGAATTTTGTAGGCCCCTTTGCTAAAATTTCCTTTTCGACAAACATCGTATCGACCGAATGCATAATAGTCGACACTATCTATGTCGAATCAAGCAGACACAAAAGTCTCGTTCGTTTCGTTTATCGACAGTACTCATGTCGTTATCTGGATGTGCTATCGACATTGTTGTTGTCGATAATGTCTATAAAAAGTCGAGGATGTCAATTGACAGACACATTGTCGACGGTACTTTGAAATTCTCGACACCCACTGTGTTGAACCACAATTGGGAAATGATCGGGGTGTATGGTGTGGGATGTGAATGGGTGGGATTGGTTTCCATTAAAAAGACAAGATTTCATATTTTTAAGGGGTGGGGTGAGTATCCAATGGGATGGTAATAATTGCACCCTAAGATAAACCCATTTCAAACCTATTATTAGAAAGAAAAAAATTGGGATTTTTCAGTGAATTTCAGAAGGAAAAAAAAAGAAGTATCTATGAGAGTTTTTGAAGCATTGGGCACTTATTTATTTGAGAAGTTCTTCTTTCGTGGAGGCAATTTCATCAATAATAATAATAATAATAAATTCATATAGAATAGTGTAGCTTTTGATGCAAACTTATTGAACAAATTCTGTTTTTTTTATAAGAAACGTTTTCATCAACAATAGTTACGGAGTTCAACAACACTGCTTTATTAGGCAAATCGTGTTTTTCATTAATAGATTCCAAATAAAATAAAATTAAAAAAAAAGGAGTTTTTGCAGGTTTTGGCTTTTCTATTTTGAAAACTTGCTGTTTGGAATTTCTAAATGCACATTCAATCATTCCTAACCTAGTTTATTTTTCTCCAATCAGATAAATGCTAAGTTGAAACAATGGAAAATTATAGATTTAATTCATTAAATTTTGGGAAAATTAATTCCGAATTCTGCAGGCCTAATACTTTTCAAGATTTTTTGGTCCCTAATACTTTTCAAGATTTTTTACATCCCTAAGGCCATCTCCAACCATTACTCAAACATATACTCAAATTTCATTAAGTCTATGTTTGGTTCGAGAATTAAGTTATTCTGAAGTTTATGACTACTCTAGGATAAATAAGGGTAATTTTTTTTTGAATTATTGTCATTGAGAAACGTAATAATAAAGTTTTTGTTATTGTATAAAAGGTAAATAAGGTGTGGATAAAGATTTACAAAAATGTAAAAAAAATGATGACAATTGATTTGACTGTTAATTTATAAGAGATAATGACAGTTGATTTGATAATTGACTCACATATTCATTTAGGTTGAGTAACCTAGAATAACATAATTATATAGGTTGGCTGGAATCCAAATATCACTTATACCAGTTAATTCTGACATACACATTCTCATTTATTTTAGTCATCCAAACATCCATAATGAGGTTATTCTAACAAATTCTAATTTATTTCTAACATATTCTCGAACCAAACATGGGCAAATTTTTAAAAAATTTCTCATATTCTCCCAATTATTTCCTATAAAACATTTGAGTAAATGTTTGATTCTTCCTTAATTTGAATAAAAATTGAGTAAAAACTTGATTTGGTATGGTTATGAGCAAATGGTAAGAAAAAATTTTAGATGAATTTTACCCAAATTTAAATTTGGGTACATCTTTAGGCATAAGATTGAAGATACTCTAAGGAGCCTAATCTATTATTTCTGAGTCATTTTCACTAACTTTCATTTTGTCTCCGTTAGAGATACTAAAAATCATCATTTTTTTATCTTAATATATTGTTAATATGTCTAAGTACATTGTTAACCTATATATCTAGGTAAATTGTTAACATATATGTTGCTAAAATGATGATTTGAGAGGTTGATTATGGGTGAAGCGAGGAAACCGGGTGGTGGATCTGAAAGGGAGAGCTGATACTTCTTCGTGTGATAGAATTAAGAGAGATGCTTCTCTTTGTGTTAATGGGTGGGAGAGAGAAGGGCAAACAAGGTCAAATAAAAAGGTCAGTGGGGGTAAAAATTGAAAAGAAATGAAAAAAAGTTAACACTCCATGTATAGAAGGACCTAAATAAAATTATTTTCTAAAATAAAAACTTAAACAAAACTTGAAAAGTGTCAAGGACTAAAAAAAATATCAATAATGATGCATAGACCCCATCTTATAGGCCCCATTATAAACCCTACGAGGTGGCAATAGGACATTACCTATTATATCATTTAAAGGAAGTCGGTTTTGATTTTTTTCCGATGATCATGGAGATTTCATTAATTACTGTATTTCTTCTTCCTTTCATCGTGTAGAAATAATGAATTCATACAGCAATATTAATTTATTTTTTATTTTCGGAACCATATTTGATTATGAAGAACACATAGCAGCCGATCTGAAATTTTTCTTTTGAGAATTTAAAAGGCACGGTTTCTTTTTTTCCCCGATTTGGGTCTCATGTCTCTCGGATCAAGTTTGACGTTATTGGATTCGTAATCATGTGTTTTCTTATTGTTTTAAATTTTAAACAAGAGATTTTTATGTACTAAATGTCATTTTTCACAATTTAATTTTTTTTGTTGCAATTCAAACAATCGATACTGTTACATTTTCATATATGAATAGTTTGTATGATGTTACTGTTACATTGTTGACAATGTAAATAGTCATTTTTCAAATCTGTCTCATTTTTGCTACATTCATAAATGTAACAGTCAACCACATGCGTGTATTGATTTATATTTGTTATATTCATAAATGCAACAGTCAATTACAAGTAAATTGAATGAAATGTAAAACATTTAGATAAATGAAACTGTTATGTTACATTTATGTAAACGTAACAATTTTTATGAAAATATTCTAAATAGTTCATGTAATATTTGTTAAATTTTATTCACAGTAAAAAATGTGTTTGACATTTTCCACAAAATGTAATTGACTATTGAAGAGATGATCTGTTTTTAAATTGTTTAAACATTGCATGGAATGTAAAACATTTATATAAATGTAACAATATTTATGTAAATATAACAAATAGTTGTAGGGGATGTAAACATTTAAGAAATGTATTTGCATTGTGTGAGATGCATCTCATTTATGTAAATTAAAAGGAAGTTTGTGAAATGCTAGAATGTTCAGTTAATAACATTCATGAAACAAAAATTCTGTATAATATGAATGTAATTTGAAAAAAAAAAGTTGTTTGAAGGATTTTGACGAAAAAGTAAGTTTTAGTGTAATTTAAGTAAGTTTGGTGTTCCTGAAATAGAAAATTCAATTACTAAGTAAGGATTTCAAAATTCAAATTTTAAAATAGATTAATTTTAGTGTAATCGAAATTCATGTGAAAGATTAATAACTGAAAAAAGAAAAAAAAATGATTTGGGTTAATCGGATATATTTTTAATAAAGGGGCATTTTCTCATTTTATCATTTTTCAAAAATCAACAAGCCAACCAATAAGGTATTGACACCTCATGGCTTGTGAGTAAGGCTTATATTTGGGGCTAAAAAAAACTTGACGGAAGACATGAAAGATGCCGCATTAGTTTCCCCTTAAATTATATATATAAATTTAATAATGTATATATTTTAAAATTTTAAACATATTAGACGGTTAAAGATGAATGATTGTCCTAAATTTTTGTTCTAATTTCTGTTAAGTATCAGTGGATAAAAAAAAATGATTGCTGAATAAACTTGATAATTATGTCTAATAAGTCAATATAAATCTTGATGTAGCAGGAGAATAATAAAAATGTTAAATCTATTTCAAGATCTCACAATACAATTTAAAAGAGCAAAAATTATAAATAACTCTTCAGCAACAAAAGAATGATAAATAGATATGATCTATGTAAATATCTTTTCTGTGGAAGATCCTCTTAGCGGTGTAGTCGAGACACACCCTCCTCCAAAGGGAGGTCGAGAGTTCGAGTCCCAAGTTTATCAAACAAAAAAAAAATTTATTAAAAAATACAATTCTCAAAACAAAATAAAAAATTCAAATAACTCTCAATACTATTGATTAAAACATTTAATTTGTCATTAGATTGATGACTCAATCTTTAACAAATCTTTGATAATAATCTTTAAGAAAGCTGAAAAAACACATTCATATGGTATATACTTAATCCCTATCTAGGGTGTAACATGGCCTGGAGAACAACTATCGTGATAATTTTCATTTCGCAATATTATTTTCTCCTTTTATCAGAATTATTGTTCTCCTCCTGGTGTTTTCGTGTATTAGTCCTGAACTTATAATAACCCATCAAAGTATAATTAATTAATTATTATAAGTTTTTATTCGTATAGTAAATTTCTTTTTTTGTTTTTTTATGATTTTCTTTATTGACCGACTCCTTTTGTTAAAGGAAGCAGTCATGCAGTTGTATTTGTATGAGCCCATATAACAGACCATGTTCAAAGGGGGGGGCTAATACCACCCCATGAGTTATTCAACCCACCCCCTTAATCTAACCCACCCCATCTATTTTTTATGAAAACTAACCCAACCCCTTTATATATATCCCCATCTTAACATCACAACCCCACCCCCCCTCATAAGTTCCCATTCCCTCTCTCTCCATCCGATTGAAACTCCTCCTCCCCTATCATTTCTCATCCTATTGAAACTCCTCCTCCCCTCTCCCTTTCTCATCTCAACCGGCGTTCATCCTCTCCCTGGCGGCGCCTCATCTCCCGGTGCCACCTCTCCCGCTTCTACATTCCTATCACGGCTTCCGACGTCCACTATTCCACACTCCATATAGATAGAAGAAGGTTAGGTCTCTTTCTTTTTTCTATTTTTGTTTTCCTACATGTTATACTCTATCTTTAGGTCACATTTGTGCTAGATTTATTTGTATAAACTCTATATAAGAAACCCTATAATTTTTTTGAAACATAACCCTATTTTTAGGGTGGTTGGTGAAATTCTTAATTGTTGAAATTGATTTTATATGTATGAAAATGTATATGGAAGTGATTTTATTTTTATGGAAATGTGTATGGAAGTGAATTTATTTTTATGGAAATGTGTATGGAAATGAAGCATAACCATATAATGTTTTTTGGAATATAATCCTATTTTATGTATATTTTACCCTTTTTTTTTGCTGCTATTGACATATAACAAAGGCAGCCCCTGTTGTTCTAGTATTAGGACCGATACTTCCATCAATGATTATAAACATTTCAGACTTGGAAGATATTCCTAGTTTATGTGTTTTTTTTTTTGCTACTATTGACATATAATAAAGGCAGCCCCTACTGGTCTAATACTGGGATCAATACTTCCATCAATGATTATAAACATTTTAGACTTGGAAGATATAGTCTGTCAATGCTCCACTAATAATTTTGTTGGCTAAATTTGCTTCTCATGGACAAATGTTTAATTAACATTTTTCTTTCACAATATTGTAAAACACTCATCTAAGTAAGCCATACTTTTACTAACCACCAGTGTCTCCTGTGGATGAATATTTTGAAAAATGAGTCTATTCTTTGCCAACCATATCTGCTAGCACATCATTATGAAAAACATCACTTTTAACAACCCAAATGATACTTTCTTCCAAGTGTCATGTTTAAACACCTCTTTTCAACTAAAAGAGGTTCATATGTAAACAGGGGGCCATTATTTGTTAGGAACCAACCTTCAACAATTTGAAGTAACATGGCAGTACATGAACAGGAAAGAGAAGAAGGGGAGGAGGTTGTGGTGATGTGAAGGGGGTTATAGAGTATTGGGTGCCTTGCTACGTTTAAGTTCCCAAAGAGTGGGTTAGTGCTTATCATTCCATGGAATTAATTTTGTTAGTTTTTTATGTTTGTTTCATATAAATATGCAAGCATTTTGTATTGGAGTCTTTTATTTTATATATTGAACATTCTATTTTGACCATAAACCTAAAGGATATAAAATATGTCAATGTGTAGAGTATTCTATTGTATATCAAGCAAATTTGCTTATGAAAGTGATGATATATCCCATCAATAGGTTCCTTATTTTTTTAGCATGCAAATTCCCAACTATATGAAATAAAAATAGAGGCGTGGTATAAGCAATCTGGATATGAATACATTCCTAAGAAAACTATTAGATTTCATTCAAAGTCTAAATACGGACCGATAATTGATATGTGGCTCTAGATTTGTCTTCATCTTCTACAAAGTGGAGGAATTCATATTTTTTTTCCTGTCTATAATTGATATGTGGCTCTAGATTTTTTATTTTTTCTATCTATTTAGGTGAAAAAGAGCACTTTTGTGGGTTTTTTTTGTGTGTGTGATATATCCATTCATTTGACTTAAAAATTCAGATATAAACTAATAGATATTGAACTTAAAATCCAATGTTGGTTCAACAAATACCTCAATTGATTATGATTAGTAATTCCCCTCAAATGCAGTGAATAAAAAAGAAGTTAATGTCCTCCATTAAGAACCACTATCAATTGATTATGATTGTCATTTCCTCTCATGTTTTCCTAATGATTCACTGATGGCATGCTTAGATTATGACTTCTGATGTTGCAAATAGAAATTTGTCAATGAAAATTATAGGAACAGTAGACTCACAAAAAGATATGGTCGTGTTATAAAAATCAGTATGTAAATTTTACATCATCATCATCCTTATCTATTTTTTTTTACGTGGCTGTGAAACAAACCACTTTCCATGGATTCTTGGATTTGAGAAGCTCCAAATACATGAGTACTAACAAATTTTTTCAATACAGTATGGATCCAAAGAAACGTGTCCGACCTACATCTTCCAACCGGAAGAGTAGATCAAAAGATGCACCTTCAAGTTCTCAACATGTTGTGGAGGACCCTCAAGAAGAGGAAGTGGTGGTGGAACATGTTGTGGAGGACTCTTATGTTTTTTTTTGTTTTTTACTTGGTATGTATTGGCCGATGTTCGAAGTTTCTTGCATTATTTTCTTTGAACAAGTGATTCAAATGTTGAGCGATGTTGTTTTCATATAATGGCTATTAGGATCAAACTTAATATTAAATTCCAAGTATACGAGTTTTAAATGTTCCAAGGTTGTGAGTGATTCAAATGTTTGGAATGTATTGGTTGATGGGCAGGTTTCGAGCAATCACTGGCCTAAGGCTAGATGAGCTTATGTCTTGGTTCTGCATTGCATCGACAATGATGTTGTCGACAAAAGTCAATTATGTCGACATTAGTTGTGTCGAATCAAGCAGAACAAAGTCAGTCAATAAGTCCAGTACATGGTTCGACATTAATAGTGTCAAAAATTTACAATTCTGTCGACATTAGTAGTGGCGAATCAAGCAGAACTAAGCCAGTGAGTCCAGTACATAGTCCGACACTAATCGTGTCGACCATTTTACATTCTGCCGACATTAGTGGTGTCGAATGAAGCAGAACAAAGTCAGTAAGTCCAGTACATGGTTTGACATTAGTAGTGTCGATAATTTAACATTTTGTCGACATTAATAGTGTCGAATCAATCAAAACCAAGTCAGTGAGTCCAGTACATGGTTCGACACTAGTGGTGTCGACTATTTTAAATTCTATCGACACTAGTACTGTTGAAGTATGCAGAACGAAGACAGTAAGTCCACTTCAGTTTTCGACACTAGTAGTGTCGACCGTTATACATACGGTCGACATTAGTAGTGTCGAACCAATCAGAACCAAGTCAATACGTCCAATGCATGGTTCGACAGTAGTAGTGTCGACAGTAGGTAATGTAGTCGACATTATTAGTGTCGAATCAAGTAGAATCAAGTCAGTAAGTCCAGTACATGGTTCGACACTAGTAGTGTCGACCTGTCGATGTTATATAACATATTTTGAGGGTGGGAAAGGGTAGGGGTGGGTGAGGTTTTTCTGGGGTGGGATGGGATGGGGTGGTGTTGGTTTCTTATTAAACATTAAAAGTGAATATTTTAAGGGGTGGGGTGAATGCCTAATGGGGTGGTAATAACCGCACCCATGTTCAAATAAGTTTGCAACAATTTTTTTAATTATACGGATCCATATTACTCCAGTTAATTTGGAAACAAAAGATAAGGTAAAATAATCACATAAAAGTATAATCAAATCGAAACTATTATATGTCGTAATCATAATCGAATTCAAAACAAACGCAAGGTGTTTATCCACATATTAGAGATCTTCCGGGGCTTATCCGTAAATAAAAAATAAAAAAATTAAGCCCCGTTTGGAATGAGGATAGATTTTATTATAAGGTGTAGATTTATTCAAGCATAAATGAGTATAAATAAGGATAAAGTGATTTTGTGTTTGGTTGTGTTTTGAATTATTCTCGTTGATAAACGTAAGAATAAATGTTTTGTTGTTTGGGTAAAATGTGAATAAAGTATGCATAAGGATTTATAAAAGGTAAAAAAGTAATGATAGTTGATTTAACACGTGATTTATAAGAGGTGATGACAATTGATTTGACAGTGGGTCCACATATTCTTTGCCCCTGTTTGGAATCGGTATAACACCCCGGATAAGTATTTTGGGGTGTTTGTTTACCCCGGATAACCCTAGATAAATTATGCCAGAATAAACCTTGATAAAGTGATATAGAGATTCCGACCAGCCCCTAGAATAAAAGTTATCTTAGGTTATTACATCTAAAGAATATGTGAGCCTACTGTCAAATCAACTGTTATCACCTCTTATAAATCACCTGTCAAATCAACTATCATTACTTTTTTACTTTTTATAAATCTTATCCATACTTTATTCACATTTTATCCAAACAACAAAACATTTATTCTTACGTTTACCAACAAGAATAATTCAAAACACAACCAAACACAAAATCACTTTATCCTTATTTATACTCACTTATGCTTGAATAAATCTATACCCTAGGATAAAATTCATCTCCGTTTCAAACGGGGGCTTTGGGTGGAATAACCTAAGATAACTTTTATTCAAGGGGTTGATTGGAATCCATATACCACTTTATCAGGGTTTGACATAATTTATCTAGGATCATCCGAGATAAACAAACACCTCAAAATACTTATTCAGAGTTATCCGGAGGGTTATACCAATTCCAAACGGGGGTATAATGACCTAAAAGTCCCTTTCAAAACAGTTAACACCCTTATGCAAGGACACACCCGTTATTCCCTCAAACCCCAGCCCCATTTTCGTCAATAAAATTTCCTTCTCTCTCCCATAAAACACACGATGACACGATGCCCCCCCCTCTCTCTCTCTCTCTAAAAAGCACACTGTGAGTTATTTTAGAGAGAGGAACACATCCACTTCTAGAGAGAGAGAGAGAGAGAGAGAGAGATGGGGAGTCGGATGCCGTCACATCAGCTTCCCAGCGGGCTATTCGTGTCGGGCCGGCCCGACAAGCAGCCCAAGGACCGTGGCCCGACTATGGCCTCCCGCGCCGTCCCCTACACCGGCGGCGACGTCAAGAAGTCCGGCGAACTCGGCAAGATGTTCGACATCGACGCCGCCGTCCCCAGGACCCCCCGCTCCGCCTCCTCCTCCGGCAGCGGGCAATTCAAACCGCCGCCGGGATCCGGATCCGGCTCGATCCCCAAGCGGACCCCCTCCGGGCAGCTCCTCCCGGCCACAGGTCTCATCACCTCCGGGCCCGTCCCATCCACCCCGACCGCCTCGATGAGGCGGTCGGAGTCGCTCGAGCCGAAGGCGGCGGCGTACCCGGCGGCGGTGACGAGTCTCGGGAGCGATTCGAAGGCGTTCCGGGCGCGGGTTCCGTGGGTGATCTCGTTCTTGGGTGTGCTCGTGGTGGTGATCGGGGTTGGGGTGGGGATCTTCGTGTTGGTGGCGATGAAGAATGTGGTGGTGGTGGCGGCGGCGGGAGGGGTTTCGGTGGTGGTGGTGGCAGTGGCGGCGTGGAATTGGGGGAAGGGGAGGAGGGCAAAGGAGTTGGAGCGGTTCTTCGCGGGATTCCCCGACGCGGAGCTCCGGGGAGCGAAGCACGGGGAGTTTGTGAAGGTCACAGGGGTATGTCAACGTCTGATTCTCATGTTTCATTGATTGTTTATGCTTTATTGATCTATTGAAAGGGAAAATGAAGTATCTAAACGAATGAATTGGATGCAATAACTTTTTGTGTTTTTCTTAACTCAGTATGTGTTAGATTAGGAAAACTATATATTAGGTTCGGACTGCAGGAATGGCTGTGTGTGTATGGGCTCCCTTGTTGAGATGATTTAGTATATATATTGAATTTATTGGTAGTTGTCTTGTAGAAATATACTTGGTTGATTAAGATTTGAGTGATTGAATTGTGGATTGCAATGTAGGATAGAGGATGTGGGGATGCCATGTTTATTTATTTATTTGAGAATTAGGGTTGATAGAAGGATTTGGTGGGTTTAATTTTTGAAATTTGTGGGGTTGATGGGTTTTTGGGAATTTATTGAGGAAGGTCGGGGTTTGGGGGGGGGGGGGGGGGGGGGGGGGTTGAGGGATGAGGCTCTCAATGCGGATTTTGCGTTTGAACTTTTTAAGTGTTGATTGGAGGGATCATTGAGTTTGGGGTTTTAGGATTCAAGTAGATGTGTTGGGTCAATTTGAAAATTGGGGATTGCTAGGATTATTATTATTATTTGGTTGAAGAGCATCTTTGGTTGATGATTGGTGAAGGAGGGATTATATTGGAGTCGATGATTTTGGTTGTGTTTGGATTTGTAGAAATTTTTTTTAAAATTTTATCAATTGATCCAATTGATGTTTATTGTCAGGGGTTTTAATCATATGCAAGGTGGGGGATTCAGATGTCAAGTTGTCAAGTTCTCATAATGCAAAAAAAATTGGTCATATGCATCTGTGGATTGTCTGCTTGAGGTTTGGTTTGCAATTGCTGGATTTCTATCAAGTCTCAAGTGACTTTATGATCTTCGAGGATGTGAACTTCATATGCTTGATTTTGGTTGCGAAATGAAATTTTCTCTTTGGCGACCAATTGCTTCCTAGGATTAATAAGGGTCGAGTCTGATCATGAGCTGGCTGTGGTTGCTAAACAAACTTGAATGATAATGAACCATGCTTTGATCCTCAAAGCTAGTTCCACATAGATGCAAGGTCTGCGATATGGTAATGCCTGCCTTTTTTAATTAATTTAAATCTCTTATGCCATACGATTAAGTTGAAAATATCTTAAATATATGAAATTGTATAGACAAGGTAAATACTAATCAGAATGTCACACTTTTATATGTTACTAAATTTTTATGAATTCTTTTTTTTTTAGAGTTGTCTCAGATGGTCAAGCTTTCTTCATTTAAAATTTGACCTTGATTATTTTATGTATCCACTATGTTATGCTTTGTTTAGATATAATACTTCACATTATTTCTCCATGCAGATCGTCACATGTGGCAGTATCCCTCTCGAAACATCTTATGAGAAAATCCCAAGATGTGTATATGTATCAACGGAATTGTATGAATATCGAGGGTGTTTTGGCAAGCCTGCAAATTCAAGTCACCATAGATGCTCATGGGGGTTGAGACATGTAGAGGTCAGTATTTGACACATGAATCTAGCCATTTCTCCATAAACATAAAAAGGATATTTGCTTAGTTGTAGTTTTGACATGGATTTGGGTGATTAGGTTTTTTATGCAGGGAACTGTGCTTATATAAACTTTAATGAATTAATGGCAGCATTACAGTCGTAGGACAGAGTTGAATTGATAATACATTCGGTCAATCATAATGTCATTATTTATAATGTTTTAATTATTGATTTTACCTTTTATTCTACCTTTCATTCTTTTTAATAATCAATAAATATTTATAATGTTTGCCATGTGGAAACAGCATATTTACAAAGAAACTCTTCTATGCAATTCTCCTTCTTTGAAAATATTTAGTCAAATACAAACAAAAAACTATGAAAAGGAAAGATGGCATCATCTTGCTTTCTATTTGATCACCCATACATTTTGTAGGAAGTTGTATTGGATATGATATTTTTAATTAATTTTGTGATGCTTGCTTGAATAGAAAAACTGACCCAAGTCAGTACTGATTACAACTTACAAGGTGTGACATATCACACTTTTTTTTTCTTTGGTCAACTCATGCTAATCTCTGTTTCAGATTATTGTCTGTTGACTTTTATCCTTGACAAACTGCAATGATTAATTGTTAAAGTAGAGCAATTTCTTCTAGTTTTCTTGTAGTATTCATCACTTGGATGATTTTGCAAATGCTCCTTTAATGCGTATATCTATTTATTCACCACCTATAAGCTGGGTTTCATTTGGTTTTTCAAAGACGGGGCATATATATTGGACTCAGGCATGCCTTTATTAGTTCTTGGTCAATATTGAGAAGTATATATATGATAATCCATGTGAATGGAAAAATTCAATGCACCACCATAATTTTTTATACACTCCACCTCTGGTTCTATAATTCAGTTGCAAATTGGGTGGCTCACAATGACCTACAAATTTCAATTATATTACCATCTCCCTTTCATCATTGGTTAGCAGTTGAAGATCTAATCTTACTCTAGAAGAGAACGTGTATATTGTGTAACATTCAGAGGAGTACATGTGTAGTAAAGCACATAAAGGTTACATAGGATGCAAGAAACTTCCTTTTATAATCATCTAAGCCTACGTCATCTCACAAACAACCCCCCCCCCCCCCCCTGCCCCTCAAAAAAAAAAAAGAGATGATAAATATAATATAATATACTAAAATGCAGAATCAGGTTAGGTTTATGAAGGCCATAAGTGTAACATGAATTATTAAATTGATGGCGTTGCTCAAGTTTCAACTTATTAACATTTTTAAAGCGAAGCAAATAAGATGGTTGACTTGCTTCAGTTTCGTGGGTTCAGAATCATTATTTTCCAAAAGAACTTCTGTAATACTCACTCACTTCAAGGTGGTGGATGTTAATCGGCACCTACATCAACTTGATCCAACTTGATCCATTTTCCCAATAGTTTGGGATCTCAGGAGTTGCTTACTTCTATACTTGCATTAATATAAAATATCTGAAACTAAAACAACAAAAAATCCAATAGTTTAATGCTTATCAATTGAAGTGTTTAGATGCATTTCCTACCGGTTAGCATGTCTGTCCTTTATCTTTGATGATATAATTGCTTTTCAGCGGCTTATGAAAAAACAATGTGAATTTATTGATTAGTGTTTTCATGCACAGAGGCATGTTGCAGATTTTTATATATCCGATACCCATACTGGCTTAAGAGCCATAGTGAAAGCAGGGCATGGCGCGAAAGTTGCAGGTTTTATGAAACCAACAACTGTAGTTGATATAACGAAAGAAAACCAAACGCTGTCTCCTCGATTTTTACTATGGCTTGCAGAGCACAATCTTTCCAGTGACGACCGTGTTATGCGCCTGAAAGAAGGGTGAGTCCAAGTCATGCCCAAAACTCAAATTAAAAACTTTTTTTTTTGTTTTTAATAGTCTAACTTAAATTGCATTATAGTTTTCTGACGAACACTCAATTAATTATTTTTCCACATAATCAGGTACATCAAAGAGGGAAACACCGCAACCGTGATGGGAGTGCTCCATCGCCATGAAAATGTACTCATGATAATTCCACCTTCAGAACCACAGTCAACTGGCATTCAATGGAAAAGATGCCTTCTCCCAACACACATTGAAGGCCTAATTATTACTTGCGAGGAAGACGTCGATGCGATTCCAGTGTAAATATTGCTATAAGGAGAGTCATTGGAAGGTAGACGACTGATATCTACTATGGAATTTTTGGTTCAATGGAAGTGAATATGGGAAGATAGATTAGGATATGTTTAAATGGGTATTGGTAAATATGTTTGGGTAATTCTTTCATATGTTAGCAGTTGAAAAAGCTGCTTAAGCAGTTTGAAGAGATCGTATCGATTTGCTTCAACACGTGCCTTTGTACATATATTTATTTATATTAGATGTAAAGATACCTGGGATGCTATATTTTTTTCACTCATTTATTTATGTATTCAATTTGTTGGTAGCTTTGATTAGCATGCATGTTTTTTCTGGGACCAGAGTGATACAGAGCTTCAGGTCAGCATTTATGCTTTAGTTGTGTGGTTATTCTGTTCAATTTTTGTTCTGTTTTTATATTAAATAAATATCAAGAGAAATTGTTGAATTACTCCGAGTGATTATAGCCAGTTAGTCCTGAATGAGGAACTGCTTGGTTCTGTTTCAAATCCATATTTTGGAGAATATCTGGAAAAAAAAATCCTATATTTGAATATTTGGAATGCAGGTATGGATATAGGTGTATTCCATATGAAAAATATTCGAATCTAATATATATTATAAAATTATATCGGTTTGTATTATATATTGTTCTGTTTTTATATTAAATATCAAGAGAGATTGTTGAACTACACCAAGTGAGACTTATAGCCAGCCAGTCCTGAATAAGGATCTGCTTGGTTCTGTTTCAAATATGGTTCTCAGTTATGGCTCATATTAATGTTGAGCTTATTCCAAATTAGTTATATAATATAATTAGTGCTGCAACTTAAACAGGTTGTTGAATTCTTAAAATGAATATATGGATATGATTTATCTAAATTAAAATCCTAACTTTTGAACTAATAGAAAAAATGTAGTTTTTTTAATTTATATTAAGATAATAAGGAAGTAAAACATATAAAATATATTATTATTTAATTTTAAAAAATGACTATAAGGGCGTGGATATTTCCATCATCGTTTTTTTTTTGTTAGGTACCAACCTCTCAAGACCCTGCCACTTAATATGTCACCAAATTCACCACCCTATATAAATCCATCTTTTGAAACACCAGCCTCACCACCCTACGCATTTGGTGACAAAACCCTCTCTTTTATTATCCTTTCTAGAAATTAGGGTTTTGATAAAGAAATTAGGGATTTGATAGAGAAAGGCATGTGTTTTGTATAGAAAGTTAGGGTTTTTGAGAAGGGTAAAGTGTGTGAATTTGAATCTACTTGGGGAATGATTTGATTTTTTTAATTGAAAATAAATTCATATTATGCATGAAGCTTTGTGTTATTCACTAAATGCAAATGGCTTGATAATGTGTCTAAATTGAGTCTGGTTCAGATAACATGAAATCAAACGGGCCTCAAACAAAAAAAACTCGAAAAACTTTCATTTTAGAAATCCATGAAATAAGTGTCTTTAATCTTTCATTGGCTTTTAAGGTGAAATTTTATTTCTTTGTATTGTTTTGTTATTTTAAAAGTTACAACAGCTGTTTTTTCAACCAAATATATATATATATATATATATATATATATATCCATGCACGGATTGTTTTACTTTTTAGATGATAGCCATTGAACTTTTATGAGACATATCTTTTATACATAGTCAATAACATTAAAAACCAAAAATAAAAATTTTTGCCTATCAAAATGACAACATCAACATGGTAAGATGCTCTATTACATTTATTACTGATTTCATTCAATGACAATGAATCCCATGAAGTCCATTCTCGTGCATGTTTGTCTACTCTTCTTCAATAATATGGTTTTTGTAGCACAAAATAACCTTTCTTATATAGAACAACATTTTTGTAGGCTGAGTAGCACACTCAAGTATGGAGGTGGCTATCCGAATGTGACCGCTGGAGCAGTTTTCATCATTTGTCAAGTTACCCTAATAAAGATTGTGGTTGCTGGCTTTGCAGCTTGGCCGTGGGCTTCACCCTTGTGCATGGAGGCCGAGGCTATTAGTATGAGTCTTCAAGTAGCCTTATATATGGGCATCAAAAGGGTATGTGTTTGTACAGATTCAGAAGTCTTACTTCGTTTACTACAGGGTTCAAACATGGGCCAACAAGACTTGCTCACCTGGTGGACAATAAACATAGTTATATATACATCAAAGATGGAGGCTGTTAAGTTTTAAAAAGTGGATCGCAAGGCGGTTCAAGCGCCGGAACGGTTAGCGAAACATGCTAGATGTACTCAAACTTTGGGTTTTACTGAGAATTTACAGGATCCAATAATACGAAGGGTATATGAATGTTTTGTACAGTGTCAGTCTATTAATGGACTGCCTGATCCTACTTGTGTATAAACTTTTGATGAGTAATTGGAAATAGCCTGGTTACAGACCTCGACACACACAAAAAAGAGTGTGGAGGTGGCTAGCATACTGGAGAACAACCAACATAAACATTTGGGCCTTATAACCTACAAAACAGATCAAAACTTAGTTGATCCATGTTAGAATAAGTGTTTTAGTGCTTCTTTGTATTGCAAGTTTAAGTGCTTACAAACAAACAACTAATGAAATATTGGAAGTTTGAACCTCAAATGCATGTGACGTGGAAGGTATATGTTAAGTTTGAACCATTAAGTTTCATATGTTCAAGTGTGTAACTATTCCAATGTTATGGGGTATGATGGATATGATATTTATTTTTATGATATGATATTTGTTGATTTTTGTTGATTTGTTATTTGACATAATGTCCTTTTTTGTTTATTATTGTGGGAGGATGAATTTTCTTCTCCTTGATTTGGGCCAGATACAAGCTTGATCCTGTCTTCATAAAGGTAGATCCAAGAAGAGAAGATGATGATAATCCGCGATAGATCAATTGATAAAAAATTATCTGGACTAAATCTGATGTAACCTTCTCAGACTGTTTATGTACCCTTATTAAGGAATCAAGTCACACAAAGTTCCTTGTTTGTTTGGGATTTCACACCGGAAGTGATGCCGTCCTCAGAACCTTCGAAGATCAAGCCAGACTTCCATTAAAGCGAGATTTCAAGCTTGAGTATAGGATTTTTTGGGGGAGAGAGGAAGTGTTTCCCTTGTGATGAAGGGGATGCCCTCCTATTTATAGTGGGAGAGGGTGTGCTGATTGTGCTATGGAGGTGTGAGCATATTATGAGATGCAATCATCCATGTGGTTCTTGGATCGGTTCACACATGTGATCTTGGGGTCATCTCATCATAACCGATTTTTGAAAGTTAGTTATAGCTACCGCGTCAGGGAAGATTCCCTTGGTCTTTTTGTAATTTCGCTGGAGTAATTAAAATACACGCGGTGCTCTTTTATATTGGTCGGATATGTTAGCAGAAGTGCATCAAACTTGGAGAGGTTGGAACTCTGCCCTCGGGAGTCCGGGTTTTTCTAGCAGTCCGTCCAGAGGTGTTGCTCTACCCGATCCGAGGTGATTGCCTGTGCAGAGGTGGGAGCCAGGCTTGTTTTTTCTGTGACTTTTCCCTTATTCTCAATTCATTCTGATATACTTATTTCTTATTCAACCAAAGCAGATTTTATCTTTTACAAATACCCCCTCTTTTGATTCTTTGAGGATCGAAGGAGCAGAAGATGAAACCTTGTGAGGATAGCTGACTTACATGGATGGGCCTTTTTTTTTTTCTTTAGTCTGTCACAGGATACGAGTTTGAGTGAAGGACTTTATGTCTAGTTATCATGTTGGCCTCTTGGACTACCAAACCGGTAAGGAGTTCTCTTCAATTGAAGACCCTATCGACTCTTATGGTTTTCCTCTCTCGGAGACGCCAGGGTGGTAGTGTTGGACCAAGCTGTGCAAGACCCTCTTCCTTGGCAGCCAATCGAACCTCAAACAGTTATTCTTTCCACCGAGGTATTTAAAACTTGTTTATAACCTTTGTTATCTCTTCAAGATAGTATATGCTCCTTTTGACCTTTGTCTGAGGTGCATTGCAATTGTTTATGACTTCTTGTCTAAGGAGGATGTAGTGTTCCCTTGCTCATGGCACCTGCGTCTTCTAATATGTGACAAAAAAGTACGACTTATCTGTATGCGTGACCCTGGTCTGTAAGAGACGAGTGCAACGTAAGGCATGCGCAACCTCTAATCCGAGATGGACATGTAAAACTTATTTGTATGAACAACATCGGATCCATAACAGACGAGTGCAGCTTAAGATATGCACGACCTCTAATCCGAGATGAACGAGTACGACTTATTTGTATATGCGACCCTGATCCATAACAAATGAATGTGTGAACTCTAATCCGAGATGAGCGAGTATGACTTATTTGTATGTGCAACCCCGGATCCATAATAGACGAGTGTGAGTTAAGGCATGCACGACCTCTAATCCGAGATGGGCGAGTACGACTTATTTGTATGCGCAACCCCGGATCCACAACAGACAAGTGCGGCTTGAGGCATGTGCAACCCTAATCCGAGATGGATGAGTAAAACTTATTTGTATGCGTGGCCTCGGTTCCACAACAGATGAGTGCGGCTTAAGGCATGCACGACCTCTAATTCCGAGATGAACGAATATGGCTTATTTGTATGCGCGACCTTGGGTCCATAACAGATCAGTACGGCTATTTGGGTGAGCATAACTCTAGCTCGACCTCTAGTCCTGGGGCATCGGAATTCGGAATGATATTTACTAAGTAAATGGAGCATGGCTCCCCGCGACCTCCGACCCATGTTGGATAAGTGCGACTTATTGTTTACCCACAGCATCATACGATGTGTTTAATCTTTTAGAAAAAATATTAAAGCTTCATACATTTATATATTTGAGAGTAATTATCTTTAATTACTACAACCATTGACATTGTTATAGTCAAATACACAACTATAACTCATTCCAAAACCTACAAGTTTCTTTTCCATTTCCATCGATATGGACATTTTCTAATAACCATAATTATGTAGACACACATGTGTCTAACTCATTCTAAAACCTACGAGTTTTTTATTATTATTATTATATTCATTGACATAGACATTGTCTAGGACATATAATTATGGAGACACCCTATATATCTAATTAATTCTAGAACCTACATATTTCTTTTTGTTTCCATCGATAGAGAGATTGTCTAAAAAATATAATTATGTATATACCATTACACCTCATCTGTCTAACTCATTTAAGAAGCTACATATTTATTTTCTAATCTCATCGACAAAAATATTGTCTAAAAATTATAATTATATAGATATCTGATATATCTAACTCATTCCATAACTCATGGGTGACTGTGTGGGATTGTCCAGACCAATTACCCGGGGGTGGTGAGAAGGTGAGGGCAATAGCCCACCCACCATGCAAAATTAAGCAATAAAAAAATTTTAAAAATACCTCATATGCCATGATTCCTTAAATCATTTATCCTCCATCGGCCTCCCCAATCATCCATTCTTTAATAATTAATCACCCCCCTCCTCTCCACAAAAATCAAAGAAAATAAATTCAACGGAGACATAGTCGGCTATCGGCACAGTTACAAATCCCACTCCACATCTTGTCCAGGTATCTCGAAAATATAAATTTTTAATTTTTTATTTCTCTTCTTTTGTATCTAGTTGTTCATAATATTAATCTTCATCTCTAAAAAAACCCTCATTTTTATTTTTTTGTTCTATTAACCGTACCACGATCGGGAATCATCAATTTTTTTCCCTCCATCAACACTTTGAAAGTATAAAATTTTTTTTTTTACCTTATTGTCGATGTCAAATTTAAAGGTATAAATTGCTTATTAGATTTATGTATTGACTTTTTTTTTGTGAATCATCGATGTAAAATTTGACATATTATTTAAAAATATGATAATTATCTTTTAAAATTATTCAGTGATATGTTTTGATTGAATACCTTTATTTCATTTTATATATACTCATTTTTTAATTCATGCTATTGAAATTAAAAATATTTATTTAGTGATATAACTTTAGAATATATTTATGTAAGTTACATTAGCTAGGCCCTCCCTTTATAAAAATCTTAGCTCCGTCATTGTCTAGTCCCCTCTTCGAAGAATACGATATTCTTCGTTCTTCTGTACAATAAATAACATCCCCAGAAAACTTATATTATTATAGGGAAAAATCCATATAACCCCCTGTATTCTGATTAAAATGCATATAACCCCTTGATTTTTTTTAAAATCCGTATAATCCTCTGGAAACACCTAACAAATCCAAATAACCCCCTGAAAAAAATTACGTTTACAGATAATGAATATTTTGTAAATATTATATTTAGTTAACCCTGATAGAAAACGCAGTATACTAAAAAAATCTACAATGTATTAAAATTGCTATAAATTTTATATAAATGATGATTTTATCTTTCCAGATAGACTTTTATAATATATTTAGATATTGTACAATCATCATTTTCATATGTTTTTTTTTTTTTTAAATTCATTATAGTGGTTTTTTAGTATATCATTTTTTCAGTTAAAGTTAACTAAAAGAAATATGTGCAAGATGTTTATCATCTATTAATAAAAAGTTTTTTTCTGGGGGTTATTTGGATTGATTAGGTATTTTGAGGGGGTTATATAGATATTAAGAAAAGTAGGGGTTATATGGATTTCCATCAAATTTCGGGGGTTGTATGGATATTTCCCATTATTAGATTATATTATATTTTTTATCAAGTAAAAAAAAATCCCCAGAAAACCCGAGAGAGAGAGATGGCGACTACGAAGAGGAGGTTCGAAGGGAAGGTCGCGATCGTGACGGCATCAACGCAGGGGATCGGATTCTCCATCGCCGAGAGGCTCGGCCTTGAAGGGGCCTCCCTCGTCATATCCTCTCGAAAGCAGGTTCGAAGAAAAGAAAAAAAAAACTAATTTTTGCCCCCAATTTGGTGTTTTTTAGGGTTTGTTTTGATGGTCGTGCGTTTGGTCGTTCAATCATTGCAGAAAAACGTGGACGAGGCGGTGGAGAAGGTGAGATCGAGAGGGATCGATGCGATCGGCGTCGTCTGCCACGTTTCGAACGCCGAGCATCGCAAGAACCTCATCGACGCGACGTTGAAGGTAATCCTTTTTTGTGGAAAGATTGGTTCTTTGGGTCGATTTGGGGCTGAATTGGTGGAAAATTTGGAGTTTCTCGAGGTTTTTAGGGTTAGAGTCATAGTCACAAAGATCGTGCACCAAAATATTCAGTAAATGTTCTGTTCGGTATGGTAAAATATGCATTTGTAAAACATACGAGATGGAGATAATGATAACTTCTTTTTATTGTATTATGATCTTTAGTACGCAAAACATACGTAAAAACTTATTGGGTGCTAAAATTAGTATTATTTTTTATTTAAAAAAATGAAGAATGGGGTAAATCAGCGAACTAAATGGATACCCAGATTTGAAAGCACTAAATGCACACTTCAGTGAACAGAAGTATATTAGGACAATATGTACATAAGATTCTTCAGACAGAGTACTTTGTGACTATGGTTAAGGACTTAAGGTTCAGATCTGCTGGGCAAACTTTGGCTTTAATTTGTTATGGTACATTTCAATTTGATGCATTGATTGTTTTATGTACAGAAATATGGGCATATTGACATCGTCGTGTCTAATGCGGCAGCAAATCCGTCTATTGATAACATATTGGACACCAAAGAGTCTGTGCTTGATAAGCTCTGGGAGATCAATGTGAAGGCTTCCATCTTGCTGTTGCAGGTGATATTTTCCCTTAATTTGTTTGTGATTTTTGTTTGGTTTAAACTTTGTGTAAGTGGGTTTTCTTGTACATTATGTTCTCCCGTGTATTGGGAGGGATGACCAATGTTCGTCGTGTTTAAAGGACAGGCAGCTGCACCTCACTTGCGAGAGGGATCATCGGTAATTCTAATTTCTTCAATTGGTGGCTATAATCCGCAAAAGACGATGGCTATGTATGGGGTCACCAAAACGGCTTTGCTTGGATTGACGAAGGTAGTTTTTCGAAGTTTCATGATTCATGGTAGATTTGTGTTTTGATTAAATGAATATCAAGATCATTTTATATTATTATGATCTAAGTGTGTCTCTTTGTAGTTGGGTTTAATTAAATGGAAGAAAAATGTTGTTTGCAATGGAAATAGGTAGCATGTACTGGGTATGTATACGTATTCATTAGCTAAAGCATACCCGGTGAAACTGTCTGATTATGAGGAATACACACGCACACAAATACATGTGTACCTGTACACATACATATATGTGTGCATATATGAAATGTGTGATGTTCACCAGATCATTTTAAATCCATAAATTTACATAGGTTGAAAATTGATGCAGGCTCAACAACTGGAGTTTCCCAACTGAACTCTTTATCTATAAAAAATCTGACAAATTCAGTATTTAATTATAACTTCTACAGCATTTTATATCAAATTGAACTCCCATTTGTTTTGTGAATAACTTATTGGGGTAAAAGATAGTTATCCTGGGATAGAGGGAAATTAAACAATCTTTATTTGGTTGTTATTCTGGCAGAGTGCTCCATGTTTAGATAAATTTTTGATAACCATGAATGAGTTATTTGTGAATAACTTTGCTTGCTAAGAATATTTAATAAGTTGTGAATAACTTTCGATTGGGAATTTGTTCCTTTTCACATTTTCTTTTATTTGTATCTTTATTTGGAGATCCCTCGTCTCCTCTTGTTCGGGGCTTCTAAATTAATAAAAGTTCCTATATCTTCTCCAAAAAAAAAAACACCACGAATAAGTTATAGTTCTGATGGCAGTTAACACAATTTTATTTTTTTCTCAATCTGCATTGTCTCTAGGCTCTTGCAGTAGAAATGGCCCCAAACACCCGTGTCAACTGCATCGCGCCTGGTTTCGTTCCCACACATTTCGCCGATTTCATCACAAGAAGTGAATCTGTTGTAAGTAAACACTACTTCCAATTCATCTTCTTTTTCCAGTTTATTAGAGTTACTCATTTATTCCATGTTCAGTGTAGTCCCATCTTATTAAATATTCTTGACTCAGCAAAGTTGAGCAACCACCCATACTCATTATCCATTTGAGCAACTTACACTTTTCTGTATTTATGGATCGTACGACGCACAGAGGAAAGCCATCGAAGAGAAAACTCTGCTCAACAGGCTGGGGACAACCCGAGACATGGCTGGAGTGGCTGCGTTTTTGGCATCCGACGATGCAGCCTACATAACAGGAGAAACCATTGTCGTTGCTGGAGGGATTCCATCAAGACTATAGCTTTCTTTTGTTTTTCTTCATTTGATACCAATATTTTGGCACATATTTAAGCATTAGTTATAGATGTGGAAATAAATGTTATGAGAAATCATATTTGTGGAAGACATGGTGTCTAGAAGGTGCACTCTTGAATAGGAGAGACTCAAATATATGAACATTGTTTTTGAGAGTGAATCAATAAGAGGAGAGAGAGACTCAAACATATGAACATTGTTTTTGAGAATGAATCAATAAGAGGAGAGGCTATTGTAGGGATGCAACTCGGGTGGGTTGGGTAGTTTGGAGCTCAACCCAAACCCAATTCAAGGTTAGAGAAAGCTGACCCAAACCCTCAACCCAACTTGACTCTCGGGTTTGAGAAGTCTAACCCTTACCCAACCTGTCGAGTTTGATTTGGATCTCGGTTGGGTTGGATTTAGGTTGATCTCGGATTGGATTTGGATTTGACTTTTAAAATGTATCATCTAAACAATTAAAACTTTGTACATGTTAATGTTCTACATGAAAAAAAAAAAAAAAAGATGAAATTAAGAAAAAAATTATCAAAAATATAGAAATGAAACTATAGAATTGATAGATTATAGATAATAAATTGAATCATTCAAATTTTATTTCATAAAAAATTAAAATGTGACTTAGAATATTTAAATTTATCATCTCTATTTTGGGATTGGATTTTCAATCTCAAAATTCAAATACCTAATCTGAATTAGGTACCTAATCTGAATTAGGTTCAGCTTCCGATTGAACCAGTATCCTAAAACCCCAATCCAAGTTCACTCAAATGTTGGGTTGGATCAGGTTCAAGTTCAACCCGTCCAGTGAGATGTCTTCTTTATGTGTGGATCATTGGTGCTTATTGTATAACATCGATAGTCATGGAAGAAAGTATTATTAGCGGTGCAACTTGAGTAGACCCGTATAAGTTGGGGTTTTAGCGTATTAATTATCCAGGCTTGGGTTGACGAAGAGAATTTTATGTATGAGATGAAATCTGAATAATTCAATTTATATTTATTCTTCTTTTATATATAAAAAAAATTATTATATCTCATCATTGTTCTTCATTTTCATATTATCTTACCTGTTTGGGTGTTGACTATTGCGAGTTTGAATTGTTTAATGGTATGTGATACACTGTCTTGTTGTGGTCAGACTCTATACTGTATTAGTGAAATATATACTAACAGTATATACTTCACTACTGTAATACATGTTTGATTAAATATTTTTATTTTATTTTTCATAAAATAAAAATATGCACGGGTCTATCTAGGTATGTATTGAAAAATAAAATAAAAATATGCACGGGTATCTATGTATATATTACACTTTTTAAATGTTATGTTTCATTAGGTGAGTATATAATTTTAAACAAATCAAAATGATCAGAGACAACATTTCATTTTCCATTTGAATTAAACCAAACCCAACCTAAGCTAGAGAACAAAAAAAATAGAATGGTATGTGTTACTATCATTAATTTCAATGTCACAATTTTTTTACTTGTTGCATTTGTTTTGTTGAGATAAGTTTTTATCTGCCTTAAGTTTTATATGTCTCTGAAAAATATTTCTTTGGGTTAGGTTAAAATTCGCCCACTCAAGTAAAATTATAGTTCCACCGGCACCCAACCCAACATATTTCATGACATGATGCATAAACTTCTAACAAAATCAAAACATGTGGCAGCTATAAATGGAACCACAAGAGAATGCAATTGACTTTATCCCTCAAAAACATAACCAAATACAAATGACAAGAATCACTTGAATCTAAATCCATCAACCATTTTCAATCTGTTCTATAACAGATGGCATATTTGAAACCAAGGAAAGAAAGGAAGAAAAGATAATGTGAGATGATTGGAAACTTTTCCTTCTCAACTCCAAGAAACCAAACCACCCAACCAATCTTCCCGTCGCTTGATAATGAGACACACAACAATTGAACCTAACTCCACAACCACCCTGTGAAAAGCAATGACTCACCACCTCAAGCAATCTATACCCAACAAATGGTCTCTCTGCTTTGTCTGTTCAAACAAACAGTCCAACACCCACCCCACACAATAAATATGCATATTATCAAGTATTAACCCATACACGTGTAATAAATAGATAACCTAATGGAAAAAAAACCCACTAAGCCTAACTAAAAGATAAATTCACACAAAGACAAATAATTGATTGAATGATTCAAATCATTGAAAATTAAAGTGAAGGGGGAAAAAGAAGTTAAAGAGACTCTTCACCAACCACCCCAAATTACTTTGAAAATTCTAATGCGTTCATATCAAGAATAGCCATTTAATTTGAATGATTTCTCAATACATAATAAAGGCCAATCCTCATCGCTACATTCCCTCCCAGTGGATAAGTCAAATGCATCCACTCAATATATAAAAAAAAATTGTATGTATTTTTCACGACCACAACAAAATACATCTAAAACATATTTAATTTTAAGTAAGATTTTCAAATTTACATACCCAACAAAGTTGATTAACCACACAAATTTTTTAAAAATTACATCCTCATTAATGTTTAATAGAATTCATATAATAATAAAACATTCCAAACGATGCAACATGAACCTATATTGTTCAATTAAACAAGAATTCTAGTCTATATTTGTTCAAGTATTAGACTGTTCAACAACCATATCAACCCCATTAGTGGCCATCATCATCACCACGAAACACTTTGGAAAGCGTTTGAAATGGACGGTTCCCAATGATGGACCACCCTCGCAAGGGAACATCATCCATCAAACCTATATGCAAAAACAAAAGCGATTGCATTATAAGGCGGAGGCAATGATCGTCCTCTGCTCCAAACGCAAAGCTTCCGAGTCGACTCGGACTGAATTTGTAATCGATTTTATTTTTAAGATCTACATTTTTATACAGAATAGAAGAAACAAAAACAGCAGATCAGATCACATCAGATCGGACGGTCATCTTTTTTTCATCTTAATATCTATTCATAATTCTTTTTTGCCTTAGAAAAACTTCAACGAAACAGAGATTCATCTCTTTCGAAGCCAGTGAAGTTGAAGATCTTAAAAAAAAAAAAAAAAAACCCTAAAAAAACAGGCACTCAAACACGTAACAATGGATGGAGAGAAAATAAGGAGAACCTCACGGAATCCGAATCAGAGGCGGAGGATAAAGAGATCCTCACCGTCGAACGAAGGTTCCGCCGGCGGTAGATTGAGATCGAACGGCATCGGAGACCTCCTCGGAGCTGACGTCACGATCTCCCCCTCGTCCACCACCACTGACGACGACGACCCGCAGTCACTCTTACAGTTGTCAGGGAGCACGACCGGCAGCCTCCGCTGCCGTATCGGCGCGGCGGCCGGCCTCGACCCGCTAAACGACTCGACGGTGCTGCTCAGACTGCTCGTCGCTGGTCTCTGCTGGTGACGCTGATGGAACGCCATGAAACCTCCGCCTCCGCCGCCGCCGACGCCGACTGACGGTGGCTGAGCCGGGGCTTCGGGGGCGGAGATCGGAGGGGGGAAGTTCGTCCGCGCCTTCGGACCGCGGAGGGACCGCGCGGCGGTGTCGTATGCGCGCGCGGCCTCCTCGGCGGAGTCGAACGTGCCGAGCCAGACGCGCGACTTCTTCCACGGGTCGCGAATCTCCGCCGCGAACCTCCCCCAGGGCCGCTTCCGCACGCCCCTGAACCTCGCCTCCGCCGCCACTGCCACCGTCTCCAGAACGTTCTGGGGCGCCATGGATTCGGTCCTCCCCCCCTCCCTTCACCTCCTCCCGCGAACGCGATCGGACGGTCAAAAGCGACTGATATAGAGAGAGGGGGGGGGAGAGGCTAGGGTTTCTTGAAAACCGTGGCCTTCGCTTTCTGCGCTTCTGATTTGATTTAACAAAAGAAAAAATGAATTGAAATGTCTCTCCCCCCCTCTCGCAGACTCTCTGTGTGTCCCACAGACCGACTCGATTGCTTTTTTTTTTCTCGTTTCGTAAATTTAATTAATGTTATTCTTATCTAGGGGTGAAATGACGGAATTGTCCCTCAATAGAGCGGGAATTCGGCCGACATGGTTGGATCACGTCCGGTATTGTCTGACTGTGATTGCGACGGGTGGGAGGCCGTGGGGCTTTCGGTGTGATCGGTGAATCCTGACCGTCGGATGGGTATTCGTTTATTAATATTGTTGTTTTGATAACCCACTAAACTTCCCGAAATCCAATTCATATAACCCTGACGTTTCTTGAAATTTAAATCGCATTAAAATTTTAAAACACCTGTGTCGATTCAAATAACCCTCCAGTTTAATTTTTTTTAACAAATAAAAAATATTCTACTAATATTTTAATTAGATAACTCTAACTGAAAACTCAGTATATCAAAAATCTCATATAATGTGTTAAAAATATATGACGATTTTACCCTTACAAATAAGGTCTTAGAATCTGTTGAGAGGAATAAAATCATTCTGTATATAGGGTTTTTCTCGTTTTTAATACATTATAAGATGTTTTAGCCTTTTAGGTATACTATATTTACAATGTAAATTTAACTCGTAAAGTTATTTAGAATTCGGAAAAATAAAGGGGTTATATAGATTTCAGACAATTTATAGAGGGTTATTTGAATCTTTCCAATTATTATATAATGTTATATATCGCCCTTGGCATGTTTGATTATTTTTTAAAATACATATATTTCTGAAAAAATAAAATTTTAAATATTTTTCTAACTAATTATATATTTCATTGGATGTATATAGGATTGTACATGATAGGACCGACCATAAGTTTAGCTAAATGAGATGGGGTCTTAGGCAGACTCATAAAATGGGCCCCTATTAACAAAAAAAAGTTAATTTTAAATTTTTATTTTTATTTTTTTATACAATTAAATCTAACAAAACCTAATCCCAACAAAATAAATAAAATAAAATAACGTTAAAGTTTGAAAAAACATAGACTAAATGACAAAAACAAATATAAAAAATATGATGTATCAAATAAAAATAAAACAAAATCCCTATAAAATATAGACAAATGATAACAAACAAAAATAAAATACGGGTAAACTTTTAAAAGAAAAAGCCCATGAGGAAATATCACAAGAGTTAAAATAAACGAAAAAATGAATAACATAAAAATACAGAATGAATAAAAACAGAAAATAACATGTGATGAAACAAAACTAAGAAATGAAGATAGGTTTTAAAATAAATATTAAATTATCCAAATAATCTTAATAAAGTAGGAATAAAAAATAAATTCAATTAAAATTTAAAACAATCAATAAAATGAAAAAAAATACTAAAAAAATTATAAAAATAAATATGAAACTAACATGTGTGTTGATTTTGTTTTATAAATCAAATAATAGATAAAAGAGTTTTAAAATTAATACGAAGTAGTTCAAAGAAAAGTAAAAAATCTCAATAAAATAGGGATTAGAAAACCTTTTTATGTAGAGATGCGGGACCCTCCTAGAGTAGGGGTCCCTAGGCTTGGTCGCCTATGCTCACGGCCCGGCTTTGTACATATATAATTTTTATTCTAAATATATATAACACAAAAAATATTATAACACGATTAAAATATAATGATTAAGAAATGTAAACAAATGAAAATTAAATCGTTGGCTATTCAATTCTAATATCAAATTTATCAATTTGTCCAGGAGAAAAGTATGTCATACACAAAACAGATGCTTGAAAAGTATATTTAATTAATGTAATAAATCATGAAATCTGCGAATCAATTAAATTTAAAAAATACATAGTTTATTTAATAATAAGAGATTTCTTGAGTGAATATAAATACTCAGATTCTTATCCTTTCTTTACGTGGTAATTATTTAAAAAAAAATTAAATATAAATACTCTCCCCTGTTTAACCTATGGCATTTTATTTTATTTTATACTAGAGGTAGGAATGACATTGAGAAGGGATAACTGGGGAACTCGCCCTGACTTGTTCAAATTCCAATCAGCAATTAGACAAATTATTCACTTATAGAAAAAAAATTAAGAATCTGTCTAATAAGACAATCACAACTAGGAGTCTTATTGGGTCTGGTTTGATCCACTAAATCGAACTTAAATTCGATCCATCCCAACCGGATGAAAATATCGGATAAGTTTAGAATTCAATGACAAAACCCATCATGTCCCGTTATACCTCATTCAAATCACTTATATCATCAAAATTAATATGATACATACATTATTATTATTATCACAATTGATAAAAATACTCAATCCTGTATCAGGTAATATTATATAAGATAATTATTTAGTTATAATCTTAAAAAGAAAAAAAATTAATATTTAAAAAATTGAGATTCTTAATTTCATTTTCGATGGAACGGGACAGGTTTGGGTTCTTTGAAAACCTGTTGGAACGGGCTTGGGACGGAATAATCAAATCAGTCACTGGCTTGAAATGAGTTTGGGACGAGAATTTATTAGTGGATTTGTGATTGGGATTATCCAAACCCGTCCCACCCCGCTCTGTTGCCATCATTAATCAGCGGGACCTCCCATAGCTAAGAATGTCAATTGGATAAATGAGAAAACACGCTCTGACCCGACCCTATTGGGACTGAGTTGGTCTCCTAAATATTGATCCCAACCCGTCCAACTCGATGAAGATATGGGACGAGTATGGGATTTAAGGGAAAAACCCGCCCCGCCCCGTTATACCCCATTTAAATCTCTTGTATTATTAACATTAATAGTTAATACAAGTAAAACTATCCAATCATTGATTATTATTATTATTACAACTGATAAAATATTTAAGCATGTATTAAGTAATACATATTATATAATTATTTAGTTTAAAGAAAGAACAAAAAAACATTTAAAAATTTGAGATTAGTGATTTCATTTCCTTCTATATGGAATGAGACGGGATGAGTACCCATTGGGATGGGTTTGGGTTCTTTAAAAACTCGAGTTTGAGGCATACCTTTTTCTCATGAATCTAATAAATTTTGATATAATTTTGTCTCACTCACATATTATGTTGAAGTGTTCCAGTAGAATAAGAATAAGAATAAGAATGGCAAACAAACTGATACTTATTCTTTATTCCACACCCATGATGAGTGAGGGGCTTGTTCTTAATTGCCGAATAGTGGAGTTTGATCGCCTCATATACGCCACCATGTATTCCCTTTCTTTTTCTTGTCTTCCGTCAATCAGACATCTCAACCGTTCTTCAACTCGATTTAAAACCGCAGAAGCGATGAACGGTTCAGATTTGATAGTGTGAACACGAGATAACGTGGTCTGAACTTTGGACTGAAGCGCATGTGTGGGTGAGGTTGGGATCCCTTTTGGGAAAAGATTCACCGTTGATATTCCCATCCAACGGTCAAGATTGCAATGTTGAGTTTGCGAGATTAATTAGTTTAATCATTTTTTAAGTAAGTGAATCGCTCATATTTAGTTTGATATTAAAAACTTTACATTAAAAATTCAATTTGAATTTTCGTAGGATTCAAACTAACAATTTTCAAAGATATTGGTATATTATAAATAATTTTATTATTCCATTTTAGATGTATTTGGAATTTTTTATTTGCAGAGAAATGAGACTGAAATAGATGAAATTGAAAAGAAAGACAACTACTTTTACTATCATTTTAGTTAACTTTGAAAATGTTACCTACATTTTTTTTCAACCCCATTTTTGTGCATTTATGTTTGATTTTTTAAAATATAATATATTTTATCTAATTAAATAATACTTTTATAAAAATGAATTATATTTTAGAATAAATTGTATAAATTCATTTGTAAAAAATATAAAAAATCTGTAAAAATGTATATACCTCATAAATGTGTATGTTGGGTCAAGTTTTAAAAAGGAAAATAATTTGCCTAATCCCTTGTTTCTTTCCCACAGTGGATCCAGACCAGTTTTTTCTGATGCATCGATAAAAAAAATGTATTTTCTTCATAAAAAAGAGGAGGTAGAACCAATACTTATTACAGTTCACATAATTTTTTAAAAAAAAAATTATATATATATTTTTATCAGAATACATACTGTATAGATTAAATCGAAACCGGATTTTAATAGAATTGAATCGAGTTATGTGATCCCTGAATTGAAAAGCAGTGAATATAAATTGATATCCTCTTTGTGGAAAGAGGGACATGGATGGGAATAATTAAAAAAGCAGGTGCCGCTGACAATGTGAACGGGTTTCGACTTTCGAGGAGTTGGACCATGTGGTGGGGACCCGAAGGCCAGGGCACGGTGTCAAGACTCATTTTAACCATTTTGAATGGTTTAATAAACGAGGATGAGTTAACTATGGTTAACAAAAGTGGTGGGCAGGTCGGGCTCAACCGACCACGTCAGAGGGACTTGTCAGCATTTCGCGCGCTACGAATTTTGCTTGGGTGAATTACTCAAATACCCATGGAATGTATATGACCCCAACAAATTAACCGAAATCCATCCATATAATATAAGCTATGATTTTTTTTATGAAGTTTATGTAACCCTTCAAAATATTTATGTAAATTTAAATAGTTTATTTGAGTTAAATTTTTATTGATAAATGAGTAATATTCTAATAAAATTGTTTGGTTATCCCTTACTGAAAACTTAATTTACCAAAAACTCTCTACTACAATGTGCATCTGTTAAAAATATGAAAAATCATTTGTAAATGACGATTTTACCTCTCCGAATAGGGTTTTATAATCTATTTAAATGATGAAATTATTATTTACAAAAGATTTTACACATTTTTAACACACTATATGAGTTTTTGATATACTGTATTTTCAATCAAGGCTTTCCAAATCGAATATTCACAGAATATTCATCATCTATTAACGGAAGTTTAACAGGTTATTTGAATTTACATAGATGTTTTGAGGAAGTTATATGGATTTCATGGAAAGTCAAGGGGTTATATGGATTCCAGACAAATTTTTAGTTGGTCATTTGGATTTTTGTCTTTGAATTTTTTTTATTTTTTCTTTACCGACTTTTCATTATACCTTAAATACTCTTTATATATATAATTACATAAATATATAAATATAATATGATACATACATAAATTATATTAATAGAATATTTAATAATTATTTACAGAAAACATTCAATGTACACAAATATGATTAAACACGAAATGATTATAGATGCATTCTCAAAATCATTACAGTAGATTCATGAACTGTAAATCTTATCATTATTATTTATAAGGGCATTCAATGTCTATTTAAACATACATGTCACACGTTTAAGCATGTCCACTCTCACTTTTCTATTTTATATTATATTCCTGATAGATGATCTCTGTTTGATTTTTTTTTTATTTTTAATTGGTGCCCATTTGGTTTGATCCCCAACCAAGAGGGGATGGTAGCCGACTAACCAAGATCTAGTTCAAAAAAGATAGTGGTCCTATTTGACCATTTTGTAATCCAATATAATGTGAATGAATTACAGAAATGATTGTGGTCCTCTTACAATTGATTCTATTCACCGATTTAGTTAATTTTTTTGTCACAGTTTCATTACTCATTTTTATTTTATTTTCATAAAGAAAAATATTGGCAATGATGCCACGAGTGGGGCCAACTCAGGATAGCAACAAACATAATAAATAAGAATAATATTAATTTAATTATTAAAAAAATTATAGAGTTATTCTATAAGATTTATAAATTAGTCAATTTATTTGAGATTTATATGAATTGAGTTTTGTTAAAGCATAAACCTTTAAAAAAGTTTTATACAAAATTTAACATATTACAATTGATTTAATTTGATTAATTAACAGTTTAGTATAATTCCAATTTTATCTTAATTTAATTCATTTCAAGATAAAAAAAATTTTCAAGATTTTATCCACAATAAAGTTACATGCATCCAACTTTATTTTTAATCATCTAGCAAAAAAAAATAATAATAATTTTTATATCTCAAATATTAATATATTATATACTTTTTATATTTAGAATATACCTAACCATAACGATTAACATTGGGGGATCAGCTTTAAGAGCTGTATGGGTGGAGTAATAAGAGTAGAATAAGCAAGAATAAGCATGGAATAGGGAAAAAAGTGTTTAGGTGAGGGGAATAATGTGGTATTTGGATGCTGGAATAACAAAGAATAAAAGGGTATAGTAATCCTCCTTACCCATGGAATTAACTAATTCCAACAACAATCATAAGTGGGTCCCACAATTTATTTATTTATTTATTTTAAATAATCTATCATCACCTCTTATACATCAATAAGACCTATATGTCAAATCAATTTGTTACAACTTATTTTTAAAGTAAATAACTAAAAACATAATAAAACAATAAATTACTTATTTTACTGATAAAATTAACCAATCTTGGAATAGATAAAAACTTCAGAACAATACATGCTCATATCCATACGGATCCAAAAGTATAATAAATTTTATTTATATATTGTTATATATATATAATAAATATTATTGGACATCCTGAGCCCAGTTCACATGATCACGTGTAACATTTGTTATGGGTGGTACAGGTGGCCGAGTCGAACCGAAATTCCAACATAATCTGTATTTCGGTGAACAATCAAGTCAAAAAGCATTTTGTTTTTATTCAACAAACTTCCTTTTTTTTTTCAAAACACGCGGGAAATATTAAAAGAAGATATAACAAGTAGGGTTTTTTTTAATAATATTTTATATAAATTATTATTTTTTGTGAATATCAAAAAAATCGTGGGACATGTGGAGGAGACCATGGTGGGCAGTCCCTGGCCGAAATTTTGTGATGTCGTGTTCTATTCATTGTGGGCTTAGCCGTTGTTTTAGGAACCTCAGACGCGTAGATTAATGCGTAATTCATGGAGGGGAATTAGATTAGTATAATTATTTTAGTAAAGTAAGTTATATTTTATTTAATTATATTTTTAATTATTCTCATTGAATTCCATAGTTTATGGATAAATGATAATTACATGTGAAAAAGTTAAGAGTGTTGTTACACACATTCTTTTTTAGTTCAATTCAAATCTCAAAGGAAATTTTACATTTATACCCCTATTAAATATTTATTTTTGCGTTATACCCCTCTTAAAAAGCGAATTGTATCTATACCCTTGAAAACTTTTGTGTTGTAACCGTGCCCTTGATGTTAAGATTGTGTCACTTTTTAAATGTCAAATATCGCGTTTTATTTATTTTAATAGTTTGGGCATTCAGTTTCAAAATCTAACTGCATATTCGTGGTTCTGGTGTTCACTTGGGTTTAGATGGAAATTTTTGTAGCATTTCGAGGTCTTTTTAGAAATTATGCAGTTTGGATTGATGTTTGGATTTAATTTTGTTAATGCCCAAGATGAAGAGGCAAAAATCCGATATCATCACGAGATGTTCAGTTTTGAGATAGCTTCCATATAGAAGTGGAATTAGATCAACTGGATTCGTGTATCAAAAGTTATGGGCGTTTTTTCGAGTATACCCCGAAGATGAGAAATCCAGGCAGCAGCCCTGTATGATGTTTAGCCTAGATTTCGAAATAGCTGGAGATGTTATTTGATCTGGGTGTAAACATGAAAGCTGTAGATAATCTTCTTAGCTTTCCAATGCCGCTGGAATCGTGTAATTCGGAGCTGTATTGAGGGAGTTATGACCGTTTAAGTAAGGGCTGTTCAGGGTTTTTAGTCCGAGGACAGCTCGGTCATTCAGTCCGACCTTGCCTATTTAATCCCCTCAAAATGTTACGACTTCAGCCTCTCTTTCCCCTCTTTTTCACACTGGTCCAGCCCCTCTTTGTGTGTTTTGGGTGGAGGAAGTGAGGGTGATGGAGAAGGAGCACCAAATGGAGAAGGTGATAGTGTTTTGTTGCTTGATCTCTCTCTCTTTCAAGCTCTCTCATGTTCCCTCTTTGTGTGTTGGGTTAGCAAAGGAAGGTGTGAAGGAAGTGAAGATGATGTGTTTGTGTTTATGCTTGTGTGGCCCCAACCACCTCTTCTCCTCCTCCTTCCAAAGGCATTCCTTCCCTCTCTTAGTACATTTGTTGGTGAGTGGCTGTTTTTAAGTATTTGGTGTGTGTTGTTGCTATTTTGAGTAGGCTTATGTGATCGATATGTGTTGTCGTGTGAGAGTTTAGGAGGGTGGTTGAGGAACACCTCAGCAGTGATGAAGAAGGAGAAAAACAGTGAAATGGAAGGAAAGACAGAAAAGAGAAAAGAAAAGAGTGAGAAGGGAAAGAGTTTGTGTGTTTGAGCTTGGCTTCCCTCTTCTCCACCCTCTCAAGGTATTCCCTTCTCTCTTTGTGAGTGTGTTTGTGCTGATGTGGGTATGTGTGGGTGCTGTTGGAGGAGCATTGTGTTGTGTAATTGCTATTGCATGAGGTGTTTATGTTTATGAATGATTGGTGGTGACTTGTGTTATAAATAAGGCAGATTTTCTGTCTCCTCAAGATCCTTGTATTTGGGGTATTTAGAGGCATATTTTAAGACTTATGTCTTCATTTCATATGATCATCTATGTGTCTAGATGTTATATATGAAATTTGGTGTCATTATGATATCTGTGTAGTAAGTTAGAACATATTTTGTATAGACTATCCAGATTCGCGTAGAAACTGACCAGTTTCTGAAAATAATTTATTTCGGATATTTAGAGATTTTATCAAGTTATTATGTCTTCATGGAATATGATCCTAACATATCATAGAATGTGTGTGATTTATTTCAGTATTTTTGGATGTGTATTTTGTGCTGTGGAGACTAATGTTTGGGGCTGGTTGTAGTAGATGGACTAATCTTGTATAAATATGTGTCAAAGAGTTATTATGCATGGTGTGGGCAATACCAGGAGTTGATGTCTTCATGAAGAAGGCTTGTATGTGTGTGTCAAGATGATTTATATTTAATGGAGCATCATTGGTTGTTCTTGCAGATCTCGTAGACCGGACGCGCGGCGATCCAAGTACTAGTGAGTGGTTCGATCCAACCCTTCGGGATGCGTTCGATGCACGTAATCGTGCATCGCGCATCCATGGGGTTTATTTGCACCCTTATTGTGTTAGATATTGCATGCTAGGGCTATATGGCTAATATATTGTGTAGAACCCCTTTTCTACCATATATTTGCTGATGTATCATATTCATGTATGAATTATTATGCTTGTGTGAGCCCTTCTTGTGTGGGCATGTGTGATGGGTGTATATGAATGTATCTCTTTTATGTTAGAGAATTTATTTAGCCTCTATTGCTAGTATATGATGATGGATGTGTTATGTAGGATTAAATACCATATTTTAGGGGTCATTTGCACATACTTATCGTTATGCTCCTTTGAGTTAGCTATAACTCTTGCCTCTACTTGTCCTTTACACCATGTTGATAAGATTGGTGAGTGCTTAATTATCTCATGTTCGTAATAATAACTTAATAGCCCTGTTGTTGAGGATAGATGGGTGTATGATCAGTTTTTAAGGTCATAATTGATGTTAGTAAGTGTGGATAAGAAGTTGCTTCCCTCGCGTTCTCGTGATGCACTTGTTGGGAATTCTGATGGATTCCAAGTAGCTAGTTATGAAGTAGGGTGCATGTTGATCAATGTGTTTTCCCGCGAGTGTGGAGTGTATCACCTCAGCGTCATTGTGCGTTGAAGCCACCCAGCGTCGGAGCTACCCTGTGAGGTGCCATCCCGTGATTGGTATCGTCCTGGACAGGCTGCTAGGGAGAGGGCTACCTGGGAGAGGGCTACCAGATGACGTGGAGGTGATTGTGGAGATTATCTGGAATGCATGCGAATATATGGATTATGTTGATTATCATTTTGTACTATTTATTTATCTCATTCCATGTGAGTTGTTTGAAGTCTTTAATGAATTATATCTTGTGTTTTCTTAGTTATATATATACACTTGATGTTTCAATGGTTCAGGTTCCATTATTATCTTGTGCATATTGTGAAACTGTGAATGATTTAGGGCTTAATTCTGCATAGTCAGTTCTTTACTTCTTTCTTATTTGGGCACATGGTTCATGTACCCCCTTATGTTATAGAAATTTTCATGTCATTTATGCTAGCTTATTAGGGGACCTATGTTGGATTGTATAAAGTGTGTATTTACATGGTTTAGTCATAGGTTATTTGGACGTGTGGTCCAGGTATCTCCCTTGTTATCGAACTTCTCATGTGATAATTGTTGTATTAGAGTTTGTTATCTGATAGCTATGATGATAGAATGTCAGGCCTATCTGTGTTAGGTGTGTGCATGACTCGCCTTTAGGATCATGTCTTGTCATGATTGAATGCGAGGACTTAGCTTCTTTCCCTCGCATCCAAGGGATGCATCTGTGCGAGAATTCAAGGGAATTCTGTATAGTAATGGTAATTGCTAGAGGATAATAGTTGATCCGTGAGGATCGTATTGTGAGTGTGGAATGCTTCTCCCTTATCTCGTATCCGCGTTGAAGCTACCCGGCGTTGAAGCTATCCTGGATTCTGCTCTACATCATAGGAGGCCCAATGTGTATTTCGATACCCTTGTGGCTTCGTACCTATCTTGGAAGGTCGTCAGGAAGAGGGCTACCCGGGAGAGGGCTACCGGAAGGTTAAGGGAGTTAGCGAGTTGATTTCCTTTCCAATAGTCCCATGTCACCCTAGGGGTGAAGGTGGGGATGAGGTTGGAGTGCTTCCTCCCGTATCGTCGTGCGTCGAAGTTTCCGAGCGTTGAATGTTTCTCCCCTACCTCGTATCCGCGTCGAAGCTACCCGGTGTTGAAGCTATCCTGGACTATGCCTCCACATCGTAGGATGCCCAAGGTATATTTTAATATTGTTTTGGCATCGGACCTACCATGGATGGTTGCTAGGAAGAGGGCTACCCGGGAGAGGGCTACCGGAAGGTTAAGGGAGTTAGCGGGTTGGTTTCTGTTTTCAATAGTCCCATTTCACCCCCTGGAGGTGAGGGTTAGGGTGAAGTGAGGTCACGTCTTCACGTGACATTTATATATGTTGAGTTTCATCCCATATTCCTTTTCTTTGGAGAAAAAAAAAAAGAGAACAAATGAACCAATATCATATGATTATTATAGTGCTTGGATTCTTGCCACTCACTGAGCTTGTAGCTCACCCCTTGCGTTTTGTTATCCACCAGGGACTGAGTTGGCGTGGAGCTAGAGCATCTCTCTTGCGTGGTTCGTGTGTGGAGCGCCCCACCTTTCGGTTGGCAAGTGCGAGGCTGTCAGCAATCCTATCTTTTTGGGTATATATTAATAATCGTGCGTGTTACACATATGGTTGCATTTGGACTAGACTTGACTCTCACAGGACAGTAATTGTGTATTCGGGTCTGTAATAATGTTTTTGATTTACAGACTTAATTGTATATTATACTCCGCATCATTTCTTTTATTGGCTATCACTTCCCTGTAGTCTTGTTATCTTATTTGACCCCTGTTGTTATCGTATGATTAATAATGCCTCGGGGCGTAACACTTGAGACTAAGTTCTGTCGGATGACAATGTAATATATTGAGAATATTCCATTAACGGCGTTAAGTGTGTGATGAATTGACCAAACTATCTTTATAATTGTTAGGGTTTTAAAAATTGCATCTACGCTCCCGTGTCCGTCTGAAATTGTATATATGCTCCTGTGTGCATCTGATGCTTATAAAAACCCCTTTCTCCAACCTTCAGACATGTTGAAACCCTTTTTTTTACTTCTTCTTTTTCAATAGTCAATTGAAAAGGCTAAGCTCAATGTTAGCCCTAACCAAGAAATCCCCTATTTTATGGGGATTTCTAGTTCTAATTTCCTTCAAATTAGTTTATATCAATTTAAAAACTTATTAATTTTTAATCTTCTTTTTTATAACAATATTATTGGGATATTTCATTTATTATTTGATTTGTAAAGAATAAAAATAAACACACATGTTATTTTGATATTTATTTATATACATTTTCTGTTTTTTTTAATTTTATCCTATTATTTTAAATTTTCATTTATTTTTTGTTTTTATAACCGTATTTTATTGGGATCGTTTAAGATTATTTTATTTTATTTATAAAAAAACTTATCCATATCTTTTTTTTAGTTCTGTTGATCATACCCTATTTTCAATTTTTTTATTTTCTATTTTCATATTATTCATTTTTCCTTTTATCTTATGTTTTGTTATTTTATTCTCCCTATTTAATTGGGATTTTTATTTTAAAACTATTTCATTTTATTTTTAGAAACCTATCCATATTTTATTTGTGCTTGCTAGTTTCATTTGTCTCTATTTTAAAGGGATTTTATTTTATTTTTATTTAATATAAAGAAGAATCATAGTAGATCATATTTTTTATATTTTTATGCTCATTATTATCATTTATTCTCTATTCTTCAAAAATTCATGTTATTTTATTTTTTATTTGTTTCTATTTATTTTGTTAGATTAATTTTTGTTTGATTTTATTAGATTCACTATCTCAATCATATAACATATTAAGAATATAATACAAAATAAGGCACAGTCACCCCTGCTATCACAGTGAATTTTTTTTTAAAAAAATGATTGACAAAATCATCCATTAAACCCAAGTTTCACAGGAGTTGAAGGAGAGAGAGAGAGAGAGAGAGAGAGAGAGAGAGAGAGAGATTGAGCTGGGTCTGCTGAAGAGGCATGAAAGCTTGGTCATGGAAATGGAGGAGAACCAAACGACCCAAACCCACAAGAGATTGGAGAACCAGCTATCGCAGCAGTACAATTGCCTCTTCACAACCAACACTAGCAACACCAACCCGGGCGGATCCAAGACAATATTTTAGGGTGGGATACATAGCCTATATTAAATATTTATATAGAAATTTTTTTATTCTTATATTTGATGTAATTATTTATATACTAAATAATGTGATATTCAAAAGACTTGTACATGTAAAGAAAAGAAAAAAAATGTCATTAAAGTTGAATACTTTGATTTTGTAAGAATTGCTAGAAAAACATGAAGAATTGCTAGAAAAATAAGAAGAGTTGTTTTATGGATATAAAGTTTCTTTATTGTTCAATTGCAATTAATTCTTAAGATAATATTTGAATTTTAAAATTTAAAATTGTTAAAATTTATAATAAGATTAAGGCTGTGTTTGGTTGTACGATTGCAAAACTGATTTAGACAAAAGCTGAGTTTAAATCTGATTTTGTAAGAAGCTATTTATCCACAGTTTCTAGAAAACTCAAGTTTTGAACACTTTTTCATAAAATATGTATGCAGCTTTTAGCCCCAATTTTTTTGTTTGGAAAAAGGTTTGAGAAAAAGAACTCCATGTAAACTCAAAAGCTGCCATGGTCCGGAGTTCGATTTGGTTTATTAGGCTGAGATCTAATTTGTTAGAATGCTATTTTGATTTGTTATTAATTTGTTAAATTGATATCTAATTTGTTAGGAGTATATTTTATGTATAAAATGTAATTTATATAATATAAAATATTAATATTATAATATGTAGCATCAAATATATAAAAAAAATGCAAAATCTGGGCCGGGCTGTAGCCCGGCCCAGCCAACTCGTACGTCCGCCCCTGACACCAACTCCATCAGCTCCACCACCAATATTTCCAGAGGTTCTCCTCTCCCATCGTTGATGGGCCCTCGAACAACCTGCCCTTCTTTGGTTTTTGTTTTTCATCTGATTTTAGGGTTAGGATTCTTGAGAGGAAGATTTTCATAGAGGAAGAGAGGCTGTGAGAAGTCTGAACTTTGGGGTTTTAGGGTTAGGTTTTGTCAGGGGTAAAAGAGACATTTCATTGGACAGGGTTAGAGATAAATAATTGTGGTTAGGTCAGTTAGGGTATCAGAGACAGACGGAAGGGCATAATTGCAATACAACATAATTTGTCAGGAGTATAGATGCAATTAGCTTTTTAAGGGGGTATAACGTCAAAATATGGATTTAACAGAGATATAAATGCAAATGTCCCAATCTCAATTCCCAAATACATGTGGAGGATTGGAATTAGGGAATTACTGTACGTAACATGCTTTAAAACATAACATAATTTGATACATATGATTCTGATTTATAAAAAGTAAAATTATTATGATTTGACATATGAATCTCTTGTCAATGTGGTATATATAGAGTGAAATAATCAAATTTCAGAAATAATCTAGAATATCAATACTATTTTATTTTTTCTATTCTACCATATCAATACCGGATTACCCCTGCTTTCTAGTCCAACCAAAACACCTCATTTTAAGCAATTATATTTAGATGAATATCATTAAGGCATGGACAATTTCAAAAAAATAAATAAATGTTATCACATATATGACACTCATTTATTGTCTGGCCGAGTGGCCGTTGACATGAAATCTACATGATTTTTAACACAGATGAACCCAGTGAGTGCACCTGATCCATTCATGAAGCTTAATTTAAGATGGTGTGGGAAGGATTGAAATATTTCATTATTCCAGATAAATAGATTTTGCATGTGGGTTGTGTTGAATAATTCGACTTCTCAATCTAAATCCAAACCAGATTAGCTTTAGTTTCATATTGTAATCATTTACACTCAACCCAAATTAGTTTAAACATGAAGTTAAGGTAGCATTTGGAAACACGTGAAAAATGAGATTTTGAATAAAATATTTTAAATAAATTCGATTTCTAAAAAATGCATTTTTTTTCATTTTTTTTAAACCAATCTTTTTGTACAAAAAAAAAAAAAAACTTTGTAATAAAGTATGTTTTATGAAAGACGTGTAATAACATATTTATGTTTTCTGTTTCATTAAAAAGAAGTGGCCAAGTCAAGTTAAAATTATTAGTTATCCCAAATGCAACCCCAATCCACGTGGGATATGGTCATACTAGGTGGGTGTATCACTTGTCACTTTTTTTTCTTTGTTGAAAGGCAGAATTGAAAAATCTACATACGAGATTTCCAGATCTTCATGGGGGGTTGCTTTAGTAATAATTTTTAAAAAATCCGCATATACGGTGTCATGTCAACCCATTAATTTATAATCCAATGTTTTAATAATGTTGAATTCCATGTTTTGCTCACCGATGATGTAAACCTAAAAAAAAAAAAAGGCTGGCCTTTTAGTTTGAATGCTATGTTCGGCGGCGTCAGTAAGATTGCAAGAAGCATAACTTCCTGTATATGGAATATCTCAACATCCAAACAGCTCAGCTCATACCTCCACACCAATTAGGAATTGAATAACATATTCGTGTGTTTGAGTCGTTCACGCGTAACGTACTAACGTTAGCCCCAGGTGGAATAGGATTCTCCTATTAAAGCAGCCAAACAGCCCTCGTACTATGCTAGCTCTATCTGGGCCTGGCTAGAAAAATAATCAGGTGCGGAGCTAAGGGGCTGGGGCCGGGCCCCCCCAAGGCCGAAACCATGGGTAAAAAGTCACTATGATATTTAGCCGCAAATTATTTCCTTGTTAAAGGATATGAATTCGTTAGTAAATATTATTCTCAAGAAAAGTATTTTGTTGGTAATTGAGTGGATAAAAACGGTGTGATGTTTTTCTCAGAAAACCAATCCCCTATAAAAAAGCATTCCTTGGTAAAATATTTCATAGCTAAAAGTTTGGTATAATGCAATGTAGATATATATTACCCAGGATAATTTTTTCTTGGAAAATACCCTTTTGAAAATTGAATTTGTTTTTTGGAAGGGGAGGTGTAATGAAATGAGTTGAAATGTGAGGTGAGTATTTGGGTTGAAAATTGTTATATTCAGTCAAATTCGTAATCTCGTTTGCATCTCACACAATCTTTTTAATATATGCTTAGCTAATTAAGTATCTTTCCTCATAAAAATTGAATGCATATATTTTAATTATATTTTTTTATATAAAAGATATACTAAGATAGTGACATGTATATTATGTTATGTGATTTCATATAATGCGTTTGTGAAATGACTACAAATGGGCTGCATTTTTTTGAAATTGGTAAAAAAAAATCATAGTTTTGTATTTGTTAATAATTTTTTATTTATTTTGTTTTTCTTGATCACTAATTTGAATATCTCGGTCTTCTTTAAGGATATCATTGTGTTGTGATTAATTGTTTTTTCACATTTATTTTTTTAAAAAAAATTAGGCTTATTGTTTAAATTTTTTGTGAAGGTAAATAATGAGATTGCAAGTTTTTTTTTAAAAAAAATTCAAATAAAATGCTCAGATTTTTTAAATGTGAAAGAAGCAGTAAAAAAAATATTTTTTTTTATCTAAATTGTCTATTACTTTAATGACTAAGTCATTCATCGTCAACTTTAATTATGTTGAATTATCATACAATTATATTATTTTATGAATACATTTTTTTTATTATTCCAAATCTATTGACCTTCCGGCCCCCCCTTCTTCTGATTCCTGGCTCCGCCCCTGATAATAAGGGTCCCCTTATTTCAGCCCATGTTTATTTTATGAATAATGTTACATCCAGCCCCATTTCCAGCCCCAATTCCAGTCTACATGTGTTTTGAATTTTTTAAAAATAGTATACATCATCTAATGAGATACATACTTTTATAAAAAAATAAAACATATACTCCAATGAATTGCACTGATGCATTATAGAAAATGTAAAAAAATTCTTTCGAAGCATATGCCTTATTAATGTGAGCATCTGCATCGATAGAAATCTATCGACGCACATAGGGCTGAAATTGGGACTAGAAATGGATATGGGTGTAACAGTGTCCTTATTTTATTTCCAGGATGAGTGCTGATACATGCAGTCCTTTTTGCAGCTCGTTTTGCAACCCCATACACTATGATAACGTAGAATATACTGTACTATCATAGTGTATAAGTCCTATCATAGTATATGACCCAAATTTGTTTTTTATTTTTTCACCATGAAAAAAAATACACTAATGCAACTTAGTATATACTTCATTTTATATAATAACATGCACTTCAAAGGGTGAGTGCATGATTTAAAAAAAAAAGAAAAACGGGATGAACTGCAATTGGGGTTGTAATGGGGCTGCGTGTATCTTTTTCCTTCTAGAATATGTCCAGCACCCAGATTGACCCAGTGCAGGCTTGTCTACAGTATGCAATCAACACTATTTTCTTAAAATCATTTAAATCATACTCTTCTATTAAAATATATGAAGTTATATGAAATGATATATATTGCACTATCTTAACCTATGGGGTTGAAGACGGGGCTGTAAAACGAATTTATTTTTATTCTGAGCATTATTATACTCATTCTTTTTTACAATCTCATATGCAGTCTCATGTATCTCACGAGTCCTCTTCACTCACTATGACAAGGGATATATATACCTCCTTGAAAATTTAAAAATTTCTTTAAATGATATTATTCAATTTTTTGGAATATATACTTCACGTTTTATAAAAGTATATACCTTATTACATGAGGTATTTCATTTTAAAAAATAAAATTAAATATGGGAGGAGCGCGTTTTAGACTGTAAAATTAATTGAATGTACCGTTCAATGAAATTTGTTTAACAGTGTCTTTTGAGCGTTGATAGACTCAATTTGTTTTGAAGCCCCATATACTACAATAATGTTATTGTAGTATATACTATGTTAACGTAGTATAAGGTAGTATATATATACTACGCTAGCTTATTGTATGAGCTCTATCACAATATAAGGGGCTACAAGTTTTTCATTTTTCAAAAAAAAAAAAAATATTTCTTAGTATATATTTCAATTCATTCACATTTTGAATTACTAGTATAAATGTCCATTCATTGATGCACAAAATGGCAAAAAAAGGATCGATACTATGACCATCACAACAAAGCATTAATCCTGAAATTCACACGCAAAAAACCTCTCCTATAATTTATTTATTCTATTATTTACACTCCATCTGTGATCCTACACCAACCAAATCCACAGAGAGTGATATATATATATATGGAAACCACTCGCACTTCCATGTCGATCAAGAGTTCTTCATCGCACATCAACCAATACTGCAAGGAACGAAAAAAAAAAAAAAAAAAAGTCAGTGAATGAAAAATATTCAATTTAATTTAATTTAACGCGCCAAACTATATATTTATTATGAAGGTGAATATAACCTATGTTAATGACAAATTCCATTATTTTGGTATGTGAAAAAATCATCCATATTATTGTTTCTCACCAATCAATAGCAATTTTTCCCTTTCTTTTTCCTTTGTTCCCAAAAAATAGGAGGGTTTTTTTTCCCGCAATAAATCCACATGAATATAATTTATGTGATACCAGTCCAATCATTTTTAATTGAAAAGAAATATTTAAAATAAGAGATGTTCCTCTTCTCCGAAAGGTCTTCTAATAAGAGAATATTTGAACATGAAAAAATTAATTAAAATTTTTAAATAAAATATTGTGGTGGTCTATCCAACCACAAAAATGTGTAAAATTTGAAGCAATTAAATTTTATATACATAAAACATCATAATTGTAAGACATTATTCTTATTTACTAAAGGTGTTATATATAATTTCAATCATTACTTATTCCATTCAATGTCAATCTTGAGTGTAGCCATGCATGCTACACATATACTAAATCAAACTCATAATAATACACATACTTTGCCATGCAAATGCAAAAAAAGTAATTCACATAAAACCTGACCTAGCGCAGTCGACGTCGGGGCTGATGGGGATGTTGAGGCTCAGCTTGCAGAGCGGCGGGAGCTGGCGGGCCTTCTCGGGATCGACCCCGAAAGACGGCCCGGTCTGCTTCAGGCACTCGCACAGGGCCCGCCGGTCCTGGACCGTCGTCGCCATCCCCTCCAGCGATTGCGCGCCCCGGCAGCACTCCGCCGTGGGGGCCGACACCCCACCTGTGGTGATGAGGAATGGGCCGCACGGGCTCAGGGCGGTGACCGCGTCGCTGCACGAGAAGGCGGCGGAGACGGGTTTTATTGTGGTGGTGGTGGTGGAGGCCCATATCAGGGCCATGAGCAAGCCCATGGCCCACCATGCATGGTGGTTGTTGTTGTTCTTCATCTCTCTCACTTTGTTTTTAGTGTCTTGTGTGGAGGGAGGGAGATGGGGGGTGTGTTTATATAGGGAAGGAGGTACATTGTTTTGGTTGGAGGTTCTTAAATGTGGAGGTCTCATGAGTTGGTGTTTTTTTATTATTGTAGTTTTTTAATTTTATTTATGGTTTGGGAGAGGGGATTCACAGCTTTCGTGGGAGAATAATATTATGTGATTAATAATTGTGAAAAAAGTGCATTTCATCTCTCACTTTTTAAGTTTTAGCTTTAGATCTTGATACATGTTAATGCAACTAATGAACTGAATTTAAACTTAAAACATGTTGAATATATAATAGATGTAAACTGATCAGGCTCCGTTTGGTTGCGCGGTTTGGGACGATTCTGTTTTTTGAAAAGCTAAAATCTCAAAATTGTGCAACTAAACGGGGTGGATTCCAACGGAATCAAAAGCTGAATTCCTTTTAATTTCTCTCTCGAAATCCGTGTTTTAAAAAGCTCATAAACTGTGATTTTTGGTCGGAATCGATTTTTTGAATTGAAAAGTAAATTTCTCTACCAAACATTAAATTCCTTTCAAATATTGATTTCTGAATTAAAAAAAAATCATCATAAAAAAGTCAAAGTCTAAAATCATCTTAAAAATCAGTTTTATTCCAAAAGCTACTTTTCAATCTGTGTTTCCAAACAGACCTCAATCCCCCTAAATCTCATTCAAATTTAATTTACTCTAATTGTTTTGAATTTAAGTGTTAATATCACCATCTTGGCTTTTATTAATCCATTTTGAGTAGCTTAATTATATATTATCAATCCAGTTAATTATCAGACATGCAGGATTAGATTTTACAAGGACTTCAGCACCACAAACACTAATATATTGGAACTATATTTCATTATGTGGATTTAATTTTGAAAGTTTTAATGTGGTGGTAGAAGTTATTGGTAATTGATTGATACACCACCACCAACCATGCAAAGTCTTTGAACTTCCCACTATGTAAGTCATAAAATAGGAGCTTGAAGTGGCGTTCATTAAAAACTTTAGGGGCCTCTCTGGTAACATGGGATTTTATTTCATCTGTCTATTTGTGTAGGGAAGGAGACTAACATTAAGATTTATGGATGGAGATTGTCAGAAATGAATTGTAAAACATAAAAGAATGATAATGATTCTTTCAAAAATAGGCATCATCCAGCTCTATTAATGAATGTGTGCAATAAGATGGTCAGAGAGTTAGCTTGCTTGTTAAACCAGATTGAAAGACACTGTTATTTTTCAGTTCTTAATCCGGGTGATTTATTGTCATGAATATAAAGCTTAACTATTAGTACGAGAAAGACTCCAATACATAGCCCCAACATGAAGATTGGGGGGTATGTCTACCTTATATTCTTATTGAAAAATTAATGTAAAAGTCTATTTTCTCGTTCATCTTAAATAAATTGAAAATAAGTTACAGAAAAGAAATGTAAAAAAGTCTACAAAAGACTAGTGTTGTTATAATTTTTTTCCAATTACAATTCTAGTCTCATATGCGTCGATAAAAAATCATAGGAGTATATACTTACATTAACGAGATATATGATATATACATTGATATAAATTTTTCATATTTTCTATAAATATATTCACAAAATTCATTAGAACATATACTTTGTTTTTTTTATAGAAGTATGTACTTTAAATATGAAGTATATCATTTTTTAAGAAAAAACACTTGTAAATTGGAATTGGACTGAAAATATACGTAACTGTGGACGTAAATGTGAACAATGTATAGAAATGGACAAAGCAGCATCAATACTATATCTTGGGCGCAAAAGTGGCCCGTTATTGTTTAGTCCTAAGTGTTCAATTGGGACATCCATGCTTTACTGCTGGGTCAAGCACAGGCCCATTGTTAGCCCAAAATATTGCTCTCCATTGAGGAAAAAAAGACAATTATTAGGGATGGCAATGAGACTGTCCCAATAGGGTATTTGATCCGACCCGACCTGTCAGGTCGGGTCAGGTTCGAATTTGGAACGGGTCTAGAATACATAACATAAAACCCAACGGGTTTATGATGAAAATGGGTTTACTTAGCAAAACCCGTCCCGAAGCCGCCCCGGTTGCTATTAATAATAGGATTAAATATTTATTATAATAATTACATAATTTATATTTGATATTTTAAAAAAATATCAAAAAAATAAGAATGAATAAATTGAAACGCTAGTTGAAATTTAAAATTATATAAACATACGTGATTTTTTTTTGGTATTCCAAAAAAAAAAATTATATTTATCACTTGTTATGGAAATTGAAAGTTTATATTTCTTATTTTGTAGAATTTATAATAATAAATATTTATTTTTATTTAAAATTCTAACTTAGATTAAATATAACATAAACCCGACCTAAATGGGACGGGTCGGGACGGGTTCAGGTTTTTTACATAATTATTGGAGCGGGTTTGAGATGAAAAAATTAAACCCGTTACGGGTTTGGGATTGAGATTCATAAAACCCGTCCCAACCCGCCCAGTTGCCATCCCTAACAATTATACTTTATATATTATTTCTGCAGCCATTAAATATATAATTATTAATGAAGTGCATAATTTTGTAAGAAAAGAAGTAAATAATCGAATGAATGCATTTTTATTTTCATTTTTTAAGTAAAATTATATAATGACATAATATAAAATACACTGTGTCAGATTGTTTCATACTTTCTAGGTGAGATAACATTTACAAGATGGATCAATAAAATTATCTTAAATAACACCGCGACTCTAATAAACCTCTTCTTCAATTTTAGCAATGGTTTACCAAGCTGTATTGTAAATTTATAACCTTTTTCCAATACACTTTTTTCTTATAGACTGAATCATCTATAAGTATAATCCATTTTTTTCTTACATTGCTAGATGAGTTATGAGCTGCTCTTTTTTTTCTTTTTTTTTTGGTTGAAAGCCCTCTGGGCCAAAGTTATGAGCTTCTTGTTGCATGTCCTCACACTAAACACAACTAAATGCATCTTCGGTTTACACAATATTTAGGGTGCGTTTGGTTGCGCAATTGCGCAGCGTTTGCGATTGCAGGAAGCTGCGTTTACAATCGTGCAACCAAACAGTTTTGCAATCGCAGTTTTAAATCCCACGATTGTAGGCAAATAGTGTCCAAAAGCTGCGATTTCAAAAAGCTGAGAAAATGAGCTTCCTGTAGAATCAGTTTTGCAATCGCAGATTCCTGCAGAATCAGTTTTGCAATCGAGCAACCAAACGCACCCTTAATATCATTTGAATCTCAATAATGCTATACAAAACTTAAAGCTATTTAATTCTTCCATTCACTTATAATTTATAAACGAAAAAAAAAGACAATAATAATAAAAATGAATTATTTTAGAAGCTCTAAATGAAGATTGACATTTGTCTACATTTTTTTGATAATAATAAATGTGAATAAAAATAAAATTACTAGATTTTTATGTCCTAAAATGATAGTTTATCCTCAAAATATTTTAGGCCCCGTTTGTATTTGTGTATGGGTAAATTCTACATTTAAAAAGCTAAAGATTCTCAAATGCTGATTCAAATACACTTATAGCGTTTAACTTTTTCAACCATTATCTTACATTTTAGACTAAAAAAATCTAGCAATTAAAAAATTAACAAAACAATGATCTTCAAAAGCTAAGTTTAAAATGAGGATTTTAAGAAATCTCAACATTTTAACCTCACATTCATATGTATAGTTTTCACAAATCAAGCTTTTCAAGTGTATTAGCTTCACGATTTTCACATAATATATGCTATAAATAAGGAAGATAAAAAAAAATTGACATATGAACGTTTCTAATTTATAAGAAATGAAGAGAAATGATTTAATATATCAACTTTATATTAGTAGAATATCAAAATTTTAGATGATCTAAAAAACCACTATTATAATATATATTCAACTATTCATTACAAATAAATATATTTTTTACTTATTCACCCGTTTTTCACCTTAATTGATAACTATTCTTCCAGCCAATCAGAGGTTAAAAATCTTTCAAACTATTTTTATTTAGGGTGTGTTTGTGCACAAAGTTGAAGGGAAAATGAAAGAAAGTGAATGAATTTTGATCAAAAGGAAAATGATGGAAAGTAAAAAAAATTCTCTTTGACCAACTTTCAAGGTGTTTGTGCATGTGGTGGAAAAAAATTTCATCACTTTTTTTCATTTTTTCTAATAAGACAAAATAGAAGAGAGAAAATGATAAAATTTTTTTTCTTTTCCTTGTTTGACACAAATATTTGTTTTTTAAATGGTGAAAGAATTTTTTTTTTACTTTTTCTTACTTTCCTTCCTTCGCTTTTCATCTTATACAAGCACACCCCTGGTGAATGCCGTGTAGAGTGACAACTGAGTTCCCTATCCATACAAGAATTGTTTGGACGCACGAATAAGGTTCCACCTATCCGTGCAAAAAACCCAAAAATAAAATATATAAAAAATGAAATGAAATGCACACGTGTACCATTGTCATTGGTTGGCACACGTCGTCCTCCGTTTCTTCTGAAAATAAAACACACTGAATCGCGAGCTTCCATTGCGAGCTTTGTCTCTTCACGCACATATCACACAAAGAGAGGGAGAGAGAGAGAGGTTTGTATAGGACAAATGTGGGGATCTCGATTTCTAAGTCTCATCGTCTTCGCTTTCATTGTGTCGCGCGCGTCTGCTCTGTACGGGGCTTCCTCTCCGGTCCTCCAATTGAACCCCAACAACTTCAAATCCAAGGTGGGATCTTTTTTGTTTCCCTTTGTTTCGACCTTAATTGTCTTCTTTTGCGAAATTTCAGTGTTTTTGGTGTTTTTTTATTGCCATTTTAAAAAAGAGGGTTTTTTCTTTCTTTCATGGAATGTACAAAAATTGGGATTTTGAAGAGATGGGTCGCATTTTTTTTAAGATCTCCTAATCTGGGTTTCGTTTTTACTTCTGTAGAGCGTACACAAATTGGGATTTTGACGAGATGGGTCGCATTTTCTAAGATCTCTCTCTCTCTCTCTCTCGCGTACTGATTTTCTGATATGATTGAAAATTTGTCATCATAAATGAACTATATTTTTGCATTTGATTTGAATGATTCTCAAAACTATTTGAGAGCTAGAGCTCCTTTTCATGGAAGTTATATTTTGTGTTTTGTGGTGTTGTTTTCTTTTATTATTAATGTGATTGAGGTCATCTTTTCGATAGTTTGAGGGTTTGGTGTTCGTGATGAGCAGGTTTTGAATTCCAATGGGGTTGTATTGGTTGAGTTCTTCGCGCCTTGGTGCGGCCATTGCCAAGCCCTGACGCCGATATGGGAGAAGGCGGCAACTGTTTTGAAGGGAGTAGCCACGGTGGCAGCTCTTGATGCGGACGCCCACAAATCACTCGCTCAGGTTTTTCATTTGATTGATAAAAGCATATAGCAATGTTTCTTGATTTCGTGGTTGTTGGGCTTTGTCGACTGTTTTGTTTTAACTATTAGGTCTCAAGGTGATCAAAGTGTGTTTTAGCATGCTACATTGGTACAGTAAGAGAACTTTTCATGTATGATTCGATCGTACTTCTGATTAATGGGAAGCATATCAGTTATATGCTCTTTCTTGATCTTTGAATATCGATTAATAGCTTTTAAACTCTTTTTTTGAATGGAAAAATTAAATATTTTAGGATTACCCCATAGAAAGTATAGACTTCTGATGGCATATAGAATGATTTTCTATTGACTAAGGCCTTGTGAAAAGGATTTGTTTCCATGCATGATCTTCTTTATATGGTATGTTCTTGCTAATAGAAACTTCATTATATACTAGAATTGAGATTGAAGATTTTAAATATATATGAATGTCACGCTACATGCATCATCTTTTGAGGCAAATCATTGGAGCTGTTATTGAATTTTTAATTATTTTAGAAGTGGGATTAAACAAGTAACTACTATAACTTGACATATCATCCACCCAATTGGAAAATCTAATGGAAATTTCATATCGGGCATTTGGTCATGAGGTAAGGATTGTAATACTATTCTTATATTGTATGCTTTATGGTGGTGGGATGATGGGGATGCAGGGTGATGGTCCTGTGGTTATGGTCTGTTACATCAATTCCAATGAAGGTGAAAGGATTCATTGGACTGTTGGTGATCATTTTCCTTTTAAATAAGGGAAGAGAAGATTTGTAATTTGATTGTTTTTACTATCTCAATGTGATAGGGACAATGTCAATGTTTTCATGGTTCATGGATAGTTGGTTTAGACTGTAATGCTGCTTGCAACGGTGCCAATGGTGGAGTTTCTTAAATATGTTATTGATGAAGTAATGTCCATTTTTAGTGAAGTGTTGTTATTGAACAATGAACATAATGTTGATGTTATTAATTGACTGCGAGATAGTGATAGTTGTTTCCCCCAATTAGTGTTTTTAATGTTAAATTTAGAGTTTTTTTCCCATAGAAAAATAAAAAGAAGGCAGAGTCCTTTCACTGCTAAATGCAAATCGCAATTACTATGTTCTCTGTTTCCACTATTTCTTCCAAAGCGATGCTATGCTATCATCTTATAAGTTGTAGATCTTCACCAATTTTACTAAAAACTTCGAGTGGCACAGCTACTACTCTTTCCTAAGCAGATACCTGATGGCTCTAGTTCATATGAGAAATCTGTGTTAGTTATTCTTTTATTCTGGATTATCTTATATCTTGTATTTGTAATGGGATTTCATGCGTAGGTGGTCAGACCACAAAAAGATCAAATATTTTCTATCACCATAAATATTTTTTTCTTTTCTTTTTTTCTTCTGTTTTATCTTATATTTTGTGTGTGTATAGGCTTTCATGCATAGGTAGTCAGATCTTGAGTATAAAATGTTTTTGATCACCATGAGTAACTGTTGATTTTTTTATGAACTTCGAATATATTAGAGGTGATATGATTAGAGTGCTACTCTCTCAATAATGATTATTTCTGTTTTCTTTTTCCAATGTTTATCTGTGTGCCTTATGGTATATTGTTTTCTTACAGTTGTAAAAAGTTGAGCTTCTCTATCCTGGACAAACTTGATTAAAAGCGTGTTTTGTTCTTTCTAAATGTGTTATGTGTGGGATTATCTAGGAGTATGGAATCCAGGGCTTCCCAACAATAAAGTTGTTTGCACCTGGTAAGCCTCCAGTCGATTATCAAGGACAAAGAGATGTTAAACCGATTGCAGAATTTGCTGTCAAACAGGTTTGTAGAAACAATTGATTGAAATTTACTGATTTAGCGTTCATAGATAATTGGTATCAGTAGTTCTTTTATAAATTATTTGATTATTTTATTGATATTGTGGCCAATGATAATTTGGTGGATAATGTTTTGGATATTTTGAGATAAATCTCTTAAAGAAGTTTTTTTTTTTGACATATTCTCCTGTATATGTATTCTAGAATGCACAAAGACTATGAGAAATATATGATCTTCATGTTTTATAATTTTTTTTTAATGTTTTTCAATCTTGATAGCTGGGTGGGTGTGTGTGTGTGTGTGTGTGTAGAGAGAGACCATAATCTATTATTTTGTCCATATTAATATTCCTGGGCCTCCTTGTTTCATTTATAATTTTGTTCATCTATATGATGAAGACGATGTGAAGCTGTTGAGAATGATGACAAGGCATTATTTTTTAATAAGTGTACATTCTTAAATAATACGAGATAAGTACGGTAAAAATTCGGAGAGAATTAATTTGTCTTTTAATGTATTCGGATCATGAGTATGAGAACATATACAAAAAAGAACATATGCAAAACTTCTATATTGAGTGTAAAGATGGTGATGACAATTTGTGATAATTTTATATTATCATTAACATTCAAACAAAGGATACCTGGATCTTGAAGATACTAAAACACCTGGTTTGGTGAACAAAAGTTAGTGCGATAGGTAAAAGATATGTCCAATTGTGGAATCTTTCTCAGTTCTGAGCATCCAGATAAGTTGGAGTAATCAGTGACTGAGTCAGGCCTTAGTTCTCTAAGATTCTTTGGCAGATTTCTCTTGTTAGAAACGTCTTAAAACAGTTAGATAAAAAGTAAAAACTTAGTTTGAACCTGTAGTGACCATATTGTGATATAAACCTATCTCAACACCTGTAATTTTATTGCCAAAACAGTGAGAAGCACATACGTAGAGGGGAATTAAGTACTTAGAAGAAAATTCTGCTTTCTTGGTTGATGATGCTCATCATGGGAGACAAGTTTAATTCACATGGTCTTGTATACAGCAGGGTGCTGGGAAAGGAGAAACTGGATACAATCGTAAATTTTAGCTTTTTTAGCACAAAATGGGCACTCTCAGTACTCAAATCCAAAACTTTGTCTTGGTAGCCTGAGCAGTGAGCACTTTACTACTATTAGTCGGAGCACTTTGTCATTGCTCCTAGCACATGCATGTACATATACTCACACATCAAGCACGTGTAGCTCATCCAATGGTTTGTGGTTGGCTTTATGAGCTCCACTCTGTCATTAATTTATGATACGAGTCATTCTGTTTCCTTTAGTAAGTTTGTCATCTCTCGCATCCTTTCCAGTTTCCTCCATTCTTCTCAATTTCACCCTTCTCTCTTCCCAGTGCCAAGTATCTTATTTTGCTGTATTTACTCCATAACCCATATTGACATATGGTTTCATGTTTCCCATTATTGTAGGAAGACAAGTTTCATATTTGTAAGTGAGCAAATGGTAGGATCTTAATTGTCATAATTATTTTAAATTTGAACCTTAGCAGCACCATTGTTTAATGTCAAAAGATAAAAATTAAGAATGCAGGAATTATGGCCTATGAATGTGCTTCTTTCTGTGTGTGCTTTTTGTTTTGTTTTTCTCCCAAAGATAATGCTATGGTGTGCCACACTAACACCAGGCTTATTTGTCTGTATAATTTATCATTCATTCACAAGTTCTCATCAATGAGTAATCAAACATTTACCCTTTTTCTAATAGCCCATCTCGAGACAATTCGTTTACTACGTGGTCGATCTGCAACAATTATTTTGACAATTGACTATTATATGTTCCTTTAATGCTCTTTGCCGATTTGTATAGTAGAGTGGAGTGTTTTCATGTACATTAAAAAATGCCAGTATTTTTCGCACAATTTTATATTGTTCTTCCACTTTTTAGTTGAAAGATCAAATTTGTTTGAACACTTCAAGGTTGCTGCTTTTTTAAAATTTGAAATGCCTTTGTCTACAGATCAAGGCTCTTTTGAAGGAGCGTTTGGATGGGAAGAACACAGGAGGCTCTGGTGAAAAATCTAGTGAAAAGTCTGAAAAGACTGCATCAGTTGAGCTAAATTCTCGAAATTTTGATGAACTGGTTATCAAAAGTAAAGATCTTTGGATCGTGGAGTTCTTTGCACCATGGTAAGCTATTTAAATTTGATGATCATTTGAATTTTATTTCATAACTAGTTATTGAAACTTTTATTATGCAAAATGTATATTTTGTTTGTGCCCATCATACCTTGTCTCCAAATTATTTATCAATTCATTTGTCTTTACTATTGCCTGGATTGTTCTTTTCTTCCTTATCAACTTTTTTATTTTATCCCACACTGGGCATTAATGTAAAACAAATTGTCCTATTCAAGATGAGTGCTTGGTGTTCCTCTTCCAACGGATGCCAAAGCTTTTCAAGTTAACACTGATCCATCAAATTATTATTCAGGTGTGGGCACTGTAAAAAACTGGCACCCGAGTGGAAGAAAGCTGCAAATAGCTTGAAGGAGAAGGTGAAATTGGGGCATGTTGATTGTGATGCTGAGAAGGTATTTTCAATCAGAAGTACACATGATACATCATAATTTTACTAAGTTTTCTTATATCAAGTGTTGTCCTAGTATCTGTACCTGAGCAGTGACGGAACCACATAAGGCCCAGTGCGGGCAGTTGCCCCTGCTGATTTTTTCAAAACTAGTTTATATGGCTTGTTTTGGTATGCTTATGTGGTTTATTTTGTATAAAATAGTTATATTGGGATATAGGAGAATTAGATGATTTTCTGTTTGGTTGATATTCATGTCAATTTCTATACTTTAATTTGTGTTTGTTTTATGATATTTTTTTCTCTCACTTTTTTGTTTAGTTAGAATTGCAAATGAGATTCATTAATTTTTTATAGTTTTTGAAAAAAATTTAAAGAATATTTAACCTTTTCTGTTGTTTTTTTATGTACCTTTTAGTACCAGACTTTTGACATTTTTTGCATTTAGTGAAAATGACTCTTTATATTAAAAAAATCATATCATTATTATTATTATTTTGTGGTTGAAAAAAAAATCATATTATTGTTGATTAGAGGAAAAAAATGTAAAATTAAAATTTGTCACCACTAGTGCAAATTTTTGGCTCCGTCACTGTACCTTAGAGTTCAGCATTTGTTGCATCCTTCTTTATCATATGATATCTAACAATATATAGGACATCAGTCTCTTATGAGCAGGTTCAATGTGCAAGGATTTCCTACTATCCTGGTATTTGGTGCTGACAAGGACAGCCCATTCCCTTATGAGGGGGCAAGAAGTGCCCCGGCAATCGAAGCATTTGCACTCCAGCAGCTGGAGACGAACACGGCACCCCCTGAAGTGACAGAATTGACTGGCCCAGTAAGCATGTCCTTGATGTTGATCCTTATGATTTTTTACTAAGTACAGAATTATTTCTTTATAATGGATACAAAATTATTGCAAATTTTTCATTCAGGATGTGATGGAAGAGAAATGTGCTTCGGCTGCCATTTGTTTTGTTGCTTTTCTCCCTGACATTTTGGATTCAAAGGCAGAGGGAAGGAATAAGTACATTGAGATTCTGTTATCTGTTGCAGAGAAATTTAAGAAAAGCCCTTACAGGCAAGTCTGAATTGTCATTATTTTTTCAACTAATATTATAGATACTTCATCTAGACTGACCTTCTCTTGTATGTTGCTTTACATAATTTTTGTGGAACTTTTCTTTCATCAGTCAATAATGAATAAAATATCTTCAGCAACCATACATTTATTGGGTTTAAGAAACCGATTTGCAATTTTTTTCTGCCGCTCTCGGGGATTGACCTATTTAGTTTTTAATCATCGTCATCTTGGTTGTTCTATTTACCCATATATGTGGGGTCATCTAAAGCAAAATTTCATCACTAGTCATGTCAACCTGATCCACTCTTCATTGAATGCACAGCTAATTAGTCCCGCATATTAAAAACTAATATTTGAAAATATTTTGCAGCTATGTTTGGACAGCTGCAGGTAAGCAACCTGATCTCGAGAAGCAAGTTGGTGTTGGCGGTTATGGTTACCCTGCTCTTGTGGCACTTAATGTTAAGAAAGGCGCTTACGCACCACTTCGCAGCGCATTCGAGTTCGACCAAGTTGTGTAAGTCACAAATTAATCTTTATCTGCCATAACATCATTAGATCTTTTTTGGTGCTTAAAGAAATCAACTTCATATCACACTGAATAATTTCATCTGCCATGAATCTAGTTTATTGTGGAGAACGTCCACGTATCAGTTATGAACTAATCATCTGGTGTCCCTGTTATGAATTAAGTAATACTGTCAATAAAAGATCAAGAGCCATTGGATTTGGTCTGGATGGCTGTCACATCACATTAAATTTGGTCTGTTTGAATTTTATGGAAATATAGCCCATTTATAATACTATTTATGTATGAGCTGAAACCTTGTCCGCGGGGTACTGATTTCATCTGCCATGAATGATGAATCTAGTTTATTGTGGAGAACGTCTACGTATGAGTTAGGAACTAATCATCTTGTGTATGTTATGAATTAAGTAATACTGTCAATAAAAGATCAAGAGCCATTGGATTTGGTCTGGATGGCTGTCACATCACATTAAATTTGGTCTGTTTGAATTTTATGGAAATATAGCCCATTTATAATACTATTTATGTATGAGCTAAAAACCTTGTCTGCAGGGTACTCATTGGGTCAGTTTTCAGTTGATTGGAGTTGGACCCCTTGTTATCCAGTGCTCTAAATTATTGATTTAACTCGTGTATTAAACTAGTACTTTTTTTGTTGAAAGCTTCATTCCGTTTATATCGCATCTAATTAATCAATACATGCTTTGATCGATAATTCACAAGTTAAATGAATCAAGTGCATATGTATTTTACATGTGTAGTACACAAAACCAAAACTGACAAGAAAATTACACTCGACAACACAAAACCCCTCTCACCTCTCATTCTCCTCAAAATCCATCATCTTCAATCAACTGTTATGAATTTTAATTTTTTAACTATGTTTTGGTTTATTTAATTAGAGGAGTTGTGTCACTTCATGTTACATCAGTGGGGGGTCACATGAGTTTGATCTTAGATATTGTTGATTTTGCATATCAACATTAATTTTCCTGAACTTTATTGACACTGAATATTTTTCTCTCGCCAAATTATTCCCAAATTCCGATACAAGTACTGGACCTATACATTACACTTTTACATCCATACAGATCACCATATCCCTGATTGGTGTTGATGCACTTCCACATATCCATACAATAATATCTATCTAGAAATATTTGTTTGAAGGAGAGTTTGACATGCATATTATATATTTCAGGGAGTTTGTGAAGGAAGCCGGTAGAGGCGGAAAGGGGAATCTGCCTCTGGAAAATAAGCCTGAGATTGTGCAGACCGAACCGTGGGATGGTAAGGATGGAGAAATTTTGGAGGAAGACGAGTTCTCTCTCGAAGAACTCATGGGAGACGATGCTGCACCACCGAAAGACGAGTTGTAAGCTTGGGCAATGTCCTGATAATCATAACCATTAATAGGGTATTTATCGTTACGTCATAGATTTATCGCGGTGTCACAATATGTGAGTACAATTCAAGGCAAGATTTAGACGTCCTCGATGAGAATGCCCAAGGTAGCTGAAAATTTCTCTCAATTGTGTTCTTAACAGTTTTGTAGTACAAGAATGATGAGGTTCTGATATTTGATCTCCTCATGGAATTGTTGTGTTGGTTTGGATTGTCCCAGTGGGCTGTGTGCAACAACACTTGGATAGAATAATGTTAGGGTTATCACCTCCCATGCACTTTATATACTTTAATTAAATAAAATATTTGACTACAAAATAAATTCCCTGTTAACACTACAAAATAAATTCCATTAAAAAATCGATGTACTTTATAATTTTAAATCTTCAAACTTCCAACAAAACATTAGTTTGCACTTTTTTTTAAAAAAAAGGGAAAAACTATATAACCCCCTGTAAACTATTCAATATCCACAACCCCCTGTATTTTTCTAAAATCCAGAAAACCCCCTGTAAATTTCACTTAAATCCAATAAACCCCCTCTGTGTACAAAAAAAAACGGTGGGTGTTATCATGTATAATTATCTAACTACCCTTGTTATTTTGTCATCCTAACCTTCATCCGTTGAACTCTCTCCTCCCTTGTGTCAGTCAATGGAGTCTTGGATTTTTAATCTTAAATGAATCTCATCAAACCTAATTATTTGTTTCATTGGTTATTAATTTATTATTTTTATTGTTTAAGATTTTCATATGTTTGAATTAGGGATTCTAAAGATGATCCATTTTCATATTAGTTGGGGTTTCATCGTTTTGATATTTTTTTGAAGAAGAGGGAGGGGCGGTGGGGGTTGTGGTTCTGGTTAGGAGGGGTGATAGTGGTGCTTTGGGGTGCTGATGGTGGTTGGGAGGGAGGGGGCAGTGGGGGGCTTTGGGAAGGAGGGGGCGGTGGGGGGTGTGTGCTGTGTGGTAAGGGGTGGTGGTTTGTGTTTTAAGGGTGGTGGTGGGGATGGGGAGGAAGGGAGGGGGCGGTGGTGGTGAGGGAAGAGGGCAAAAAAGATCAGTAGGTTTGTTGGAGAAATGGGTTTGGACAAAAATTCTTTAGAAGGGGGTTATTTGCATTTTTACAGTTTGTAACACTGTATGTTTGAATTTTGGGTGGGTTAACATAACGGAATATTCTGAGTATATTCCACTTCTGTTAGGTTACTTTTAACCCAGGGGTTCTTTTTGCATTTTTGTGAAGTTTGTGGGGGGCTATTTGGATTTCACCAATAGACAGGGGGTTATATGGATTTTAGCAAGTTTGTAGGGGGGTATATGGATTTTTCCCAAAAAAACACATCTTCATTTCATTTAATTAAAATTTAACAAATGTTTGAGTCATCACCTCACACATACCAAATGCCCCTTATGTGCCATTTCTTCAGTCATCTCCACTATTATGAATTACCATTCTGCAACTATTGAACTCAACCAACAGTCCAACACCAATGTCATTTTAAAAGAGTACAAAAAAAACAAAAAAAAAAAGGTGGGAAAAGTTGGTATGGATCCAGGGGACCCTAGAACTTGACACACTAGAACTTCTGACTAAGCGTTTGAAGTAACCATCAAAGCAAATCTTTTTTCATTTATTCAAAAGTAAAAATTGAAAGCTAAGTTCATCACATATCATGACATATTTTTTTTGTGGATGACTTTAAAGGGCAGATTATATCAAGTCCCCTATTTGAATTTTTTATGCAGTTTTGTATGGAAATAAACAAATAAATTTACGTCTTTCCAGACATAAACATCAGAGTTCTCTATTATAATACAATAATTACATTTTATTCACACTAAACAAATATGTTATTTTTCATGATTTAAATTTGTTCTTCCATTGTCCACCTTTCTGATTAGTAAAACAAACATGGGATAATATCATAACAGACACTTTTGTTCAAAACATTTAATATTTCTTGAAAAATCTCTTCCACTCTGCCCATCAATTATTTGAAAAATATCTGTATTCTTAAATTATTATATATGAATATCTGAAATGCGTGCAGTTACATATATCAATGTATTTGTTCTAAAACATTTCAAAATCCGACATATATTGTAAATTATATACGTTTGTGTTATGACTGACCATTCTTGAAAATTTAAATAGTTACTATAATTTCTATGATATTTGAAAGAAAAGAAAAACCTTGAAATCTTGATTTTAATTTTCTTACATTTCTAATATGTCATCTAATCATCCAACTAGTGTGTATGTTTAGATATATTAATTCTAAAAATTACTTGTATTCGTTTCAAATATAAAAATATCTGAATGTGAATATTAATATATGTATCCCAATAATTTAAGATAACATAACGATATTAATATGTGGTGGGCCGAACAAAGCTCTCCTTTGCAAATGGAGATGGAGATGGCTGGCGGATTGCGACCGACCTTGGTGTCGCCTTCTGGAGGCTCGGTATAGATGTGGTGGGCCGAACAAAAGGTTTCATGTTCCATCTCATCGCTTGTCCAGTGTTTGGAGGAACATTTTGGGTATCTCTGAAGGTTTTTTGGATGCTGTCCGGTGGCACATAGGCAATGGAGGGCAGGTCAGCTTTTGGTCAGATGCTTGGGCTGGAGAACGTGCTCTTAAGGTTCGCTTTTCAGGTCTGTTTCACCTCGCCTGCGATAAAGAAGGTGTGGTGAACAGGTTTTGGAATCGGGAGACGGGAGAGGGGCATTGGGACGTGCGCTTGTGGGGCCGCCTTGGCGAGGCAGAGGTCATGCAATTCACAGAACTCCTCGGTCTTCTTAATGACGTAACATTGCATGCAGGTGAAGCGGATCAGGTGGTGTGGAGTCCACAACCACATGAGTCTTTCTCTATTAGCAGGTGCTATGACTGGTGGAGGAGGGAGCGCCCGACATACTCGTCCACGGCAGAAAAGGCAAAGGAGATTTGGAGAGTTCTGGCACTGCTCAAAGTCCTCTTCTTCGCATGGTTGATGTACCAAGAACGCGTATTAACTAAGGCATACAGGGCTCGGTGGGCACCTATGGATGACCAAACTTGCGTGATGTGTGGCGTCGAGGAGGAATTGATTTCGCATTTGATGGTGGATTGCTCGTTAGCTAGATTGATATGGGGTCGCCTTGGATTGGCGACAGACATCTCCACATATTTCTCCAACTTGCAGGAGCTCTGGGATGCGGGTAGAAGATTGCGGATGAGAGGCGATAGGAGCGTCAAGGTAAAGGTCTCGCAATCTTATGTTTTTGTTGTCATTTGGGCTATTTGGTTGTCGCAAAATCATTGTATTTTTCGTAACGAGATAGTATATCTCGAGAATGTGTGGAAAATGATTTGTCACTTTATTAAAGACGGGGGGTCTTGCCTGTGCGGGGGCGAATAATGTGTTCATTAGAGGGGGTGTCATTGTAATTGAGGGGTAGTTTTTTGTATTTTTCGTGGTAGACCCCTCATCTACCCATTTTACTTGCTTTGGACATGTTTTGCCTTAATTAATATAACTAAGGCTCATGCTTACCTTCTCTAAAAAAAAAAAACATAACCATATTAATACATTCATTGACAGCCTGTTCCTACTCCAATATCACTTCTTAAACTGATCCCATCACCCGTTCAAAAATCAAATTCAGAACTACAACACTTATCAGCCTAAAAAGGTTTAAAAAAAAGGTGGGAAAGGTTGGTAAGGATACAGGACACCTGGAACATCTTAATATCCGTTTTTAGGCATAATCAAGACCACTCTCTTTTATAAGAAAAAATAAAATTGGAAAGCTAAAGCTAACAAGTGTACATGTGGATGGTGACCATAGAGAACAGCTTATATTAAGTCCTCTAATTAGACTTTTCTTCCTCCACAGATTCTAGTACGTGGTACCATGGATACACCATCCATGTGACTGCATACATCACATATTGTTTTTTTAAGGTCTATTTTTATTTTTATAACCATTATTAATGATTGATTCCTTTTTTATTATTATTATTCGATTGATGATCTGTGGGGCAGTTGTGCAAAGTTGAGAGTGCTCAGTTGGATGATTTTAACTTTTTTACATGTAAATATTTTTTATGCTTTTATAATCTGATATATCATTGATTGAGATATATGTACATATATACAGTCGAATGATAAGGTGCGGCGTGCGGGCGGGTGCGAACGCGACGTGGGTCGTTTGATCACGGTCCATCGCATCCGACGGTCAATGTGAATCGCACCCGACCGTCCGATGCGATAGACCCGTGATCGACGGCCCGTGGTCGATGCCGCACCCGTCTGCACACCGCACCTAATCACTCCTCCATATATACATAATACATATACTTAGGTTGAATAATGTATATAGTTTTTGTGCTTTTATAATATGATATATCATTGATTAGGATATATGTACATATATACATAATACATGTACTTAGGTTGAATAATGTATATATTTTCAAAAAGTAAAAATCCAAATAACCCCCTCTAAACTGTTTGAAATCCATATACCCCCTCCTCAAAACACCTTATGTAAATCCAAATAGTCTTTGAGTTAAATTTTCGTTGACAGATTATGATTATACTGTGAATATTCAGTTTTGTTGACCTTGATTAAAAATACAGTATACCAAAAATCTCATACAATAAGTTAAAAATGTAAAAAATCATCTGTAAATGATGATTTTACCCTCCAAATAGGGTTTTATAATTTATCTGGAGAGATAAAATTGTCATGTACATAAGATTTTTTCACATTTTTAACAAATTGTAAGGTGTTTTTTTAATACTATATTTTCAAGTCAGGGTCAACAAAACAAGATATATACTCGCAAAATATTCTTCATATGTCAATTGAAGTTTAACTCAGAGAGTTATTTGAATTTTCAAAGGTATTTCAAAGAGTTATATGAATTTTAGGAAAATTCATATGTTTATATGGATTTCAAACAGTTTATTTCCAAAAATAAAAATATATAAGTACTGCAAATGATGTTTGTTGCATGCAGGACTGAGAGTGACCGACTCCATAGGCATAGATGATAGATATAAGAATAATAATGGTTATTCTGGACTTGGGTGATTTTTGTGTGTGCAAGTGTCTTTTGCTTACTCAATTAATCATGAATTATGGAGCAAAATATGTGGGTGTTGTAATGTAATTGTGTGAGAAAAAAATTGCATACATTAAGTAGATAAATTTTTTATTTTTAAATTTCTCTATTGTTTAAAAGATAGAGAAGATGACAATAAAATTACTAAAACGTTTTTAATCATCACATGTTTATTTAAAATCATAACATATTTGTGTTAATAATCTAATTGATTAATTTGGCTAAATTTACACTTTACAAATAAATTTAAGGTATACATTTTTAGTATATTTTCTAAAAAACTTTGTATTTTTTTATAATTCATTTACATTACGTAATGAAATATTCCTCAATAATGTTTTTTTTTTTCTTTTTCTGTTTGATAAGTTGGGACTCGAACTCTCGAACCTCCCTTTAGAGGAGAGTGTGTCTCGATCACTCCGTTAAGGGGGTCTACCACAAAAGTTTTGTGATTGGAAATATTCCTCAATAATGTTAATGATATATAAAAATACTTCATATTTTTCACTTATAAACAGTCAAATCAAATAGTTAATAGTGATCCATTCCATATACTCTGCATGACTCATTAATAGAACAGCTGTTTAAGCTCAATAATACATAAGATCTAATAAAACTAAGCTTTCCAAAGTGATTAATAAAACCCCAATCAATTGAACAATGACCATAAATTTGATTGAGAGACCACAGAAGTCCTGGACCATCCGATCAAAAACTCCATCAAATGGGTGACCCATATTGATCCATTGTTGTACCCATAAAAAACATTCCATCTTCATAAATAAATAAAAAATTGTGTCGTGCCCTATAAGTAAGGGTACTTATTAATTCACATCCGGTGGAGTTAATAATTATTTTAGATTTAAATCAATTTAACCATTGTCTAATAAATTTAAATGGAAAAATAATCTCAATTTTTTTTAGACTGAGGCTGACACATCTATTTCATTTTAGAAAATATAACAGACGATGTCTCCAAATTAGTGATGAGAAAAGAGGACATAAACAGAAATTAAGATAGAAAAAAAGACATACATAACCGAGCGAGAATCCTCAAAACATGATAGAAAAGAGTTTAGGATGTCTGAATTGTCATGACATCTCTTACTTCCATTAAAATTGTGAGGTAGACTATAAAGAGTATCTTTAAAATAAGGAAAAAGATACATGCAACCCCATTACAGTCCAATCGTTGTCTATCTCGTTTTTTTTTTTTAATCATAAACTCACCATTTAAAGTGCATGATGTTATATGAAATGAAGTATATACTGAGATACAGTAGTGTATTATTTTTCATGGTGAAAATATATATATATTTTGGGTCATACACTATGATAGAAACCCATATATTATAATAATGCAGTATATATTATGTTATTATAACGTATAAGACTGCAAAATGGGCTGTAAAACGGACTGCGTAGCGCTCTTTAAAAAAAGGATAATGTTACATCCAGCCTCATTTCCAGCTTCAATTCCAGAATTCCAGTCTACATGTATCTTGAATTTTTTTAAAATAGTATACTTCATCTAATAAAACTCATGCTTTTATAAAAAATGAAGCATATACTCCAACGAAATGCATGGATGCATTTATAGAAAATGTAAAAAAATTCTTTTGAAATATATGTCTTGTTAACGTGAGTATATGCGTCGTTAATTTTATATCGACACATATAGAGCTAGAAAAAGATCTAGGTGTAACAATGCCTAACATAAGGCTGTGTATAGGCCCACATGTTGCTTTCAGTTTTTACAGTGTATATTTTGTACAATAATGTGTACATTTGTAACTTTACGTAGAATAAAACGTTTGCTTTATTGACCTATGTCCATTCATTTTTATATAAAAAAAAATAAAACTATATGTTTTGTTTAACAAAATATATATCTTATTGATAAAATAAGACTATATTTTTGTACACAAAAGACTGTGTAACATCTCTCACATGAAAAAAAATGTTATTGTTAGACACAACTCATTTACAATAAAAATGTTATCTCATATACCTTAGTCTCTTTGATCATTGTGTTACGTGAGATATATAATTTTACTAATCCATTAGTGTTAATATTTTTTTAATAAAAGATGTATTTTGGTAAATGAGTTGTATACTATCAAAAAAATCAAAATACCTCGTCTTTTTCTATAAAAAACAAATATTTTATTGGGCTGGAGATGTTCTTGATTAGTATCACTATTTTATAAATTAAATTAAATTCTTAAAATGAGAGGTTGATTTTTTAAAAATTTGGGAGTGGGTTGCAAAGTGATTGATGCAAAAGCAGGTCACCTCATCCACCTCATCAGCCCGCCCCTTCAACATGATTTGCGGCCACAGAGAATCACTGCCTCTGTCCCAATCAGACAGGGAAGAAATTATTAAAAAAAAAAAAACAAACAAAACATCACTAAAATTGTTGGAAACAATTATAGGTCAACAACACAACACCTATATAAAGTGCAGATCCTCTCAGAAAGTGTGTTCATGAAACACGGTCAGCGAAGAGAGAACTTCCCCCCCAAATGTACCTTTCCTCATCTGGGGGTCTGCTGTTTTTCCTCTCTTTTACATGACAAAAATCAAAACCCACATCAAAAACAGAGATTTCTAGAGAACCCATTGAAGGAATTCGATTGAAGATTCATCAGAGACCAAAAAAGAACCCACCTTTCTTTCTCTACATCCCCCCAACATTCAAGTTTTTCTCATCCGAGTCTTCTTTTTTCCTTCTTTTACATGACAAAAGCCAAAACCCACATCAGAAGCAGAGATTTATAGAGAACCCATTTGAAGGATTTCCATTGAAGATTCATCAGAGGACCAAAAAATATCCCTTCTTTCTTTCTTTACATCCCCCAAAACATCCGGGTCTGCTTTTATTTTTCCTTCTTTACATGACAAAAACCAAAACCCAGGAAAAAACAGAGATTTGAGTCATCAGAGACCAAAAGATCCCACCTTTCGTTCTCAACAACCCAAAAGACAAACTTTTCTCATCTGGGTTTGCTTTAATTAACAAAAACAGAGAGGCTTCGAGTGGACCAATCTGAAGATTTCCATCAATGGAGGGTGACAACCGAGAATCGCTTATAAGAATAACCAACAACAACAAGAAGTTCGAGAGATGCTCCTCCTACGCCGGCGACGAGCTGCGGAGCTTCCGACACTGCCTTCGCTGGATGTGCGTGGATGCCCAGAACCACCTCGTGAGTTCTCTGATTTCGTGGTCCGTGTTCGTCCTCCTGTCCGTGGTCGTCCCCGCCGTGTCCCACTTCGTCCTCTCCCACAACGTGCGGCGGAGGTCCTTCGATTCGGTGGTCCAGCTCTCCCTCTCCGCCCTCTCCGCCCTCTCCTTCGTCACCCTCTCCGGCTTCGTGAGGCGGTACGGGCTTCGGAAGGTGTTGTTCATCGACAAGCTTTGTGGGGAGAGCGACAAAGTCCGGGGGAGCTACATACAGCAACTCCATGTGAGTGTTTGTAATCCTTTCAAAGTTGCCTCCTTTTTATCAACTGTGCTTTTTCTCTGTTTGATTTCTTGATTTGCTTCGGTTATGTTATATTTTCAAAATCACTGAATTTGTGACTTTGAGTATGCTTGGATTTGAATCCGATGATCTTTTATTTCTTCTTTTTTATTTGGACACTAATCATTAGAGAATATATTATTTTTTATGAATATATGCTTCATTACATATGAAATTAAAGCATTTTATGTGATTGTATTGATAGAGGTTTATGTACTGTGGAATTGTTTTATTTTTTGTAGCCTACAATAGTACAATTAGATTGTATGAAAATGCATATTATCATTGTAGCCTACATAGTACAATTAGATTGTACCCATGAAAATGCATATTATCATTGGGTAGATGGAGGAGATTATTCATATAGTCACTTTCATGGGACATTGAGTCTGAATCATGTGCATAGTGGAGGCTGGTGGATCCCATTTTATGATATCAACTTGAATGTTTGATATGTACTTGAAAAATGGTTGTAGGCCATTTCTTTTGGATTAGAAGGAATATCGAATAGTATGATTTTGATTCAAAACATACAAGAATAGCTTATTCATATCAAGTTTTGGATGATTGGATCAGAGGAATTTGATATGAAGAGTCAGAAATTGCAGTTTTTATAAAAAAAATTGACTTTAGTCATCAATTTCTTGGTAGAAGGTAGGGCCAAAATACAAAAGGCCATTGAAACCTCATTTGTGAATAATTAGGGTTGGAGTTTTGGATCGTTAGATCTAAATAAAAGGTAAATAAAACATTTCGAGGTTTGATAGTCGGATAGATGTCAACCAGAATGTGATGGTGAATGATAAATTTAAAATGTTTAGGTCAAGTTTGAATCACTTCAATCGTTCAGTTTTCCCCCAAAATCGATCGATCACAATTTCATAGTTGAGAATAACTTTGGATTATTTGGAATTTTGCATGTTCTAATACATTTTTATCATAGTTATCGGGTTTTATTCAGGCTAATTAAACTGTCATTTTCTCACCCAAACAGGGGTTAAGTAAGATTGTCAACAGATCATATACGTCAACATTTTTATTTCATCATAAGAAACCATTCATATACGGATATTAATTTTTGAATTCAGATATCTTCGAATATGGATCGATCATTGATATTTTTCAGATAACTATTATGTCTAGATTTTATATATTAATTTGGGTGATCAAATGATATATTAAAGAGAGATGAAATGAAAACTAAAATCAAAATTTTAGGATTTATTCTATCTTCCAAATATCATACGTAGAAAATACAATGGTCATTTAAAATACCATGATTACGATTAATCATGCCATATAATAAATACAATCAACAATATATAATACAGATACATAATAATTATAAAATATGTGTATCCACCCATGAGATATTTTATGAGATAATTGACAGGCTTAGCTAACACTCACCATGTATCCACCACCCATGCAGAGATCATTGAAGCTGCTGCTCTGCTTTGTGGTCCCCTGCTTCTTCACAGAGTGCGCGTACAAGGTCTACTGGTACTGCTCGGGCGCGAGGCGCATACCCTTCCTGGGCAACCCCTACGCGAGTGACGCGGTGGCGTGCCTCCTCGAGCTGTGGTTCATGGCTCTACCGCACCTCGACGTTCTTCCTCGTGTGCGTCCTCTTCCGCCTCATCTGCCACCTCCAGATACTCCGCCTCCAGGACTTCGCCTGCGTCTTCCAGGTCGAGTCCGACGTCGCGCTTGTGCTCAAGGAACACCTCAGGATCCGCCGCCAGCTCCGCGTCATCAGCCACCGGTTCAGGGCGTTCATCATCAGCTGCCTCACCACCGTGACTGCCAGCCTCTTCGCCAGCCTCTTGGTCACCACCCGGTCCCATGCCGTGGTGAACCTCTTCACCGCCGGCGAGTTGGCGGTAAGCGTTTCGATTATTCTGGCAGTCATCATATATATATATATATATATGTGGAAAATTTTCATATATGTATGTATTGATGGGTATAGTTGGATGACGCGTGTTCATAAAAATGTATTGATGGGATTTTCATCAGTGGATTTTATACATGTGTTCATCCATACACGTATTAGTGGGTCCCATTAATATGTATTGATATGAATTTTTTCGATCTTGTACATAAATGAAGCATATACTGCATGAATGATTGTTTCTAACATTTTTCCATTATGTCTGATGTTACGCGCATGCAAATTTGACAGCTTTGCTCAATTGTGCTCGTGATGGGGATGTTGGTGTGCCTGCGAAGCGCAGCGAAGATCACGCACAAGGCGCAGGCCATCACCAGCCTGGCTGCGAAGTGGCACATCTGTGCCACCATCGACTCGTTTGATGCGGACACCGAGACCCCCCACGCCTGCACCAACCGTGTTTTCCCCCTGCATGTCGATTCCGATGAGGAGGAAGTCCCCGACGATGACGACATGGGCGACACGCAGGTGGTGGCGCCACACCTGAACACCATCTCCTTCCAGAAGAGGCAGGCCCTCGGTGAGTTTTTGATGGCTTGCGCACGATGACATGGCTTTCATTTGTGAACAAAACTAAATCGTATTGATGTGATGTTGCAGTGACATATTTGGAGAACAATCGGGCAGGGATCACGGTGTTTGGGTTCATGGTGGACCGGGCATGGCTGCATACGATTTTTGGCGTCGAATTGAGTCTGGTTCTGTGGCTGCTCGGGAAGACTGTTGGGATCTCATGAGGGGGGTGTGTGTGTGTAAGAGAGAAATTGGTGTAACATGTCTTTATTTAGTTTCCAAGTTAGTTATATATAGTTGTACATATTTCATTGCAACTATTGCAGTGAAGTTATGTGTAACATGGCTGTTATGGGTTGGTTGGTTTATTTTTTATCCTATCATATTTTCCTTATTCCCTTTTCATTCTTCTCTGTATTTTTTAATTTTTGTGTAAAATGAAACTTAATATATAATGGTATTTTAAAAACGGTTGATTTGGGTATTTCAGACTCTTAGAAGATTTTTTTGATCATTTTTCCCATCTTAAAATATGATGATATTTTAAAAAATACGCCGAAACAAACAGGAAAAATAAGGATGATAATGACCGGTTATATTATAATTCATACTGATCAACTAATATAAGAAATCCGAAAAATGACTATCTGAAAAGTTAGTTAAATCGGTTTTAGTCCCTACAAAATTGAAAAATTATCATATGTCCTCAAGAAAGCGTATATATGGTTAACGGATTTAGTTACTTAAACTGTTCCAATAAATACATTATGATAAGTCCCTACAAAATATGAAAAATTCGATTTAGTCACTTTGATAGCAAACATGTATTTACCTTTTCCTAAAAATTCTATTGTTTTTCATATACTCACCAACGGTAAAAAAAAAATAAAAAAATTGAAATAACTCCCTAAAAATTTATCAAAATTGGAAAAGGTCGTTGTAAAATCAGTAAATCCCAGTCAACTATAAATCCGATTAGTATATTACAGTAATTTATCAAATAAATATTAAAAGAGTATTACAACCATTTATCATGTATAGTTAAAGTCAATCACAGATCTGTATAAAGAGCGAACTATATCAATTTTTCAAAAATAAAGTGTGAGTGTGTTCTGGTAACTTTTAATGTGTAGTTAAGATTAACCATGTATCTCGTTAGTTAGGGTGACGGTCAGGTGATTCAAACAATATTTTACTAATAACATAGAGATATGTAGTGATTTTTTAATTTTTCAATGACTAAAACCAATTTTGCTAACTTTACAGGGAGTGATGTTGATTTTTCCCAAAAAATTCATAGAAGATTAACATTCAATCAAACTCCTACTGGAATTGGCATGGTAAGGTTGTTATCACCTGTTATCAAATTTTGGATCTTTGCTACTTCAATATGAATATATTGACATTCATAGAAGATTAACATTCATAGAAGATTAACATTCAATCAAACTCCTACTGGATTTGGCATGGTAAGGTTGTTATCACCTGTTATCAAATTTTGGATCTTTGCTACTTCAATATGAATATATTAGATTAGCAATTGTCTACCGTTTCTTCAATAACAGATCCAAAGACATTAGGCGGGTTTCAAGATGCAGGAGGAGTAAAGTTTTTATGGCACCTGACCCATAAATTTAGGCTTTTGTTCTCAGGTAGGGAGAGTTCTTACCCAAAAAATAAATAAAATAAAAAGGGTTTTTTATTTTTAACTCCGTGCAAACTATCGTATTTAGCGATCGCCCCCTCCATTCTTCGTATTTGGGTTTTACTCCCCACATTCAAAGGATAATTCCTTTTTACTCCCTATCAGGGACTAAAAAGAAAATTAAATAATTTACAGATAGGTCCCTCATAGGGAGTAAAAATGAATTATCCTTTGAATGTGGGGAGTAAAACCCAAATACGAAGAATGGAGGGGGCGATCGCTAAATACGATGGTTTGCGGGGAGTTAAAAATAAAAATCCCAAATAAAAAATAAAGAACAAAAGAGAAACATATCATTTTGAAATCTTCTAAGAGGGACTTATTAATTGAACCCCTTTTGATATTGGTTGAAGATTCTTTTTACTAAGGAAAATGTTACATTTTTAGTCCTTCAAAAACAATTTGTACAATTTTTTATATTTTTTCAAAATAATATTATCTCATTTAATGAGATGTGCATTTTTTTTTCAATGCTGCTACATGGGCCCCAGAAATTAAGCCCCATTTGAAAGCCCCAATAGGTGGCATTTTCTTATTGGTTCCTTATTTGACTTTTTCTAACTATCAAAATAACAATGACAAGACTACCTTTCTTATAATTTTAAAAAGTGGCTCCAACTAACCAACATCCTCATTAAACTTGCAATTGAATCCCACAAAAGGTAGTACCATTAAATCGTCTCCCCACGTAACATATTTTGAAAAAATTTGAATTTTAGGGTTCCGACGTAACATATACAAAGATTACAGAAGGACAATCCATGTATCTTAATCAATTGTACATGTATCTGAAAACCTGTTATGAAAATAAATATGAATATGACGCAATTATGTAGCAATAGAAATCCCATTAGTCATATTACATGTTATTAGGAAGTAGCCTAGTGTATTAAAAACTTCAATATTATATTTTAGAATACTCAACTGTTTTTTTAAATCCTTTGATGAAAATAGATTAATGTTTTTATAAACATTGTATGTATCTTAATCAACTGTATATGAAATTGTTGTATAAAATATGTTTAAATCTTTGACTGTATCTGAAATAACAAATATCTGGTAGCATTTATTGATGTGGAATTTGGTTGTTTATATGTATCTGAAATATAGATGGTATATATGGTTTTGATTTCTCTTATATTTATTTAGAAACTCTTGATTTAATTTTTAAGATACACATGTATCTTAATAAACAAAATGTACATTTTATACAAGTGAATATGCACTATATTTGAAAATGTTGAATCTGAATTAGTCGAATAATGTTGATACAAAGCTTAAAAAATATGATGAATGACACAATTATGCATAATACAAGCACACAATATATGCACAGACAAGCACACAATCATAATGTACTGAATTTAAAATAAAATTTAGATTCAATATTGCAAAGGAATGATGAAATATCAAAATCAACAGATCGAAAAAAGATAGCCTGTTAATATGTATTTGAAATATAGATGGTATATGTGGTTTTGATTTCTCTTATATTTGTTTAAAAAATCTTGATTTAATTTTTAGTACACAAAAACAAGTGAATAATTTGAAAATCTTGAATTTAAATGTACAAAGCTAAAAAATATCAAGTATAATTATACAAGCACACAATCCATGTATCTGTAAATCAAATACAAGCCATGTATCTGAATTTAAAATAAAATTTAGATTCAATACATGTATATGATGATTCAAAGGAATGATGAAAGATCAAAATCAACATAATGTATTCAGATCGAAAAAAGATTAGCCTGAATGGATAGTCATTGTTTACATCATAAACTAGTCATAAATAAAATTAAATGAATCAAAATTCTTCTCTTCTCCACCGATCGAACTAAAACAAAAATAAAATTCGATGTTTGTTTTCAAATCCACCGATCCATCTGAAAACTAAAAAAAATGCAAAATTTTGTAATTTTTGGGATCCGAAAAACCTAACCTGGATGTATGATATGATCAATTGAAAAAAATGGTAGATATTTTATTTTCTTCTCTGATTTATATCGATTTGATAGCCATTGAAGAATGAATCAACGGCTGTTGATGATTGATCTTGACGAGATCTTCGGGCCGATGATCTGATCTTGTTGTTACACACACTGAAGTCGCTGATTTTGTGATTCTTAAAAAAAAATCCGATAAAAAATGGTAAATTGGATTGGTTAATAAAAAAAGGAACAAAAAGATTAATATGTAACCGCTCCTACATTAAAGGAAAAAATCGGTTATCAAATAAATCAAAAAAACAAATCGTAACTAACTCAGAATTAATTGGGACGGTTATCAAAAATGGTGATATTAGTTGGGGGGTAATATAGGTATTTCAAACATGGGGCTTGTGTTGGGGTATAACAATTGGGTCCAAAAATCATTATTGTTTTTTTTTATATAAAAGATGAAATCTATACTCCAATAAATTGAATGATATTATTTATAGAAAATGTAAAAAACTTTTAATGGGATATATACTGAATGGTGGGGGTTAACAAGGGATACAAAACGGCATTTGAGAATGTAAATTAATCTTCTTATATAAACTGGCTTTATCTTAGTTGGTGTTTGGTATAATCTAAACTTTTTTTAAAAAAAAAATTAAGTTTACCATTAAGTAATTTGTGTGATAACATAAAAAGAGGAGGGGTTAATGGTGCACATACCTTTTACTACTACTTTATGTAATGATATACATCCTTTATACGAATGCATGAAAAAATTGGATATAAATCTTAATTCATCTTTTCCACGAACCAATTAAACTGGATAAAAAATAATGACAAAAATATTCCTAATAACTTTGTTACCAAATGATCTTAGAATATCATTTCAGCTCTGTACTATGATTATTAAATACTGCCAAAGAGGTCTGACAATATCCCAGAAATATAGAAGGAATACAGAATCCATGAACAAATGGAATACATCCCCAACTGAGAGAACTTGCTGGATAATTAAAAGATTCTCCATCAAATTGTTCACAAATTTAGAAATTTTCACCACTAAATCAGACAGTAGAGATTCATCGTAAATTCTTTTGGTATGCATTCCAAAATTTGACTAAAATTAAATGCTTACCATATCATATATAAGTCGAAGTGTATCAGCCAATGATGAAACGAAATTGCATATTCCCATCCAAGATAGTTCTCCAATTCTGCATGCCTTGGAATGGGTTGAACACTTGAACTAGAAACATTATTTATGGATTTCATTGCGCCTGTCATGTCCCCGAAGACTTCCCATGCAAACCCTGATGAGTTTCAAACCCCCATCGCCTCTTTGACCATCTCATATGTTTTCTAAGCTCGTGAGGAGGCAACCGCATCAACGAGGTATCAATCAATGCCCCTTATAAACATTCAGATAGAGATCACACTTTGATCTACGCGTTAGCTCTTTCTATTCTCAATAAACACTCCCTTCTCAAAGGTGAATCTCTAAATATTGCTTTGATGAAATTTTTTACCTGGCAACCAAACAATGTCAGAAGGATCATTTCTAAGATGTTGAACTACAAAATATAACATCAACTGAGTCCAAATTGTAACCTGAAGAAGGCCTTGTGCAACAACAGGTGGAAATTATTATGGTAGTGATAGCAGATGTAAGAATCATCTCAATGACCCAAAAAAAGGAAGAGCAGCACAAAAAGGGAAACATCACTTTCAGTAAGTGATTTAAACAATACTTAAGACCCATTTGGAACCAATTTTCAAAGGGATCTTGATTTTGCAGTTCAGCTTTTGGTTTCATTTTGGTTTTGTATTATAAGTCCACAAAATAGCTTCTATGAAAAGTTGTTGAGAATAGTTTTTCCAGAATAGATTATTTTAAGCAAGCTGTTTTTACAAAAATTGGTTCCAAGCGGGGCATTAGTTATCCATATAGAACACTTATTAAAAAGAGAAAATTGGGTAAAAAAAACTTTTCAGAGTTTTTATGGAACAGAATGGAACACATGCTTTCCAGATGATAATAGGCATACACAAAGTACTTTAAAGGAGGTGCTAAGAGGTGTAAAAAGATCATAATCATCAACTGCTTCTAAGCTGTCCCAATTATTATAGTCTATTACCAAAAATATGCGATTGCAAATTTTATTATAAAGATGCTCAAGGACACAAAACATACCTCAGAATATGTAAAGCCACAAGTAACAAGTTCTCGACTTTCCCAGGCTGATGTAATGGATTTCAAGGGCATGTCTAGTAGATCTAGAAAGATTAAAAAGTTTCATCAATTTCTGTTAAAAATTATTTACCAGATAAAGTTAACAAGCACAAAAACTTGATCCAGGTAGAGGGTAAACCTGCTAATTTGCGAAGTTTGCGTAATGATGGCACCATTTCTTCCAACTCAATCCACATGGACTTCTCGAGAACATTGTTTTTTACATTTACATCAGAAACAATAGATTCAATAAAGAACACAAATTCTCGAGTGTCAAGTGTATTAGCTTCTGGAGCTGTAACATAGTAAAGAACACCCAAAGATCACCAACACAGAGAAAAACAAACAGAAAGGGGGAATATTTGAGAACTAGAATCCAAAGAGAACCTGCAATGTTTCTTCAGCTGCCATGTCATCTATGAGAAGTATCTCTTTAGTCATTCTAGATAAAATAAACTCCAGGACAATACACATGGTTCTCCTGTAAATTAATGTCGGTAGGAGTGGCTGCCATATAATATGTACTTTTTCAAGAATGAAGACAACCTGGCCAAGAACAAATTTAAGACAGCATAAATCATCTTGATACATGTCTTCAACGTTGAAGAATAAGTGAACCCCAACTTCATAAAAGAATAAGCCATACATTACTTACTACTGATTATACTAAAAGGATGAGTGGAATATATTAAGCTTTAATGTCATCTACAATTATTTACCTGATCTATACTGAACTTTGCAGATTCATACTGCTGCATTTGATGGGTATTCTGAAACCCATTAGCACTAGATATAGCCTGATTGAAGCACAAAGGGTAAAAAAAGGGTTCAATCAATGAATAAATAGTCAACAGCTACAAGACAACAAAATGTGTAAAATTCACAATTAACGTATGAAATACACTGATGATAATAGCATAAACTGATGTTATATCCTGAACATACCTCATTTAAGCTGAAACAAATCAGTTGAACTTGTTTTCCCAATATATTTTCTGACAATCGATGAAAATGCATTGCCAAATCAGCAAATACAGCACATTCTTTGACACCACTTGGAAAATTGATGCGATACTGAAAAAATACATAAATTAGCTCAAGATGAAAAAAATCACCATGAAATGCCAACTACATGGTATCTGTTAATATAAACAAATGGAGAAAAATACATACTGCCCTAGAAAAATCATGCTATGAAGTATGAACACAAACAGTAGAAACAAGTCCTCTAAGAAAGCACTAGCTTCTATCATTCAAATCCAGTTGTTATGACCAATGCAAAAGGATATGCATCGTTGATTGGCATCATATGGAGCATGGAAACTTGATAAGTAATTGACTTAAGAACAATTTATTATTACAAATTGAAAAAGATTAAAGAATTAGAAAGTGCACTGCTAACAGAATATAACCTTAGAATAAACCATCTTCAATAAAGTAATTGACTACCTGCACCCTCTGACCTTTTGGCTTTTTAGTCCCATAGGTAGCATTGATTATATACAGTCCCGGAGTAATACCAAATAATGAACATACTAACAATCAATTAAATAGGAAAAAGGGAAACATGTAGATATCAGTATAATTGGTTATCCCACACCCAATAGGTATGCATTTTTTTACAGATGTAACAAAAAAATAAGCATATTGATGAGAAAGCAGAAAATTGATGAAAATAACTCATGCCGCTCCAATTAATTTTAAATTGCGACCTTCAACTTATACCAACAGAACAATGGTCACACTACCACCATTTAGACAATGGAGAAATCTAAATTTTCTCTCTCAGAAATTTCACAAAAAGAGATAGTCCATGTTATACTTTCAAACTCATGTACAAGCATGTGCAAAGCAAGAAAGTAGAGAGGGGATTACATTGGAAAACTAATCAAGAGGATGTATCTACAACTGTACCTCAAATGCAAGCCCGAGAATCTCTTGGTACAGGTAATGACAGTCATTGTGTACAACTATGGCCAATTGACTAATACTGTCAAGCTGTTTCTCTAGCTTCAAATGCAAAACTTAAATACATCAGAACCATATTTTAAGAATTTCAACAGTGAAACATATAATGCAGGTATTATGAAAGCTTCAAATAGAAAAGTTGCAATGAACAGTTAAATAATGAATTTGTTAAGGTTCGACAAAACAATCTAAAACAATACTCGTAAAATGTTTAACCTCTCCACTGTGAACAATTGATTTAAGTCATCCAATCAATAGACAAAAAACTTGAGAAACCTAAAATTAATATACACAACGCAAAAAGCACCAAAAATGCAAAATCATGCAAGCTCATTTATTATCTTATTAAGGGATCGGAGAGTATTGTCATGAAGGAACATCAGAATAAAAGGGGTCATTTCTTCCCTGGGAACATATATTCCCACTGACCATTTTTCTGGTCCCACTACCAGATTAAATCCACAACCTCCATTTTATCAGAAAACCAACCCCACCACTACATATCAAATAATTGTTCTTCAGAACTTCCAATACCACCACCCTTATCCTCTCTCTTCTCTTCCCTCCTCTCCACCCTCCTCCTCTGCCGCCGCCGCTATTGCCACACACCACTACCGTGGCTATCACCACCATGGCCACCAAACACCACATCACCACCAACCCCACCCCAACCACCATAACCACCACCACCACCACAATCTCCCCCTTCCTCACCCAGCGTCTCTCCCTCTCCCCGAGCCTCAGTCGCCTCCATCTCTTCCCCTCATCCCCTGCCGCCCTTGGCCCCTCCTTGACCTTCTCTCTCTTCCCCCTCCACTCCACTCCCTGGCATTCTCCCCTCCCCCTCTCCACCACCGCGCCTTTGACCCATTGCACCTCCCCCTCCTCCTCCCCGGCAGCCGGGCCTTCTCTCTCTCCCCCTCCATCTCCACCTCCCCCACCACCCTTCTCCGTCATCACGGTCGCCATCCCTGGTAGAAAGGCTTGGGAAAGGGATGGTGGTGGGATTAATGGACTTCTTAACAAAAAGAAAAACTAGGGTTTTTGAGTTTTTAGGTAGTGGGTTCAAAAGATTGAATGGTGGGGATAGTGACTCCCTTCCTCCTTTCCATGAAGAAAGGCATTTTTCAATAGTAAATCCATGGACAACATAAACTCAGGAATGAAATATTCAGTGGGATTGTCTTGGGCATATGGAATTCAGAATTTCAGATATGTAATAAGATAAAGGCAAGAATATTGGAGAATGTTAAATTTCAGTCAGCGTCTTCAACAAGACCAAGGACACCTTCACTTGGACTTTCTCGGCAGGTGTTCTATTAAAGGAATCTTCACAGGAATTCATGACCCATTAGAAGCAGCAAAACACACAAAAAAAAGCCCTATTAGCAGCAACATCATAGTCACTATTGTGCATGAATAGTATTTTAATGTTAACTACACCTTTCACTCCAACATTTTTTTTTCTTTTAAAAAAAGAAAAAAAAAACACCACCTTTAGATATAAAGGGTGTGCTGTTTTGTGAAGCATCGAAAGATATTCATAAATTTCATGGATATATTATTAAGGCATTGGAATTTGTCAGAGGTAAAACAACCAGGAAAGTCCAGTTTTGTCCACTTTAATACAGAGCATATTTCAAGGATCAAGCAACGGCTCTGTTCCTTGGGTGGCAATTTCAACTTTACACTTATGGGCAAAAATTGTCAGGGTGAGTCCACCCTAAATGTTTTGCTTTTGATGCAAGGTTATCCTTGCATGGTGGGTGGTTTCTTATTTGTGCTGTTCTGTTATTGTCTTCCTTTTATGCCATTTAACTTTCGGAGATCCCTCGTCTCCCTTTTTGGTTCATGGGGCGTCTTTATTAATAAGATTGATATTAATTTTCTTAAAAAGAAAAAAGAAAAGAAGAACCAAGCAAAAGCAATGTCAGTGTGTATTTTTGTATTTTCCCAGTATCATACATTGTTCAATTAGTCTAGCCAATCATTAATGCAGCAACCATTGCCATGCATACCTTGATGGGTACAATTGCTTCATATAGAATCAAAGCATCTCTTGCAGCATGATAAAATTCTGTTGCCACTTTTGTGGATGACAAGCAAACATTCTGCACTGATCAGTTGCCTCCCTAATTAGATCCATATTGGTTGCAACCTGGGTCAATCAATAAAAGAAATTCAGGTCATGAACAGATATACCTTGAGTGTTTGATGCACCAGTTCCATTAGTTGCGATGCTGCTTTAGATACAAGACAAACTCCGGTCTCAAAGAGCAAATCAACAGAGTTCTCAGGATTTTTTTCTGGCTTGTGCTTAGCCTGAAAAGGAATTTTAGGTGTATTTTCCTGAAACAAGAGGTTCACAAGTTCAGCTTCATATAATTAATTTCAGTGAAACAAAACAGATCAACACCTCAGAAGTATACACACCACATAAAGAACAAAGTCACACTGTAGAAGTAGGTTTCTAGCCTTCGTCGAAATTTCATGCCTCCTCCTAGAAGCAAAGTGAACTTCGACATCATGAGCAAAGGAGCTCAATCTTTCATCACCAGTGCCCGTTGAAATAAACATCATTTCCTTTAAGACATTCTCAAATTCTACAGTATAATTTATGATATTTTGAAATTCTGCAATCTTCGAAGTATCATCAGGGATGGCCTGCAAAGAACATCTCATCGTTGAATTACTTCTAGCAAATATGCGAAGAAGAAGATACAAGGTTAAATAACCAGAAGTACACTCAAATACCATTAAAGAGCACTTTCAAAAACAGATAGACAAGTGCAGAGTTCATCAAGTTGCCAATGATGAATAGAAAAATCTCAAGTCACTTACATATATACTAATAATTCTGAGAAAAAAATGACCTGAATTTTACACAAATATTCCTTAATTCTTCTGAAGAAGATCAATCTCACTGTTAGCATGACAGCTCACCATATTGGCATAACAGCATCAGTAAAATCACAAGAAAAGTTGTAGTATTATAAAGAAGAATAGATTCTTCAGTTATCACAAACCATCCGTGGAATCACTGAACAAGTCTTATCTCTCAGCTCCAGAATATGTTAACAATAAATGATTCAAAGCTGTCTCATATTACTTTATCAAATTGTTCATATAGTGGCATCGCGATGCAAGGAAAAATGCAAAAAGTATACTTATGTAGTTATGTGTAACTGAAGACTAAAGCTTAAAATCAGACCTTGGAAAGAAAAGAAGTAATGACCAGCTCCGAAATCCTTGGCCAAGTCAATCTTCCAAAACATTGCATCCACTGATTGTTGCAGAAGCAAATGTACTTATAAATAAACTTAATAACCTGGGTAAGCTTTGAATAAATATCCACAGCACTAAGTTGTTCACCCTGAAAATAAATAAGAGATTTCAAAACAAAACTAGCATAAAATAAATATAAAAAAACAATGTTTTTAAAAAACGCGAAATAAAGTTTTCATGCATCGGATGGTAGAGAATGGAAGGTGTAACATTATTTTTAGCATAAGCACTTACCAGTTGCAAGTGCATACCTGAATGTCAGGAGATGAAGTCATAATTATACTAAGAATCGCATCAGCATTTAGACCAGAATCCTGATTACAATCTTCTGTGAAAACAATCCCACTTGCACATCTAACTGCAGGATTCATGACATGCTTTATCATTAGGTCAGCTACCTTTGCAAACCCATAATCCATCACGCCGGCTATCTGCAAATGATACCAAAGGGGTAGACAATGAGACTTACGATATGCAACTTCAAAATATGAATCAGCAATGGGAAATTGTGGTAATCAACATCCTAGTGGAGTGTGGTCCTCGACATACTACAACTTGTTCAGCGTATCAAACCAAACCAAAAAAAAACTTGTTCAGCATATTATTATCACCACCAAAATACATGAAATTGTAATAATCATACCTTTTGCCACAAGGGTTTTTTTTTTTTTTGAATAAAGGTAGGAGATTTTATTGATTAAAAGCCCCCGAACAAAAGTAGACGAGGGATCCCCAAAAGAAAAACAAAAATTCGATTAGGAAAAAATTCCAAATCAAAAAACATACATAGAATTACTTCCTCACGAACCAAGAATGACCTATAATTCTGGACAGATTATCTAGTTGGAGGATCATCTTCACCCAATCCTTGAACATGTATAAATTTGCGCCCAAGTATTTTCCACATCCACCCTCTTTTTTTTTTGAAAAAGTCCTTCATTCCGAGTCAACCAAATACATTAACAAACTGCTTGAGGAATTAGCCACTGAAATTTAACTTCATTAATACGATCCCCCTTTTTTCTTCTATGACGGAATAGATTCCACATCTCATCGATATTATGGAAACAACATGACGAAACAATAGCTTTTCGACCACAAGGAGCTAATTACTCTTAAAGACTGGAATAATGGTTCCTTTAACATAGTAAGAAAAGCAAGCGGAGAAGGCCCTCTGTAAAGCTTTTCCAACATGGGCCACATGGCCTTGCTGCCTATTACTCCTCTTTTTCATGTCCTTTTTTAAAAGTCTAAATGCATCTTCTTAATTTTATTAAGTTTATGATCCAATCTGTATAAAACTTCATTGGCATAGCTAACAACAAAAGTTTTACTTTGTCTGTCATTAAGATCTAGTTGACAAAAAAAAAAGTTGCCAATTGAAGACTTAGAATATCATATGGTGGAGAAAGTTGAACTAGGTCAATGTTCCAATAAATGAAGCACAAGAAGGACCATTTGAATAGTTCTTGCACGGTTCAGATTTGACTGAATTTATTTTATCAACAATAAAGATACCTAGTGATTTTCCAAAAACAATTGGGGAATGATATAATAATAACATTCTTGGATCCAGTACGGAAACAAAGTAACAATCGTGTTGCATCTCCATGAGTCTCTAGCGTAGTTGCATTTTGATGAGAACAACCAAGATAGAACCACTGGACTCCATCACATTACAAAAGGTACAAATGTCTTCTTCAGCACAGATTCTCACCTAGTGGTCCAAAAAATTATATCAAGGGCACCACCCACGTTCCATACAAGTATGACAATGCTCATTTTGCATATCCATGATTATCTCATATTTCTACATCCCCACTCAAATTGGATATCCCTAAAGATGATGATATCACCCTGAATGGAACTATCAAACTCCATCACGAAGAGTAAAAATCTCTTGAGTTGGGATTCTGACCCAGTGTTCATATGGACACATAATGAACATTCTCCATGTTTAATATGTGTTCCTAAGTTATCTTGAGTAATCCCTTATCTTTCATTAAGATTTTTTTTCTCCATTACATTGTTTCTCAGTTTTGCTTAGCTAAATGCATTGCCTTTCAGTTTAGAAGATTATAATAAGGAAAATTTAGGGGCAATCATTCCTACGGTCTCTTTTGCAGCATCCAACATGTTTTAAAAAAAATTTGGAAGTACATAGTTGTCTAATGAAGTACATACCTTCCCAAAAAAAAAAAAAAAAAAGTATATACTAAAATAAATTGAATGCATATCTTTTTTCTTTCTTTACATTTTCCAAACATAGGACATACTGGTCCTAACCTAGTATACATTGAGTTAGGGAAAAGTTTGGGCTGCAAATGATATTGCAGGAATGACTGTGTGTATCAGCGCAAATTAATGCATTCCCCTCAAATATCCCATCATTCATGTAGTCCTAGTAATTGTCGTCTCATCGGTCCTCAACTAGATAAGTGCGATTATTATGTTAAAACAGAGACTAAACTGGAATTTAGTCAACCAATACCCAAATTTAATTTAAATAAAAACAGACTTATCGGAACGAAAACCCACCTCCATCGCCTCCAACACCCTCCTAAGCTCAACCCCATCCGCTTCATAACTCACCCTCAATTTTCCACTCTCTGTTTCAAATCGAACCGCACTTTCCATGTGTCTCGCAAGCACTTCTTGCAACTACAAAACACAACACACGTTTAAAACAAGCGAAAACATACAATCGAAACTCAGAACCCAAACCTCACCTCATCAAAGCAATCCCCCCACTCTTCCCTCAACAGCCCGTACACCTTCGGCTCCTCCTCCGCCTCGGTTCCCGCGACGCGCAGCGCCGCCTTCAGATCTCGCATAGCCTCCGAGGCATCCACGATCTGTCCCTCCCTCAGATCCCGCCTCGCCGACTGCACCCTCCGGAACACCTCCGCCACCGCATCCACCGCGCGCGCCGCCTCCCTCCGCTCCGCCAGCTCCCTCCCCTTCGCCCCGATCTTCGCTGCCAGATCACGGATCTCGGCGTCGATCGGCCGCGCGTCGAGCAGTTCGAGGGCGGAGGAGAGGGAGGCCGCAGGCGTTCTCTGAGGCGGAGGAGGCGGAAGCCGCTGCGGATACGGCGGCGGAGAAGTCGGGGCGGCGGGAGAGGAGGTAGCGGCGGACGTCGTCCTTGATGCGGAGGGAGCGGACGGAGAGGCGGTCGATGAGGAGGCGGAGGTCCGGGGCGGAGAGGGGGGCGGTGGGGTCGTCTTCGCCTGCAGCGGCGGCGGAGGGGAGGAGCTCCCTCACGTCGATCGACCCGAACAGGACGTCCATTTTTTCGTCAGTTTATTATTTTTTTATTTTCGCGTGACAGGGTGGGCTTGAAGAAAGAGTGAGGTGGTTATCACTTGTCAGTAATGCTACGTAAATATATGATGTTGGGTGCCTCTAATTGCACCCCTCGTTTTTAGGTGCACACCCAATTTCTATATACCTAACAAAAGTCAATGACATTTCTTTAAACACCCCTATATATAAACACACCCACCCTTTCAAAAGAAAATAACAAAAACCCTACTCTCTCTACCACCCTTCTCATCATCAACATCCTCCCGCTCTCTCACTCGTCGTCGACAGCCCAGCCTCCCCATGCTCTCCCTCACCATGGATTATCTAACTGTCCATGCTCTCCCTATATATAATTAATTAGAATATATAATTTCATTTTCATAAAAACATATAATTAAATAAAGGACAATTTTATAAAATAACTCTTTTTTAATTTCATTTTTAACTCTATCCCAAAATTATTTACAGATTCTAACATTTGACCCAGTAAGCACTAAGCACTATTGAATCATTGGGTTTTTATTTTTATGTAAAATACATGCTTTATGAATCATGATCGTATTGTGATTTATGAATCACGATCATATTGTTTTTATCACAATCTAATTCAAAAAAATTTTTTACTTATCTATTAAGATTTTATTTAAATTTAAAATTTATAAAATAAAATATTTGAAGAATAAATCTTAACAGATGAGATGAAGATAAAATTTAAATTAAAATTATATTATATCTACAAAATTGGGCAATGTCTTGGTCTTTTTTTTTGTCTTGCATACAATCCAATTAGGCTTATTAAATTTTTTGTACAAGCTTATCTGTTAAGTTTGGAATGTAATTTAAAATTGAAATTTTATAACAAATGGAAGATATGAATGTATTTATTTTTATCCTAAATATACAATTCAAATTTAAATTTAACAAATTTAAGATATGAATATAGGGAAAATGTATATAACCCCCTATAAGTTTCCATATATCCAAATACACCCCTCATTTTTCTAAAAATCGAAATAACCCCCTGAAAGTTTTCCTAAAACTGATCTAGCCCCTATCGTTAACACCCTTAAACTATGATTTAGTTAAGCTAACCAAACATTTGACAATTATATCTCTAGCTCCATCACTTTCACTCATATCTTACCCAACCCCTCACCAAGTTGATCAAACATTTCCCCCTTTTTTTCACGATCGAAAAAAATTTACCTCTTCTTCCATTGTCGACGACCATCGTCGCGCCGAACGTCAATCATCTGAGTTCGATGTAGGACAGATTTGGAGAAAAATAATTGCAGAATATTTGATTTCAAATCTGTTATCAAAATAAATTTTTATTAGATTTTATTTAGGAATTTAGGATTTTTAGGATCTTATATTTTATTTTATTAGATTTTAATAATTATCATTATAATTGTGTCTTTACTATTTTTAGTAGAGTCATAATTCATTAGAACATTTATTTTATGTTTGTCCTTGAATCCACAATTTTGGAAGAACAATTTTTAACAATAATATTTTGAATTTTCTCTTTTGGGTTTTTTCTTGTCGCGTGAAAACGATAGAAAGATCCAACCAACGTTGAGATCTCATAAACTCCTTAATCTACAAGGAATCCTTGAATCCACAAGGAAGAAAACCCAAAAGGGAGAAAATTCAAAATATTATTGATTAAAAATTGTTCTATTACAAAATATGGTGGCACTCATTATATAGGCCACAAACATAAAATAAATGTTCATAATATGAATTATGACTCTACTGAAAATAGTAAAGACACAATTATAATGATAATTATTAAAATCTAATAAAATAAAAATATAAGATCCTAAAAATCCTAAATTCCTAAATAAAATCTAATAAAAATTTATTTTGATAACAGATTTGAAATCAAATATTCTGCAATTATTTTTCTCCAAATCTGTCCTGCATCACATCCGTTCACTCATTCACTGGCGGATTCCCCTCTCTCTGAAAATTACATACAATTCTTTTTCAAAGTGGTGGATGAGGTGTGTTTAATATGCCCTAGCTTGTCTTTAAAAACAAGATTAATAAATCATGCCTCAATTATTTTTCACCTTAATATATAATTCAACACTTAAATTTTAGCTCATCTTATGTATCAAGATTTTATTTTAAATTTAAAATTCATTGAGATAAAAAAATTTAAGATTTGATTGAAATAATATTGAAATAAATCTAAAATAAAATTAAGATGAAATTTAAATTTGAATCGAATGTTTAGGATAAAAATATTCTAAACATTCTTTTTTGGGTGTTGTATTACCCCCCACTCCCTCTCATGCGTAGAAAACCCACTTTTGATTCCCAATAAATTCTTTTTTCACTTCACTTCATACCCTAACAGATTTTTTTTTTTGGTGTTGTATTAATTCCATTAGTCAAACCGGCTTGAAGTGTTTCGAAATCAAGGATTTCTTCCTCCATTGGTTGTAAACTAACATTTCGATCTACCTTTTGAAGCATCCCCGAAATCATGTCTGAAAAAAATTTTAGTTTTGTGTATTTAGTGTTTGATGAAATGTGTGTGAGATTAAGTTTAACTTTGTTACAGGTGGGGCTGCATTGGGGGGCTACAAGTGGGGTTGTAGAGGGGCTGCATTGGGGCTTCAGGGGGGCTGCAGAGGGGCTTTTGGGGGGTTGCAGCAGGTGAGGGGCTGAATTGTAATGCAGGTGGGATGCAAGTGGGTGTGCATTGGCTGCAGGTGGAAATGCAATGGGGGGTTGGTTCTGCACAGGCTAGACATGGGAATGGCTGGGTCTGTAGGTGGGGCTGTAGAGGGGGGTTTCTGCAATGGCCTGTCAACAATCATGCAATTCAGAGGATAGCATAACATGCAATTCAGTGTAAACAACCTGTAATTCTATAAATAGATTGGAAACACAATTACAATCACACTCATTCAAAAAAGCAATGCATTTAACACAAGAATATTAAACTGAATATTTATTTTTAAGTGTCTGATAACTCATACACCACAAACCATTAATAAGTCTTTTACACCACAACCCGTTCAATCTTTTACAACAACAAAAAAAAAGCATTCAAACTAATAAATAAACCATCAGCTATCCGGTCTTATACATCTAAAAAACCACACAACTCAACAAAGACCATGCTGCATCTCTTACTTTCACATCATTCAAACAACACTATTTCACAATGGATTCTCCCAAAGCAAAACCATGCTATTCTTCAAACTATGCCATGACAGCAACCAACCAGCCACCTGAAACACATATAGACCAGAATTGCGATATTATAAGGACTTTATTCTATTCTTAAAAAAAAAGGACTGTGGTGGAACACCCCCTTAGCGGAGTGGTCGAGACACACCCTCCCCCAAGGGGAGGTCTGGAGTTCAAGTTCCAAGTTTATCAAGCAAAAAAAAAACTGTATTCAACGATTGGGAGTGGAGAGTGATTCTGGTTTTAATTAAGCAGAAAGGTTAAATGTGTTACCAAACGGGTTTCAGAAAACCAGTTTAATTAAAAATTATTTACAGCTTTTAGTGCAAAAGTGTTGCTTTTTAAAAAGAGTAGAAAATGCATTTTGAGGAATCAAACTATTTAAACCACTTTATTCAAAATCTTATTTTTCAAATGTGTTTCCAAACAGGCAAGATACGTGATTTATAAATTATTCATTTTTTACAAAACTTTATACTAAAAAATCTATAAGAAAATTTTGTGTAGTGTGCCTTCGATGAAAAAGTAAAAAATATAAAAACTAGTCAGCGCTGATGTGTTAGTATTGCTTAGGTTAAATTACATCTCTACTAATAAAATTGAGACAGTTAAATTACAATTACAATATATACTGAGGTTATTTTCAAAAATCTCTTAAATAAAACATACTATTTAAAATTAAATAAAAATGTTGACAACATGGGCTTGAAAAGAGGCCTGACTAACATTTCCTTCAGTGGGACGGAACAGACGGACGCAATACACGGACCGAAGAGCGACCAACCAAAGCGAAAGTTCTCCCCTCCACCCTGGGTGGGGCCCACGCCACAGACTCCCGTTCTCCCGTGGACCACCAAAGAGAGTCTGGGGCCCACCATCAAACGGATCAGACGGCCATTAATCGCCCCCACGTCAGTGACGTCACTATCAGAAAACCCATCCCGACCGTTTTCGCGCGCGACTGCACCGACGCCTCACTTTTCATAATACAAAAAATAATAATTATCATTTTGAAAATAATTTATTATATATTATATTCAAATACGGCCGACAGTAAACTCAGTAACATACACTCATCCTTTTTTATATATTGCTCCTCATGTCCCACGTGAAATTTTCGATGAATCGATACGGTCCACGTGCGCAAGCTCAGACATCCAGACATTCCTGTATTGTGAAAAATTAAATATTTTAGATTATTTTGAAAACACATTTTAAATGATTTTTAATTTTATAGTAATCGAATAGCGTAAGCATGTTTCTACATTATTTTTAAAAAACATACTTATTTTTATTTCATCTTTTACTGCAAGTTTTATGATTTTTTTAAAGAAAAAATGAGTTATCCAAGAATTAAAATTTATTAGAGTATTTATCTATTATATTAAACAAAAGTATTTAAGTTTTCAGGTTTGTTACTTCTCTGTAACATTTTCATTTTCAATTGTATCTATTTATTTATGATATTTGATTTTATATTAAAAAGTAAAAATAAAAATACATATTTTAATATTTTAGTGGATAAGATGATATATTTATCTTTTTCAATTTTCATTTTTGAATTTCACCCTTGTTTGATTTTATATTAAAGAGTACGTGGAAAATTCATCTCATCTTATATAGTTCGGTTCTTCCTAACCCATTTTATTGAGTTCTGTTAAGATTTTTAAACATTCTTAATATATTTTATTAGTTTTAATTTAAATAACTAAATAATCTAATCCTATCTCAATGTCATATGTTTTATATTATTTTATTTTAAAAAACTTAAATATATTTAAAAAGTAGAATTAATTAAGATGTTAAATCACATAATTATATAAATGTATTTTGTAATTAAGCATTTATGAAATTCAAAAATATAGTTTGGATGAATATCTCATTTTATCTATTAAAATATTAAAATATTTATTAAAAACAAGTTTTTATAAATCAATTTATAAAATGGATCAAATGCATCCCAAATATAGCCCCTTATAAGGCGTTTGATAGCTAATTTTACCCTTTAAAATAAAATTTACCAAAATATATTTAGATTATTTGTTATCCAAAAGGGTTTAAATTATACATGAACGTCATTTTTTAATCTATTTGAGCCATATTGTTGGTTTGATAGTTTTAAATAGGGATATTTTTACAATATAGGGTTCATTAAGAGGTAAATATGTAAAAAACTCATTTTTAATTGTAGCATATATCTCCTTTATATCTAATTTCATAATAAATTTTATAAAAAATTTATTTAATCATTATTAAAAAATTTATCATATCATTTATGTATATATAACATGGTATATTATATTGCATATAAATTATTTAAAAAAATTAAGGTTATTAATCGTGGGTAGCTTTTTTAAAATAAAATAAAAATTATGTACACGCACATCGTGTGTATGGGAAAACTATATTATATTAAATCAAACTTTTTAAATGGGTCAAAATGACCCCTTTGAAACAAACAGATTATGGATCATGGAATATAAAAAAATAAATGGATTAAAATCTATCGGTTGAATCTTATGTTTTATTTGGATGTGACCTTTATTTTTTTATATAATTTTATGTTTAAAAGTGTTTTCAAATTTGTGTAACACAATTTTACATATTTATCCCTAATAAATTAATTAAAGTATATTATTATTCAAAACTAATATTTAGTTTTCCACTTTTATCATAGGATTTTACATATATATTTTAAATATATATTTGCGGTGGCAGAAGGATTGTTTTGATGCGATCTTTTTACCCTATCAACGCGAGAGCTCGTGTTTGAAGTAGTCAATGCCACAAGCGGTTGGATGGACGATGCACTTTTTAATGCATTGACGCCGCAAATGCAGTCAATTTTGTCCATCCAAACATTGTCTTAGATTGAGATAATAATGGAATATAGATAATAAAAATGTACTTTCAGGGTTAAATATGAGTTTAAATATTTATCTCACTTTTCATCTTCAAATAATTATTTTTAGAAAAATCTATTTCACGGTTATAAGTTTATGTCAAAAATATTTTTCTAACGAGCTATTGATCACTCAATCTGAGTTATACTATGAATTTTTAAAGAATTTTAGAAATAATTTAATTTTTTATTTTTCTTATCTATACATAAACTGAATAATATCATCCATACCCATCAAATATTAATGTTTTTATATATATACCTCTAAAAGAATCCCATTTTAGCAAAAAAATATCCTTGATGATTTTTTATTTCTAATAATATCATTCTAAATAATTTAAATTGTACATCTTTTTTTATCCATTAAAGCAATATTGTTGGTTTAGAGTTTCAAATGGAGTATTTTTACAATATAGGGTTAGTATCTATACATAAATTGGATGATATCATCCATATCTACCAAATATTAAATTTTTTTTATATATGTTTCCAAAAAAAACCACTTATTTAGTTTTTAGTCCCTCCATCAAACATCCGTCCGTACACCGTTAATTTGTGAAATGTGATTTTATTTTTAAGTACATGGACTAATCACTAAATAACACAATTTACAGTGACTTAAAAATAAAATCACATTTCACAAATTAACGGTGTATGGACGGATGCTTGACGGAAGGGCTAAAAACTAAATAGGCGGTTGAATATAAAGACTTAAAATGAAATATGAAGAAGGGAGAGATCGATATCTAAATAAACATGTTTACAGATACTTAAAACTAAACATCTCTTATTAAAAATATAAATTTTCATTTGAAAATAGTACAACAATTTACATTAATAAAATATAAACCATAAAAAAGGAGATCAAAGATTTCCCATATATAAATTTTTACAATTATACTCGATGAGATTTCAAATCATTAAACTTGGATGGGTTAAAATGTTATGGTTTTTAATAGGTCCAACTAATTTGATATGGGAGGATTAATTCTAGGAGTGCTGTTTTGTTTTTATTAAAAAAATTAATGGGGTCAATTGACCCCATCCCTTAAAAGGTGGCAACGCCCCTCTGTGTTACTAAATGTCTTAAAAAAAGTAGATTTAATTTAAAAATTACTTACAACTTTTATTATAAAGATATTGCTTTTTAAAAAGCTTAGAAAATGCAATTCTTAGGAATCAAGTTTATTTAAGTAATTTAATTCAAATTTTTTAAAAAAATGTGTTTCTAAATGCTATCTAAATCGGTTTTGATGGTTAATGAGATCATTTTTAAAAACAATAAAAAGATCTTGGCCGTTCACTTAACTAAGAACATCTCCAACCATATTTTTCAAATGCCTCCTTCAATTTGTGGAGCATAATATAGATATCAACTTAGAGAGTCTTGATTAGTGTGTACACTCCAACAATATTCGATTGATTCCTACAATAATATTTTATTTATATTTTAAAAAATTCAAACTTTTCATATTTACACCGGATTTATTGAGGGGCAACCGGGCAAGGATCCCCTTGGAGGAGAATTTTTTACCTCCCTCACTCCATTGAATTGGTGGAGGTGGCCAGGGCTTGGAGATGCTCTAGGTTGTAGCTTAATAAAATGAACCCGACTTTTATCATAACATCCCCACCACCCTCTATTAAAAAAAAAGTGAATAAAAATAGCATAAATAAAGTACGATCGCATTAAATATTCGTCATAATAGTCTCTGTAGGGAAAAAGAGAGACCCTGTTCACACAATTCTCTCGCTCTCAAATATTTTATTTATATATTTTAATGAAAATTAAATAAATTTTAATATTTAATATATAAGAAAAAAAATGAAAAGACCCCCCATTTTTTTATATTTTTTTGTTCGTACTCGCAATTCAATTCGAGCCGTCAAACAAGCTGAAAAGCGAGAAACATCGATTAATCTCTCACTCTCTCAATCGACCCAAATCGATTTTTTTAAAATGAAATGAGATCGATCGACCACTTGACAGTCGTTCTGCTTGGGTTTTGTGTTTGATTTTGTAAATTTTTTTTAAAAAAAACGGTTGTGTTTGGTGGGGTCGAACACGAGAAAAAGAAGGATATCAAAAGAGAGAGAAAAGGTCTCTTTTTTCTGGGATTCTTGGGAAGGAATTTCAACTAATTCGATCGTATGCGGGTGGATCGATCGAAGTGACGGACATAAAGATAGAGAGAGAGAGAGTGATTGAGAGAGAGAGAGTCCAAAGAAAAATAGTGCTTTTTTCCCTTTCGGATTTGATTCGTCGATGCCGGATAATCGGCAAGTGCACAACAATGCAAACCCCGCATCGGCAACTGACGCACTGGAAGGTGAGAAAGATTCGATTATTTCTATCTTTATCAGTTTTTCAGTGATTTGAAATGTAGTGCTTGATGGGTTTTGTGATCTGATCATATTGTGGGGTTTTTGTTTTAGGGTCGATGTGGCGGCTGAGTGTTCAAGCGCCCGATGATGGCAGCAATCATCGGGAGGGGTTGGCGCAGTCGGGGCCGTACCCGGATCGGCCGGGGGAACCGGACTGCATATACTATATGCGGACGGGGTTGTGCGGTTACGGGAGCAATTGCCGATTCAATCATCCCAACGTCAATGGGCAGGTGAAAAAAAATGGTTTCTTGTTGGATTTCTGTTTTGGGTGGTGTTGTGTTTGATATGATTATGGGTGTTTTGAGTTGGGTTTTCCTGATTTGGTAGGATTGCTATGGAAATGTGAGGCAGATGAGTGTATTAAGTGGTACTTAGTTATAGTTTTCATTTGAAGGACTGGTATTGTTTCGATTGGTGGTTTGCTGTGCTATCTCCATTTATTGTTAAATTTGACATTATCGGGTTGCCTGCAATGTAAGGGATACTAGTTGTATTGTTTTTGTTTTGAAGGTGTATTTATGTTATTACAATATATGCACTTTTATTGTTTTCCCCCCTCATATGCATGTCATGCTGTTCTTTGTAGTTGGCCCGGTACAGTGGTGAGCTTCCTGAAAGAGCTGGCCAACCTGATTGCCAGGTATGCGCCATTTCTCTTCTTTCTTCACTGATAATTATGAATTGAGTTGATGCTAACGGGTGTAGGTAGCATTTGGAAGCGCATTTGGTTGATTCTTCTATCGCAGGAAATTGTGTTTCTAAACTCCTTAAGTTGGGCACGGTTTTTAGTTATAAACAATGAAAAAGAGTTTTTTCGGAATGTTAACATTTGTAATAGTATTCAATTAATTTAGCAAAAGTACGGTTTTTGGGAATCTAATATCAAAAGCATATTTTTTTTATTTAAAATTTCAAAAGCCTCTTTAAGTGAAAAGCTTGTAGATTTAGAACTGGGAGTTACAAATAGCGTAGTTTGAAAACCTGAATGCCAGAATGTTATTGGAAGAATCTATTTGAGGTAACAAAGTGGGCGGTAATGCTCTTGGATGTGAGTTTCCTTATTTTACATAGCATAACAATTGAAAACTAAAATTTTAAGTTTAGAAGAGGCCAAAAAAAAAAATAACTTTGTTGTACTATAGTTGACATGCCTTGATGTGTGCTGTGAAAATCAAAGTTCATCTGATGGTCATCGACTGTTTTCTTCAAGAAAACCATGAAGGAGATTCTTTTGACAATTTTGATTCCGAACCATTTATGTTCTGGTAAAGTTTGAGGTGATTAGCTCATTAGGTGAATGTCCTTGATGAACCTGTCCTCTCAAGATTTCTTCCTCGGTAAAATCTGGTATGTCATGTTGGTAATTATCTCCATATTCTTTTTTTTTGTACCCATGTATAAAATTAAGTTTTCAACAAATTGTAATGATGGGGTCTAAATTTTCACCAATTTGTGTAAGAAATATGGCACCAACCAAAAATTATTGAGCCCAGGTTGAGGGGAATTCTTCACAAATAAAGTTAAAATCATGATGGATTGTACTCTGATACATAAGGCCGACTTTAAGCAGATGGGATGTGGCTACCCAGCGCTGTAAGAATCATTGGTCTCACTAATATTTACAATCTTTATTTTCACCGTTTTATTATATTCCTGACAAGGGTTTGTTGATTTTCTAAACTTTATATATTTTTAGTTAAATGTAATATGTTCCCAACCTTGCTATTCTGGAGGTCTCTTTTGCGTGCATCCAGGGAAACATTATTCTCATTGGTATTTCTATGGATGTCTCTTATTTGACTGACATAGTTGGATATTTCTTCCCATAAGGTTTGAAATGATTTTAGCATTTAACTTCAGATCCATGTTTTTGTGGTTGAGCAATGTTGAGTTGGAACTTTGAAACCATAAGAGCATCAAAGAAGTATGTGTTACATTTTACAGTGATACATAACAGTGTTTTTAGACTTTTATTGTCTAATAAGCCATCTCATGTTTCTCCCTGATATTCGAGAAAGGGTCCACCCAACCAGAAAAAACAACCACTAAAAGAAAAAAAAACATTGGTGTTGCAAATCAACTTTGGTTTTTCATGTTTTCTTCTGGTAGGGTATTATTTTGCCATCATCTACAACTATATCTTTGGCAATTCCATCAACCATTCCCTTATCTGCACTCGTAAAAGGTTTTTGAATGCCTCGTAATTATTTGAATCATTCACAATCCTTTGATCATTGCTACAATTGGCAAGTTGTTATGACTTGATTTTTTTATAAAGGGAGTTCTCTATGTTAGATGGGTGGGATCAAAATTCTTTAACTCATCATTTTTTGAGATACCAACCATTTAATGAGTTTTGGGATTAGTGACATGTTTGTTAAGTACCATTTCAGTCTTTTGCAAATCTTCCTGAGCAAATAGCACGTAATTCATCTCATAGTCAACCATCTCTTTTGGTTGACTAAGCTTAGAAATCTTTTCTCCAGCAAGCATTAGAAACCTCAGAGTGGTCACATCTGTATATGTAAACATTATTAACTGATGAATTGCTTATTCAAAGCAATATAAATATCAATCCTTATTTATCATATGAGAAGGTAATGATGAAAACGCAAATGATTTTTCAGTTGTATCCCCCTTTCCATCCCTGCCACCCTGCGTCCCTCCCCAGCCCACCACCCAAAAAAAAAAAAAAACTTGGAGGAGTTTTAAGTATTCAAAATGTAGCCGGGCAACATCAATAGTTAGAATGCTTCTTATTCTTGCTCATCTTTGGTGAAACTGCCTTGGTGGGTTTCAAAGGGGCCCACTGAATATGCATTCCTGATCAATATATGTGACTGCTCATTTACGATGATGTATGGTCGCACAATTTCAGTCTCCAATATATGAAGCCACTTAAAGTAATACCGAGTTCAGCTTAATCTTTCGGTAAATTTAATTCAGTATCTATCAAGTCAATACTTTGGGAGGCTTCCTTAAATAACTTTAATGGAAACAGTATCTATTTTGCATTTAACTGGTCTCTGCCAGGTTTTCTCTTACTACTCTTTGAGGTGGTGTGGTTCTGCCTTGAGTTGATTTAATAATCATCACCTGATGCTGTTGAGATATATAATTTTTGGATGTCCTTTTCTGATGTAATTGTTTTGTTATTCTTGGACCCTTGTGCAGTATTTTCTGAAGACAGGAACATGCAAATTTGGTGTAACCTGCAAGTATCATCACCCTCACGATAGAAATGGTGTGGGTCAGGTTTCACTGAATGTTTTGGGACTACCCATGCGTGAGGTACCATTCAAATGACTTATTTTCCCTTTTTGTTTTCTTTTGTGAGCTTGCTGTTGTTTGCTTCACGTGATGTCATATATTGCAAGGGATGTTAATGTTACTTTCTTCATATTTTTTCCAGGAAGAGAAGCCATGTCAATATTACATGCGAACTGGATCATGTAAGTTTGGTATGGCCTGCAAATTCAATCACCCCCAACCTGCCACATTTGGAGCTGTGTTGCCTGTGACTGGATACTCGGCCTATGGTTCTTCTGGATCATCTGTGGCACCACCATCAGGCATACCTATAATGGGTGGACTTTCAGCGTGGTCTCTACCAAGGGCACCCTACTTGTCTGCTCCACGCATGCAAAGTCACCCCGGATATATGCATGTAGTTCTGCCTTCATCCCAAGGCATCATACCCGCTCAACCAGGCTGGAGTACTTACATGGTCAGTAGTCAACTGTTAGAACTAAACAAGACCTCTGTATGACATGTCTTTCATTGTTATTTATTACTGTTCCGCTCCTGTTGTTTGTTCACCAGAAGATGGCAACTATTTTCTTTCATCATTTACCAGCAAATCATCTGAATATGTGTATCTGTCTGTTTTTGAGCTGTTCAAAACTTCCATCATTTATAGTGAGTTATATTTATGTATAGAAGCAAATATTTTTTTTTATTGGTTTAAGTTGCTTCTTTATTTGATATAAACCAGGAATTGTTTCTTGAAGCATGTAATTGAAACAAATTTTTTTATAGCTGTATTTGCTTTTATGCGAGTATGGGAATTCAAAATTTGCATCCACTATCAATTTACTATGAAGACATTCAAAGAATGTTGTGACTGACACAGGGAGAATCCCATTTATATTGTCTTGTTATTATACCTTGTGCAGTAAATCCATATAGACGAGCTTGGTAAATGCAGTAAATCAGTACATTTGATAGCCCTGCTTACATTTATAGAATCTGTATGGCTGGTTGTTTTGTGGAGACTCTTACGATAAATTTTTTTATTTGTATTGACTTGACCAGATTCTGCTTTTCTTGTGGTAACCACCGAGATATGAAATTTAAATATATTTCTATCATTTTTTCCCTGAAGTTCTGACATTGCATTTAGATATATGAATTTTTTGGCTTCACCTGCATTTATCTGATTCATGTTCCATTGACAACTAGAGCTCTGTAAGCCCAGTGTCATCTACTGATGTTATTCGATCAAATTCATTCTCCAATGCCAAGCAATCTGTCCAGTCAGATACTAATGCACAAATGCAAGCTTTATCAGCATCCATGCATCATCATCTACCTGACAGACCTGATCAGCCAGATTGTCAATATTTCATGAAACATGGAAGCTGCAAATTTGGGCCATCTTGCAAGTACCACCACCCAAAAGAGAGAATCACTTCCTTATCTACTAATGCACTTGGCCCTTATGGCCTTCCTCAAAGACCAGTAAGTCTACTACTCTCGCTGTTTTTTGTTTGATTTCAAGTGTTTTGATGGACATTTCTATGAATTGGTGTCTTGAAACTTTGTCAAAATGAAGGAAAAAAGATGGAACGCGAAACCGTCATTATGAACTTCATAACTTATATTGGATGTTCATTAGAGATGCCAATTTTTTTTGACTGGCATTAAAATCTTGGCATACCAGGCCCTGCTGGGAATCAGTTTTCAGGAAACAATTTTTTCTTTAAAAAAAAAAAACGGTTCCACCAGATTTTCCATAAAAGCTGTTGTTGTTGACTTTTAACATATAAAAGAGAATCTGAAACCAAAACTGAATTTTAAAAATACCCGTTTGGGACTGATAAATAACGATTTTGTTAAAGCTGAATCAATTTGACAATTGATTACAAATGGCCTAAGTGGACTTCATAGACTAGTCCATGTATAAAACCAATTTTATCAGAACAGTTATTTCAACAAAGCTGCTTTCACTGAATATTCCATAAAAAGCTGTTTTTTTTTTCTTGAATATTAATTAACATATTAAAAGTATATATTAAAGGTAGAACTGAAAATCCCAAATCAAAAGCTAAAATTTAATAATACCCATTTGGAACCGATAAAATACTGATTTTGCAAAATCTCAACCAGTTTGACAAATGATTCCAAAATGGGTCCAAGTGTTTTAATATAATGATTTTATTCACATAAAACCTCATTCATTATTAAAAGCTTATATATTCTTTTAAATGTGAGCTCTCTTAAGCATATAAAGTTCTCTGTTTTCAGGGCCAGTCAATCTGCACATACTACACCACCTACGGAAGTTGCAAGTATGGTCCGAACTGTAAATTTGATCACCCAATGTTGGGTTATTACAACTATGGTCTCACACCTCTCCCAATCCCTGATCCGGCTTCTCTCTATCCATATGGACCATATCAGAGGAACTTACCTGTCATTACTACTTTAGAGACTCAAACACCTCCCTCCAAAGCTTCGAGATTGCCTGATCGACCTGAAAAGAAAGGCAACGTGGAAAATGGACCAAAAGAGGAACTGCAAGCTGCGCCTTCATCAGACTCTTTGCAAAATCAGTCCGCCTGACAGTATTAATTCCTTCTACATTTTGTCGGGAATTTTTGGCACTTGCGCCTCCCATCTTTGTATTCGCCTGCTTTTCAATGGAGTGACTGACCGTTTCCATTGGAAGATACATTTGGATAATGAGAGGAGGTCTAGGAGGTCAGTTTTTTGGTTGATGAATAAAAATGCAGGCGAAAAATGTGGTCTCTTTTGGCTCTTCTTTTTACAGGTCTTTATTTGTTTCAAACAAATTGGAAACTGTTGTACTTTCAGACTTGGATGATGATTGTTAAAGTTAAAACAATGTTTAAACTGCTACAATTCTCTTTCAAAAATATTTGTGTTTCTGCTGTTTGACGAGCTATTCAGAAGTTTTCATTGCTTTTCTCCAGTTCCATATACAGGTCCATAGTCGGATTAAACCTGTTGACAGATTGGATACCTTAAAATCTGCATCCATCTTCGGGATATGGATATTACTAATTGAGTTCAAGTCTTTTCCTATGCGGAGCAGATACAAAATATTTTCATATACAACCAATCAATATATATATATATATATCTATTACTTATTTATTAAAAGAATTCTGTGACCCAGTATTTTCATTTCCCATTTTATCCTTTAAATAATTTATCAATTGCTAATGTATCTATTAATTTAAATTTTAAAGTTTTAAAATATATAATAGATAACTACATGATAGATATATATTACTTATTTATTAAAAGGATTCTGTGACCCAGTATTTTCATTTCCCATTTTATCCTTTAAACAATTTATCAATTACTAATGTATCTATTAATTTAAATTTTAAAGTTTTAAAATATATAATAGATAACTACATGATAGATATACATGGATTATAAGTATTTTCATTTCCTTTTTTATCCTTTAATGATTTATTTAATTACTAAATTTTAAATTATTCAATGATATAGTATTATATAATAAGATTTATGATCAGTAATAGATTTATTTAAATTTTTAAAATTTTAAATTATTCAATGATACAGTCTTATCTAATAAGATTATTAAAAAAAATTAAATTTTAAATTATTCAATGATACAATCTTATCTAATAAGATTATTTAAATTTTTAAAGTTTTAAATTATTCAATGATATAATCTTATCTAATAAGATTATGATATGATTAATAATCTATTACTTATTTATTAAAAGGATTTTGTGACCCAGTATTTTCATTTCTCATTTTATCCTTTAAACAATTGATCAATTACTAATGTATCTATTAATTTAAATTTTAAAGTTTTAAAATATATAATAGATAACTACATGATAGATATACATGGATTATAAGTATTTTCATTTCCTTTTTTATCCTTTAATAATTTATTTAATTACTAAATTTTAAATTATTCAATGATATAGTCTTATCTAATAAGATTTATGATCAGTAATAGATTTATTTAAATTTTTAAAATTTTAAATTATTCAATGATACAGTCTTATTGAATAAGATTATTAAAAAAATTAAATTTTAAATTATTCAATGATACAATCTTATCTAATAAGATTATTTAAATTTTTAAAATTTTAAATTATTCAATGATATAGTCTTATCTAATAAGATTATAATTACTAAATAAATTTATTAAAATTTTAAAATTATTCAATGATATCTGATATAATAAGATTATGATTTATTTAATTAATAATAATGATAATAGATTTATTTAAATTTAAAACTTTAAAATTATTCAATGATGCAATTTAATCTAATAATAAAATTATAATATTATTTAATGATACATTAATATATTTAAATTTTAATTTTTTAAAAATAATCAATGATACAATCTGGTATAATAAAATTATTATATATGATATGATTTAGATTGAGTAGAGATAAAATATGTTATGATATAAAGAATTATGATAAAACAATTGAGTAATATAGATAAGTTAAGATATATATGTTTTGACTTAGTTTTAAGCCTCCACAACTCTCTCCCAATATATTTTCTTCCCCTCCTTTGAACGAAAACCTAACATGACTCCTTCATCATCTCCGGATTTGTGGATGCCGGTAAAGTTAGGGAAAATTGAACATGAAGCACAACAGGTTCTAAAGGTGATGCAAAAACTATTCATTTTATCCACAAACAGTTGATTTATGTATATTTTTATACATGCATTATGATTAGAGGTTCCAACATAAGTTTCATATTGACTCAAAAACAATAATGTAGTTTTATACATGCATTCTATGATCTTTAGAGGGGGGGGGGGGGGGGGCATGATGGGAGTTTTGCTTGGTTTGATTGACTTGGAATTTTGATTTTGATTTCAATTTGTTTTTGTGGTGGAACAGTTTTAGTCTTAAGGGAGCATGTGTATAATTGTTATGTTAATTTGTTTGGAAGTTGGTGGATGATTGGGGATTGGTTTTTAAAAATTTCAAGAGTTTGAAATTATATCCATCACCTAATTTTTTGTGGATTTCTACTTTGAAGTTTTGATATTCTTGTTTATCTGGAAGCTATTGACAACTATATGTTGTTTTATCTAGAGCAAAATGCAAAGAACAACTATATGTTCTTTCACATGGACAACTATATGTTGCTTTATCTAGAGCAAAATGCAAAGAACAAATAAAAATATTAATCAAACCTGGGTTAAAAAACATGAAACAACAGATATACAAGAAATATCGTGTACAAAGAACTATTAGACCAGTGTGAGTATTATTTCAATTTTTTTCTTTCTTCTGTCATTTTTATCTATCTTATTTATATTTATTTTTATTTTATACCTGTGTGTGTATTTATATATATAGACATACTGAATACACAAAGTAATATTTTTAGTATATATTCAATTCATTTTTTGAAGTATAGGCTTCATTACATAAAGTAATGTATCGGATAAAATAGATAGTTTTAAGTTAGAAAGTTATGGTTGATTTTCACAATTTTCATGGAATTTGTGTAAGCTTGGTTACGTATTTTTACTATATATGTATTTTTATCTTCGTAAACTTATTCATTGACCCATGGGAATGAGGATGACTGCATGTTTTTGCATATTTGACTCCATTGATCAATTATAAATTACAATGTACTGTATAGATTGTTATTATTATTTTTTTATAAAACCCAACATTGATTTTTAAAAAATTAAATTAAATCTATTCTGAACAGTGATACGACATAGATGCTAAACATCTTCTATAGATTATACACACTATCATATGGATTATATTCTTTATTTTTTTCCCTCCTATTGTTATTTTTATCTATCCTATTTATATTTATCTTTATTTTAATATGTGTGTGTGTTTATATATATAGACACATTGAATATACAAGGTAATATTTTTATTTTTAGTATATGTTTCATTTCATTTTTGAAGTATAGGCTTCATTACATAAAGTAATGCATAAAAAAAATCAAAACAAAGTAAATAACATATGCCCCACACCAAGTAATCTTTCTTGTGTGGAAATTTTTGTTTTAGTAATTTGATGATGGTTCATTACACCCGCCTTAAATTTGGAGAGGAGGGATAATCATCTTGCTTAAATTTAACACCATATAGCTTCTCAATTTTTTTTGTTTATAGTTTTATCCAAAACCATCTCGCTTAGGGGGGGGGGGGGGGTACTGGTAGCACTGGTTATATCATGCATTTTCACATGCTTGTGTTGTGATTTGTAATGTGTAGTGATCATGTCAGTAATGAATATATATGCACAATTGTAAATTATAACTATTGCTATCTCAGATTTCATATGAAACTTTGGAGGCATTAGAGTAATTTTTATGAAGTCATTTTGTTATTTTAACCCAAGTTTAGAATATGGTATATATTTAATTTTTTTATTTCTATTGTCATCAGACAGATTGTCAAATCAAGATGTATTTGCATGAGCTGAATGAGAGTACTAAGAATTGGAAAATAAAGCTACAAGTCATTGAAAAATGTCCACCCAGGATATCCAAAAGAGGAAATACTAAATTTCAGAATTATATACTTACGGATGTGAAGGTGAATGTTGGACAACTATTATTATCATTTTTTATTTAATTTTTTTTTTACTTTAAATGATAACAAAAACTTGTGTGTCAGGGCAAAATGATTCAAGCTTCAACATTTAAAGCATATATCAAACAGTTTAGTGAAGCTCTGAGTGTCAATGATGTTTACTATCTCTCCAATGCAAAGATTCTGAAGATTCCCCAAGAGTATCGTCTTGTTGACAATGACTATCAAATCATATTTCACGGGGGGAACTACTATAGAACAACTTTCAGCTGAGTCTTTTGTGTTACCAGAACAACGCTCAAACTTTGTTTCACTTCAAGATCTTGGGGCCCTCAAGGACCTGAAAAATTTTGGTACGACAAACTAATCATTGATAATCTCTTATTAATTTATAATACATTTTCTTGAAATACATATCCTATATCTATTACAAATTTATGTTTTTTTAATTAATTATTTCTTCTTTAAGAAAATAACTACGACATTTGATCCATCTCTAAATTATTGCTCTTTCACAGATATTGGCATTTATTATCAGAGTAGCAGAAGCAAGATATCTTGACACATATAAGACGTTACTGCGAGAGTTTGTTGTGGCCGATAAAGAGTGTGTTTCATTTTTTTCTATTATGATTAAAACATAATAAAATATTTCTATCTAAACTAATGTATGGTTAACATTGGCTCAGGTTAAATCCAATTAAATTGACACTTTGGGGAAAATGGGCAACTGATGAAAATATGATTTTGTTGCAAAATACTGACGTTACCCCATTGATTTCCGCAACAAAAATCAAGATTAGCAACCACATGGATAAATGTTCTATCGTCACCTTCAACCATGTTTCCATTAATAATGCTAATAATTATTGTATATATATTCTTTCAATTATTATATAGGTGTGGATTTTTTAAAGACAACATTTATATCTAAGGTGGTTATAAATCCACAAACAGCCGAGGCAAATCAACTTTTAGAATGGTAAACATTCAAATACACACTGTTTCATTATTTTATTCATCATAAATGTGTTCTAAAAAATTTAATAGATGATGAAGATTTTTTTTTCATGGTAGGTCTGAAAAAAAAAAAAAAGTTTGCAACAACTTAAAGACTCTACATTACATACTATTGGACTTACATCAAATGCTCCCACTCCTGAAATGATAAAAGATATTAGTACTATTTTTGAATTTTTTGATGGCTCAAAGAAACAACAGGTAAACTAATTTTACCACATATTATTATCTTCTTTTTAAATATCAATGTAATAATATTTTCTTTACAAATATTATTTTTTAGAATGTTGTTCATCGCATAAAGGCGACGATAACAGAAGTATTCTCTAACACCGACTTATGATACATGTCATGTAATCGTTGCACAAAAAACGTATCTCATGATTATAAAATGACCTTTCAATGTGGACACTGTAATTTGGACGACTGTCTTGCCATACCACGGTTTGATTTTATAATTTTAACAATATTATTTATTAGATAATTATATGATTATGAATTTATATTTGTTATTCTAACTCACTCTGTGCAGTTATCTTGTCAAAGTTAAATTAACTGATCTTAACACAAGTACATGAGTGACTCTATTTGGAAATGTAGCCGAGAGTTTATTAAGTTGCAAAGTAGACGATTTTGTTCAACCAGGCAATGAGGTAAATTGTGTTATTCTTGGTTGCATATTTAAAATTATTTCATTGAATATTACCTATATTTATATATCTTATAATATCCTTTTATTCTCTATAGGGAAAAAGAAAGAGCATCCAAAATCATATTGAAGATATTTTAATGACAGATTACTACTTCACTGTTAAATGTTCAAAGGAAGAATTTGAAAACAAGAATTGCTTATCAGTATTGCCATTAGAACATGTTCTTGTTCCAATGATCCCAACCAAGTTAGAGGATGGAACGATGCGCATTATTAAACAGGAAAAGATGTGATATATTATCTATTAGATGTCTATTATTTCAGATTGATAAATGCACAAACTTTTGATCAGTCTTTATATTTTTAGTATTATTCTAGCTTAAGAAATTGATGATTATTTATTTATTATATTACTGATGGAATCGATTAGATTTTTTTTCTTTTAGTGAGAACTTGTGATTGATATTTCATTTAAGATAGATTTACATGTTATCTTACATGCTATCATTGTAATGTAGTTATTTGATTAAATCACGCAGCTTTTAATTTAATTTATTTGGTTAAATCATGTCATGCACTAACTCAAAGATGAACAGTTTATACATAAAACAACTTAGTAATCATAGAAGCAATGTGGAACAATGTTAAGAATTTACAAAAAATAGAAAAGAAAAAGAGGCATGCGTGCAACAAAGATTATGATTTTGTTGGGCTAATATTTATTCCTCTTATAATGTGTGTAATGTTTTTTTTTTTTTCTTTCAGTATGAACCTGTGAGACATCACATTTAAGATATATATATATATATATATATATATATATATATATATATATATATATGTTATTTTTTTTATAAACATGTATTAAAAACAAATCTATAGACGTGTATCTATTTGATATATTGAATGATTATTTATTTTTTATGTAATTATCATTGTTTATATTTGTTTATATATATTTTGAATGTTATACCACGTGCTTTGGCACGTGCATGATAACTAGTATATATATATATATATATATATATATATATATATATATATATATAAGGGTGATTACGTGCGGCGAATGGCGGGTGCGGCGTCGATCACGGGTCCATCGCATCGGACGGTTCACGTCGACCGTTGGATGCGATGAATCCGTGATTGAACGGCCCACGTCGCGGCCGCATCCGTCGTTCGTCGCACGTAATATATATATATATATATATATATATATATATATATATATATATATATATATATATATATATATACACACACACACACACACGAGCGATTACGTGCGGCCGCGACTGGGCCAATTGGCCTATGACACAATCCCAAATGGACACTTTTTTCCCCTCTTACGTCCAAGTTCCAGCAAATGTTGAACCAACGCCAGGCGCCTCCCCCCATACCGCTCGCATGACATATTATTTCATATACGTCAATCATGCAGCTTCAGATAATTTTCAGAACCAATACTTTTATATTCATATTGATTTATGTCATTATAAAAATTCATGTAACGATTCATATTCATAAAAATTGAATAGTTCAAATAAGATACATGTAAGACTGAATTCTCTTTTGCATGTATCATTTAAGTTCCAAAAAATTTTCAAAGCAATAACTCATACGATAATGCTCACATGACAACTACCACCACTACCACCATCAACTCGCAATGCTCTCCTCCCTCCGCCGCCTCTCGGAGTTCTCGAAAGCCGCCTCCAACGTCCCTCGGAACCTCGCGAGGTCAAGCGTCACGTTTTGCCCGTCCAAGTACACCCTCTTAGTCTCCTCCCACCCCCTCGCATTCACCTTCCCCGGCTCCCGCACCACCTCCGCATCCCTCCCGTACTCCGCATAAAGCGAGCTCTCCTCCGCCTTCCCCACCGGCACGATCTGAACACCGCGCCCGGCCTCATGAAGAAGAAGTGCGTCATCGCCGCCCCGTGCACGCCCACCGCCGCGTCACACGCGCTCAACACCTTGTATATGCTCTTGAGCGTGGTCGTCGGCTTCGGCGCCAGGCGCTCGACGTCGAACCCGATCGACTCCGACAGCCTCACGAGCGCTTCTTCGTTAGTTATCGCCCGCGACCCCTCGCGCGAGAATATCACGAGCTTCGGCCTTGGCGCGCGCGGCGGCGCAGAGTGAATCGTGGGTTTGTACGCCTCGTCGAGGAGCGCGCGGAAGTCGGCGATCCTTGCGTTGGTCTCGCGCACCTTGGAAGGGTCGATCGTGAGGTCTCCGTGGATGTGGAGGCCCACGAAGGCCTCGGGGAAGCAGTGCGCGCGCGCGCGCGTCGCGTTCGAAGTCGATGATGCGGTGGTCCGTGAGGCGCGCGAGCACGTCGCGGTACTTCGAGTCCCACCACGCGCGGTAGTTGAGCACGACGAGCACGACGCGCCTGTTGAACGCGCGCGCGCTGATGTAGAGGGGGACGATCCCGTCGTTGAACTCGTGGAACGTGTTGCCCGTGTACCCGCCGGCGGAGAAGAAGAGGGCGGGGACGTGGTGGTGGACGTCGCACGGCCGGGGATCGAAATCGGGGCCGGATGCGAGGTTCAGTTGGGTGATCTTGCTCATTATGCTTGTCTCCCACTTGCGCGTGTAGGGGCGCACCGCCTCGTGCCGCAGCTCGGTAGAGTGGACAGTGACAGAGTTGGGCGGGCGGGCGCGCACGACGCCTCGCATGTGGCAGATATCCGATTTGTAACCGGTCCGATTGCAGACGAGGATTCCATCGGCGGCTGCCGCCGCATTGGTTGGGTGGCTACTAGGCCTTGTTTTGGACACATAAGAAGAGTTGCTTGTTTTGTAGAGTTGCCTTGTTTGGTACAAATGAATCTGCTTGTGCGTGTTATACATTAAAAAAAATTAAAATAAAGGAACAAGTTGATAAATATTTTCATTCTCGTTCTACTGGAGAACCTAGATAAATCACATTTGAAATATTTTATTCCTGTGAATATTTTGAGATGATATGTATATAATTTTTATTGATTCATTGTTGACATATAATCAATTGAACTTGAAGAATGAATTTTTTTAATTCTTGATCATAGTTATTAAACTGATCCTAAAATTATAAGAAAGTGAACATGAACTTACGGTAGAAGATGAGCAGCGCGAGGGTGGAGAGGCAAAGGAGGCTCAAGAACTTCTTTGGATTTAGATTCTTGAATTTGGAACCCATTGAAATGTGAAGGTGAACATGTAGAGGTTGTTTTTTTTAAATAATAAAAAAAAAATTTGTTGTGGGAGCTGGAGATGATTATGGAAAGATTTGAGTGAAAGATTCTCTGAGTGTTAATGCAGATATTTAATATATGTGGTGTCAAATGAGGGTCTGTAGGTATTTAATGGAATGAGAAGGACATAAATATTATGTATAATGGTTAATGTTGTTTTTTTTTAATTAAGTTTGGTTTTTATTTTGAGGCTATACGTGTCAAAGACAATGTCTTTGATTTCACATGTGAGAGAGAAATGTGAAATGCATTCCATGAATGAATGCGACTCTTTGGTTTTGTTGTTGTAATGGAAAAGAATTTCATAAAAAACATAATGGTTTTTTTTAAAAAAAACTCCACATCTATCCCTTGTATATGCTGCATCATTGAGACTTGTAATTCAAATATCATAAAATTTTTGAATCATTAATCTTATATACTGCTTTCTTTATGAGAAATTTTTTATTTGGTTATCATGATAAACCAATCTTATATATTGCTGTCCGGCCCAACCCAGGCTCAAGCTCATCAATCTTATACATTGCTGTCCGGACCTTATGATTTAATGAAATAATGGGCTATCCCAAGTTCTCAAATGCTAGGTAGTACTATGTTAAGCCTGTTGACATTGGCTATTTCTTTACAATGCTCCCTCTGGCTCTGGTTGCATTTTTTTGGTCAAATAATAAATAATGCTATCCTAGTTACATTATTTTGGGCTAGCTTCTGTAAGGGCACGTTATATTATTGTAAGATGCCCGAACTTTTTTGAACACGGATTGTCAAACGCATTTATATGAGGATTACATGGATAGACATTTGTGATCTTTTCAGGTTATTGAAGTGTTGAATATTTTCAACAATGGTAAAGTTGGGTTCAAAAGATGATTCAAAAAGTTGGGTTTAGAACATCTCCAATGGACGTGTTAACTAACTAGTTAGTATCAAATTTTTACAAAATATGTAAAAATGTTACTTCAATGGAAGTGTTAATAAAAAAATAGAAGTGTTAAAAGAAAACTAAATGTGGCCCCGCCTATCATATGTCCCAGTCTGAACTTCAATGGAAGAGTGTATGATTTTTTTTTATTTAAAAAAATGGTATGCACTGTAATTGGGGCTGCATGAGAGGCTGGATATATCATTTTCCTTAGGAAAATGTTAGACTTGGTCATTTTTATAGTTCAAAACTCAGACAGCACATATTTTCATTTTTGTCCATGGACTAATAAGAAAAAAATGTTTGAAATTAGGGATTTAAAATGAAATATGAAGAAGCAAGAAACTTTTACAAAGACTTAAAAATAAAATCACATTTCACAAATTAATTGTGTATGGATGAACATTTGACGGATGGACTAAAAACCAAATAGGCGATTGAATATGAGAACTTAAAAAGAAATATGAAAAAGGGAGGGATCGATCCCTAAATAGATGTTTACAAGGACTTAAAACTAAAAATCCCAAAATTTATAACGAGCATATACCTCGTTTTTGTGAGTAGATATTTTGTTAATTTTCTATCAACGCATGTGAAATTAAAATTAGAGTTGAAAAAAAACTGTATAACTGCACTCCTCTTTTATAGTCTTCTCATATTGAGTGCAGTTACAACTAGTCTTTTCTACCGTCACAAATACAAATACAGGCCTACATATTCATTAACCTCATATACGATGATGAGATGTTTCTCATTACAAACTTTTCATTTTTATAAATGAAATTATTTAATGTATTGAAATATATATTCAAATTTTTATTGCATTGTATGATATATATGCATGTAACAAGAGGGTGGTTCGACCCACTATCCAAAAGTCATCCTTTTTTTGGGTTGGGTTGACAGTTGAGAGAGAGAGAGAGAGAAGAGAAGGAGGGGGGGGGGGGGGCTACTATGGCACCTGCAGACAACCAATGGAGGAGACTAGTTGACAAGTCTTGTTCTCCTATACACTCTCAAAAAATGAGTTTTTTTTTTAAAGAGGTGAGGTGGTTGTGAATACTCTCTCTCTCTCTCTTATTTTGTTCACCTTCCTATTCTAAAACATGATTTTTTTTTAAAAAATTATATTTTCAGTTATGGTTAATCAAATAGAACATTTACATAATATTCTTTATTTGTCAAATAAAATTTAATTCAAGGGGCTATTTGGATTTACATGGGTGTTTTCAAGGGTTATATGAATTTCAATACGAGAACTCCCATCTAATGGTCAAATTTAAAACCCACCAAATTGCATCATCAAACATTCGCCGAAAAATTATAAAACGATCGAATTGTATTCTTTGCCTTTGTTGGGCCATAAAAAAAAAACCTAAAGTCGGTGCAGAGAGGAACAGAGAGATTTTGCACGGCAGTCAACCTCGATCGATTTTGGGTAAGTCTCGAATTTCTAAATTTCGGGTCGAAAATTTCGTCTTTAGTTTACGAAACGCTATATGGGTTCGTTTTTTTTGGGGGGTTGTAGATGATCACAATCGGTGCTTTTGTCTTCTAATCTCGTCAGGCTTCGGTTCTGCAATGGTTTAATCGTCTATTTTTCGATGTGGGTATCTCTTGTTTTCGATTTTCTTTAATGGGTTTTCTTAGTTTGCTTTGAAATTTGGTATTTTAGGGTTTTTTTTTTTTTGGGATCTATTGAAGCCGAGGAGATGTTGTTGACTTGTTGGGTTGCATGTTTTGGGGGTTCCGTATTTTTATTTATTTTTTGTTATGCTTAATTGTGATCTTTTGTTCTCAAATTGATTGTGTTATTTTATCTTATTTTTTTTGTTGGTTTTTGTTGTGGTTTGAGTTTGATTGGATCTTGTTAACAATGGGTTATGAATTTTATGATTCAGTGGAGACAGATATTGATCAATTGATGCAAGTGATAACATGTTTTTTTTTTTTTTTTGTATTCATAGCTTTCCAATCAGTTAGACAGTTGAAAAGTGTTCTTTTGATGTCTTTATTAATGTGTTTGTGGGCAGAGTCATCTACTTGTTAAAATTCATTTATCTTTCTAAGATGATATGAATGCATAGAAAGATCTTGAAAACCTATAGATGTACATAGTTCTTGTTTAGAACAGGAAAAAACTAATGTAGCAAGAAAACTTGGCAATCATATTATCGGTAAATGTTCTAATTCACCATCATTATGCGGAGGCGTTGATGTGTCAGTCACCAATGTGTCCTGTTAGACCACCTTTCATGAGAGTGCCAAAAGTTTATGAATTTATTTGTGGTAAGCACTCTTGTAGAAAATTTGGCAAATTTGGTTATGGAAGAAGGAAGTTTATCTTTTCATGAAGTATGATTTAGTAATCCTTCTCTATGAAAGACCACGCATAACAATGATGACGTGTTGAGCTCGTATATTTGACACATTACATATGTAGATAGATCAACATCCCCCTTATGATATACAATACCATGATTTATAGTTTGTGAAAAGAACTTCCATAAAGTTTGGTTCTATCGACAGTATGATTTATTGCAGATCAAATTGAGAATAAAAATCATCATCATGGGGAGATAAAGATTTTTCATCATATTGGATGGAGTGGCAAACTTTGGCATCTGTTTCAACTAGTGGGAAATTGTTGGATTGTGCCTTCACTCTGCATTTATTCATGGTGTCTTATGGAGAATGGAACAATTTATGATGGATGTCAAAGAAATTGATGTTATGTTTGTCATGATATTTCATTCAAGGCATTAGAAGTTTTTTTTTATATGATATTTTATGTTTTTAATAAAAATTTATGACTTGTTTTTTCTCTCAAAACCCACCAATTACATTGATAGTGTAGACGATATTATCATGAACCTGACTAGTGTAAGTGCTGAATATGTAAACAGAGAAGGGCCGTGCCATATATTACTCATCTTAAGCAATGACACCTGAAGTTTCTACTTGTTCTGAGGCATAAGCCTCTACTCGAACATGTTTGTGAACTTCCCATCATTTGTGATGATTCTGGTCTACCATAGGAGAATTCTTCAGCATTTCTTTTGCTTCTTACGTACATCAAATTCTTTGGACTTGGATTTCAAATGAGGTTCTTTTTTGTGAACATTTGGTCTCAATTATTCAGTTCTTTACTTGTTTTAGATATTCATGAAGATCAATTTTCTTATTAATGTAAATTAATGCTTACAGCTTAATATATGTGTTTCTTTAGACAATGCACCTCCTATATTATATAGATCCTAGGTACCCATTTCTGAGTGAGTGACTGAGCATGATATTTCAACACTCACTCTTTGATTAGTTATATGAATTTACATGCTTGCATTATTATGGACATACATGCTACCAAAAAAATTTATCTAAAAAATTACATACCTCAGATAAAGTAGCAATGCATTATGGTTTTGAGGTGTAATTTCAGAACTAGGAGGCATTCAAACATCCAAACTAGTGATTCAAGAGTAGCATTGCTTGTATGGGGAGTCCTCCTCATTAGAGTTGTCTTCTACTGGGGGTTTCCTTATTCCATTTTGTGTTTTTTTTATGTGTCTTGGTATTCCCTTTTGGGCTCTTCTTCTTGTTACTTAATACGAAGATGAAGGCCTACCATTATCATTAAAAAAAACATCCAAACTGCCATTCTCACTTAAACACTCTCACAGTTCACATAATACATCAAAATAGAATATTCTTCTCAATGCTATCATGATCTTTATTAATTTCTACAGAGTAATACTGTGAACAGTTAATTATATTCCTCCATTTAATTAAATGGATTTTAAATTATATTTTATAGCTCACTCTTTCCTTTATTCCTATCTGAAAGCCGTGTATTTGATAACATTGACATATAGTTTTACCATATACAGGAACTGTGCAACTTCTTGTGGATCAAACATAATGGCAGATGTAATCCTGTCTTCAAAGATCTTATCATCTCCCAAACTTTCGAATCATGGTGGGTCCATTGCATTTTCAACAACGAACCCTCCTCAGCCCCCGTCTCAGCCAAGCAAGGCCTTGATCGGGCCAGTGGCCATTCTGTGGGACATAGAAAACTGCCCCGTCCCAAATGGAGTCCGCCCTGAAGATGTGGCCAGCAACATCCGAATGGCTCTACGAGTCCACCCTGTTATCAAAGGAGCAGTTACGATGTTCTCAGCTTACGGAGATTTCAATGCTTTCCCCCGAAGACTCAGAGAAGGCTGCCAAAGAACCGGTGTTAAACTCGTGGACGTTCCCAATGGCCGAAAGGACGCTGCCGACAAAGCTATCCTTGTAGATATGTTTCTCTTCGCACTTGACAACCCACCACCTTCTTCGATACTATTGATTTCGGGTGATGTGGATTTCGCGCCAGCTCTTCATATACTCGGCCAACGTGGGTACACCGTCATCCCCATCATTCCATTGGGGGTGGGCGTATCATCCACCCTGAGCAATGCTGGTCGATTTGTATGGGATTGGCCTAGCGTGGCTCGTGGTGAAGGCTTCGCTCCATCGAAGAATTTGATGTCTGGGGCATCGGACATTGTGGGCTATCTAATGGATGCCTCAGATGGTCAAAATGAAGAAGAATCAATCATTTATAAAGGGATCTCCCAAAGTGAGTACTCTGCCATGGCAAACTATAACGAGTTATACTGCTTCAACTCACACGCTAGAGCATTGCACTCAACGACCGAATATAGCAGTGATTTGATTACTATGCCTTGCATCTCTTCATCTGGTCTTAGTGAGGTTCCAATGGGAATCACGGCTAATTATCTTACTGATGATCAGCAAACATGGGTTCAGCCTGGAGACCTTCAAGGATTGAAGGGTCAGCTTGTTAAGTTAATCGAGCTTTCCGGAGGAAGCCTGGCTCTGGTTCGCATACCAGCAGAGTACCACAAGCTCTTTGGCCGACCTCTTTATGTGTCTGAATACGGTGCGTATAAGCTCGTCCCTCTATTGCATAAATTCTCAGATGTGCTGATCGTGGAGGGTCAGGGACAGCGAAAGTTCGTCTCTCTTCGGAGCTCATTCGACAGGACTGAAAGAGCAAGCACTACATGCCACGCAAGGAGGGATATCAAGAAGGGGAAGAGATCCCATTCGAGCATGAACATGGTTGTCGATTCATCAGATGAATTATCAGATGACGAGAAGAGCCCATGCGAGTCAACGCGGCTAGAGAGCTTCAAACAGGAATTGCAGGAGCTCCTGGTATGCTATTCATGTCAGCTCCTCTTGAACAGCTTTGAAGCAATGTACAGGCAGCGATACAAGAAAAATCTGGATTTTCGGAGCTATGGAGTGGATGATCTTGAGGAGTTGATAGAGAAGGTTGGAGATGTTGTTGCTTTGCGCGAAGATCAGGTTAGCAAGATGAAGTTTTTAGTTTCAAGTGGCAGCTAACCAAAAGGATTTTTTTTTTGACTACCCATAGAGGATAACTTGTAAATTTTTTGTGACTAGTTAGTGGTATATTATCTTCTGACTTCTTCCCTTGATTTTTTCTGCTACTGATTTTACATAGATTGCAATTCTGATTAGGTTTAACTTGATTTCTTAGGAACTGATTTTTGCACAAGCTTACATAGTGTGATTTCAGTTCTGTCAAGGATATGATAAGATCTGAAGCTGGTTAGTAGTGTGTATGTGAGCATCTGTCTTTTAGCAGGATTGGTATTACATTAGAAACTAGAAAGTGAAATTGAGAAAAATACGGCACAATGCTATCTCTCATCCAAACAAAAAATCCGTGTTCTCCTTAGGGCATTGGAAATGACATTTGAAGGCAAAAAGTCGAAAATTGTCCAAAGATGTGGAAACAATGTTTCCTGATTCAAATCCCCAAAAGGTAACTCCCGCCATTGCTGACATGCTCTAGCTCATCATCCTCACCTCTCTGTAACCCTAATACACCATCACCACCACCACCAACCACCACCACAACCAATCCCTTCAAGGCCCTTCCTTTGTTGCTCATTCTCTCTCTCTCCTCATTGAGTCATTCACATATATGTAAAAGCCTGTACATATACTTTGGATCTGAGTGAGATTTTGGAGAGAGAAAAAAAGTCAGTGATTGACATCTTCACATATCATTTAATAGTTTGTATTTCACATTTATTTTTTGTTTGGTAGAAAGTATTTCATATGCATTGTAATTAATAAAAATTGTATAAAAAGATTAAAAGTTAAGAGGGTTTTTTTTCCAGTAAAATTAAAAAATAGAGGTTGTATCTGTTGTAATTTCATTGGAAAGGATTTCTCTCACCCCAATAAAAATCATTTTTTTTAGATGAGGAGGATAACAAAAGGAGAGATAGAAGACGGTGCCTGGAGGAGGGTGACGGTGGTGAGGTAGGGAGAGAGAATGAAAGAGAGGACAGTGGGTAGGGCAGTAATGGGGGTAAGGGGAGAGGAGGGAGGATGGTGGGGTGATGTAGAAGGGAGAGAGAGAGGACGGTGGGTGGTGGGCAAAGTTGTTCGGCAATGGGGAGTGGGGATGAATGATGGGGTGGGCGTAACTGCCCCCAACAAAATAATTGTCACAAAAAAAAAAATCAGATGAAAAAAATAATAGAGATGAAAATGAAAGTCCTGTTGAAAGAATGAAGAAATGAAACCGTGAAAACTAATTGATTTTAAAGTAAACAAAACATAGATTAACAGGTTTAGATTTGAACTCAACAATTAACTTTACAACACAACCTTCATGTTTGGCCAGGCATAACTATCATACAAGTAAAAGTCAGAATCACATTTACAACTTTTAACCCACAATTCAATTATGAATGTATATCAATGGGAAGAAATTCGGAGTAATGGAAAACAGTCAGTGTGACATTCAGGACATGATGCATGTATGTATCATCTTGAGAATCAAAGTATTGGCTGGTCGTCCTCTTCAGGTCTAACTTTTACTTTCTGAGCAGGTGGCGTCCGCGGATGGTGACGCCTTTCACCCTGTGATCAATCTCTTCCACGTCATCGTAGAAATGATCCAATGCCGTGTTTTGCCTGCGTTATAACAAAGCAAAACAATTTAGCATATATTGGTTCATTAAAAGAACAATTATGACTAGTATAATCGTGGTATAAAACTGCAATGATATTCTAATATCATCTGTCTATGTAGATGTTGGGAATATATCTATTATTAGAATGCTGTTTTGATCTTAAAATAGTGGTGTAACTAGTCCATGTAATGTAAGGATCATTATGGTTAATACTCTTACATGAAATAGTAATTAAAAAAATTGTGCATCAATCACCCCTCCTCTCTTTTATATATTGCCACACTTTTTACTTGGGGGTAAAATTAGTATCTAAAAAATGTATATGTTATACTAAAGGCCAACCAAAGATAAACATGATTAAGTTCATGGGTATTACAATGTTCTATACTGTGGTTACTCAACGAAAAAAGTTCTTAACCTGCTGCCAAAAGCCAAAGAGAATATACGTGGGGCAAATTATTTTGCCTTTCTAATCTTATGCTGATTCACAAAACCGTAGAACAGCATGCCTTGGTCTAAAGCAACTGTGGATATCACTATAACCATACATTTTGTTAAATGCGCATTAAAAGAGTTATATATTTGTAAGATAATGAGACTAATAAATCTTGTATGTAATCTTTCACACTCATACATAACATGTCATGAAATTTCATGTGTGGGTAGGACAGCTAATATATATATACATGGTCAAGGTTTATCACAAAATGGGAATGAATACGTAAAAAAACATGATTTCATAATTGCACATTATTGATGTTTTATGTTCTATATTCAACGGGGCACAATTTAGTACTGAAAGACCTATCAATCCTCAAGAGAGGATTTCCTTTCCTTTGTAATAAGATCACCTTGATGAAATTTAGAATATTTTGAGACTTTCTTGATCTATGCATAAAATCCAAGGCAATTTTTGAAAGGTGGATACAGTTTCAGTAAAAAAACAGAACAAACAGTCTAACTAACCGTCCAATCTCGGATCCCATATCAACAGCCATGGTCTTTAGCTCACCCAACAAGTTGCTTAGATCAGAAAGTGCATCGTCTTGCTTGTCCTTCTCAACCTGGATCAACTCAATATATGTATGACAGTTTATAAGCAGGTACATGTCATATATTTAAGTCTTTGATCCACCATCAACAAAACAGACCTGAACTTTATCATGGCGGATGACGGTGCAGAAGGATACTGTCGAGAATTTGATCGTCCCTTAGGACTCAATGACAGTCCCAATCTTTCTCGCTGCTCCAAGTGATTGCCTCTTCTTATAAATGAATCATCTGCATATTTACTGAAACATGAAGAACAAAAACCAACCAGCACGAGCTAGTTCTATATAAATTAACTCCTCAGGAACTACCTTTGCTAAGAACAGGTCCCTTAATTCGGCGGCCCTTCTTTGGCTTCCATGTCTTAGAGAACATGCCCCCAAGACTTCCCAAAAGCTTTTCACCCTATAAAGAAAAACAAATAGATTCAACAACACTATCAACCACAGATCTCTACAGCCTCAAGGTTGTTCTGCCATTAAATTTCCAAAAAAGGCTGTACTGCCATTATATGTATTCAGTATTCCCACCCATAACAGTAGTTGTGAACAAAAGAACTTGAAGATCCATATTCATAATTACTAAAAGGTTTAGAAATGTCGGTTAAAAAAGGCATTACCCTACTAAGATCATGCTCTATGTTAGCAGCCGCTAAATGAGTTTGTGTGATCTGCTCTCCCTGTTGGTGCAAGGTAACCAAAGTCTTTGTTGCATCTTCCCTGATCTCTTCAGCTATCCGCACACAACCATAGACTTTATCAGTGGTTTCCTCAGCCTTGTACGCCGCGTAGTTTTCAAGTTCTTGCATGGTTTGGTTCTCCAATCCTCCTGCATCACGGAAATCATTCTTGTAGAGGTTTTTTCTACCTGAAAATCCTGAATATGTTGATGATGTAGCAGAAGAAGTCCCTCTCCCTTCATCTTCATTGTAAGAAGAAGGTGTGATTTTCACATCGGCTTTGCTGGTCACTGGAGCGGATGAGGCTCTGGAAGGTCTGGAGGTTTTCTTAGATTCAGAGTTGGAGTCGGAATCAAAAGGATTGGATGACTCTTGTTTGCCGATCTTGGAATTAGGTGTGTTCATTCCGGATCTCAACATAACAAAGCTATGATTTTGATTCAAAGACTAACACAGTGGAACCTAAAAGGCACAAAAAGAATCAGTTATTCATCAAAAGTTAGAGACTAAGTCAGCATCTGGAAACCTTTTCGAATAACAACGTGACTTAAAGCTGCTTTTAAAATTATATTCACAGGATGCATACATTTGTTTGATTCCTGAAAAACTCTTTTTTTACTGTTTAAAACTAAAAGCTGTGTTTAGATTTTTTTATAAAAAAAAGTTGCGGCCATTTATGGAGTTTGGAAACATGTTTGGACTAATTTGATTCCTGTAAAAGCAAAACCAACCAAAACAAGTTTCCAAATGTCACCTAAGTAGAAGGCGTAAATGACCAACCATATTTTGTGTTTTTTTTTTCCTCTTTTTCTTAAAATGGAAAAACACAAAAGATAATGAATGTGATGAGGACAGAAATCTTTAACAAAATAAGCATATCAAAATGAGGGATCATGAACCAGAATAAAATAGAATGACAAAAATCAGTATTACATTCAAGTAAATTTTAACACGAGGATGCCCCGGGTGCCTCAGAGAACAAGTTGCAAGCACAATAACAAGAACTTGAAGACAAAAAAAAAATGTATTCATGTTTCATTTGTTTGTTAATCTTAGATGGTAATTACACCCAAATCAGAAGCAAGCTTTTAATAACCCTACAAGACATGTTAAAAAATAAATAAAATTATCCAATAAAAAGAAACCCAAAAGATTCTGAAAGTCACATAGTAATCATGCCAAAGACAACAAAAGAAATCCCATTCACAGAAGCTGACAATCTTTTCTTTCAGTTGCAAAAAAAAAAAGGTCATTCATACAGTATCCCATAAAACCAAAACCCCTCAAATCAAAGCTGAACCAAACTCAATAATAAAAATCTCAAAAAATATCCAAACTAGTTAACAAAATCACACAAAACGAAAAACCCAGAAAGAAAACAAAAACAAATACCTGAAACCCCCCGCCCCAAATTCCAAACCCAGATAACAAAACCACTTAAACCCATAAAGGATTCGAAACAAATACCTGAAATCCGGAGATGGGTCTGAATAAAACGACCCAAACAAGCCGAAGGGATCTCTTAATATACAGATAACCTTAAGCGTGTTCTTTTTTTTAAAAAATATCTTCTTCGACTTCTACGCGTATTAAAAAATGTCAAAAACGAAAGCTTTGTTATGAAGGATATAAGAACGTGAGAGTTTTTTAGTTGTTCATCTTTGCATGGATGAAACAAACTTTGAAAGAGAGAGGACCAATTGGAATAGAGAGAAAAATAGGACTTTCTTGGTAGTTTAATACGAAACAGACGTATATGACCGTTTTGGGGATCTCTGGTTGTTTTTTTATGCTCGAGTGTAGATGTGGTGTTGTACGCCCGAGTTGGTTAGATTAGAAGTTAGAACACCCGGCCACTGAATTGTCGAAGGGCACAGTTACTCCCACAACCCATTTCATTTGTTCCACCACCATACAAAATACACCAACTGCATTTTTGTTTTGTTCAAACCCACAACCCAGTAAATATAATTTCGTGATAGGTGGAGATCATCCATTGAGATGGAAATAATGTTGTGCATTAAGCTCATGGTTGGTTCAAGAATAAGTCTAAAATAAATTAAAATTAGTACGAATAACCTCATTATAGATGTTTGAATGACTGGAATAAATGAGAATCTATATACTAGAATTAATTAATATAAAATGGTATATGGATTTCATCCACCATTAAATTAAATTATTTCAAATTATTCAAATCAAAAGAATATGTGGACTCATTGTCAAATCAGTTGTCACCACTTCTTATAAATCAGCAGTCATCATTTTTTTTACATTTTATAAATCTTTATCCACACTTTATTAACATTTTATCCAAATATTAAAAATTTTATTATTATGTTTTCCAATGAAAGTAATTCAAAACACAATCAAACACAAAATCATTTTATCATTATTTATACTAGAATATTTATAAATATCAGAATAATTTAATTTTAGAATCAAACATGGCTTAGGTGCTCGAGGAAATGCCTGTGTGGGGATACGTTTGGGTCCAAACCTATGGGAGGCGGCTGAGGTGGTGGAATTGGTTATTCATATGTTTTAGGGGAAGTGTTTTGAGTAGTGGGTCAGATAAATAAGGTGGTGGGAAAAGGCACTTCTATATTTCTAGATGGTTGAAAAAAGTTATTTCACTTTTCCATGGCCTTGGGTGGGGTGTTCGGAAAGATCAGTCGTCGATATCGTTGTTACACACGGTTCTAGAGACCGTCTCTCAAAGACACGAACATTCATATATTTAGATGACCATGTAACGATATATACATCTCTCTTGAAAAGAGGTATTGATAACAGAATGCTCATAAAAATCAGAGATTTGAATAGGCATTTCATAAACACGTTATATACGCGGTGCGCACTGTTGTGAAGGTGATTTGCGAAAGTCAACAATAAATACGATATCAAACACAAGAAGAAACACTACATCACACGAAAAAGACAATATATACATGGTTCGGTTTAGGTCTACATCCACGAAACAAAAATACATAATCCACTTTGATAGTTGAGATATATTAAAATACTAACAAACTCTTTCATAAAGTTACCATCTTTTAAAACTCTCTCAACTTTCTATTAGGATCTGTACATTGTATATATTGTTTAATTTTACCATGAAACCTAGAAGATATTTAGATATTTATAGAGATAAATAACTTCCTCCATCTCCCAATTAATAAACAAATATTGTTCTCATTAATTATGAGATTCACTCTCCCAATTAACAAGCAAATATTGTTTCCTATTTTACGAGATTCTTTTTAAATATTAATTAAAATCAAATCTTAAATAATATCCAACTCATTAGGTGCTCAAAATTTCATCATAACCATCCAATGTGATACACCAGATCAAAACATAATCCCAACACACACTTGATGTTCACCTTTTTGTTTTCTTAACAATTTCTTCGGATGAAAATGTGGTTAAACGTTACGGTTTTGGATAAAAATAGAAACATCACAAGATGCAAATGATCATCGAAAGCAAAAAAGAACCACCAAAAAGTCTTCTTCCTGATCTAGCGATCTCTAGCCTCACAGCACTTCCATCACTTCCTACATTGCGGGCATCCACATTAGCACATCAATATCGGCACGTCGGCCTCCCTTTTTTTTTTTTTTTCACGAGGTATATACGGTATACCATATTGATAAAAAAAATTATATTTTTCATTCAACATGTCTATATATATAATTTTATAAAAACATTTACTTTATCATATGAAATTGGTTATTTTAAAAAATTAAAACATAGGCAGAATGTTTGCGGGACTGTTTTACAGACTGTCTTAATATTATTATCTTTTATTTATTTGGTCAAATATTTTATTATTAAATTTTTATCCTTTGAACCATAAGATAAATCCTGGGTAGGTTGGACCAGAACCAGCCTCACTTATAGACAATTTTATTAGATTAAGAATGTATTATTTTAAAAGAATCTAAATATGTTGGGACTCCAAAAGGACCACGAGACTTCTACAAACATTTTTATAAATGCTACACAATTTCAACATAAAAAAATGCACATTTGTGCAATTCATTGAAGTTAAGTATTTCACTTTTTAAAAATCCATATGTGATAAATATCTTTCTAAGAAAATAAATTCAAAAGGCACTCTTATGCTCGATTTTTTTTACAGTCATAAATGCAGTCCTATATACCTCATTAGAAATCTAGTGAAACGTAAATATCGTTAAACGATGTATATACATCATTAAATCTTTCTTATACTTACTTAAAATGGAGTTCATTTAACTGAAAATGGAAGTGATATACACCTTTATCAAATTATATACATTATTAGGCAATGTCACGATGCTTACTATTTCTAAAAATATGAAAACATGTGTGATTTGCATTTTAGACTGAAAAAGAACTGAGTCAAACATTTTCCCACTTTCCTTTTCTTTTAGGATAATGATACGTTCAGCCCCCATTGCAGTCCACACCAGTTTTCTTTTTTTAAAAAAAATCATACACTTCACCATTAAAGTAAATCCAGTGAAACGTAAGTATCGTTAAACGATTTATATACATTATTAAATCTTTCTTATACTTATTTAAAATTGGTTCATTCAACTGGAAATGGAGCGATATACACCTTTATCAAAATATATACATCATTAGGCAATATCACGATGTTTACTATTTCTAAAAATATGAAAACATGTGTGGTTTGCGTTTTAGACGGAAAAAAGAACCGAGTCAAACATTTTCCCACTTTCCTTTTCTTTTAGGATAATGATACGTTCAGCTCCCATTGCAGTTCACACCAGTTTTCTTTTAAAAAAAATCATACACTTCACCATTGAAGTAAATCCACTGAAACGTAAGTATCGTTAAACGATATATATACACCATTAAATCTTTTTTATACTTACTTAAAATGAGTTCATTCAACTGAAAATGAAACGATATACACCTTTATCAAAATATATACATCATTAGGACAATGTCACGATGTTTACTATTTTCTAAAAATATGAAAACATGTGTGGTTTGCGTTTTAGACTAAAAAAGATCTGAGTCAAACATTTCCCCACTTTCCTTTTCTTTTAGGATAATGATATGTTCAGCCCCATTGCAGTGCACACCAGTTTTCTTTTTAAAAAAATCATACACTTCACAATTGAAGTAAATGCACTTGTATGAAAATAAAGTACATACTTAGATATATTAGTGTTTTTTTTAATCGAAAAAATGATAATTTTTTTTGTGTCATTAACTATGATAGAACTCTATACATTATGATAGTGCAATATATGCTAAACTATCATAGTATATGAGGCTTTAAAACGAGCTATAAAAATGGATTGAGTGTATCAACGCTATTTTTTTTGGCGCTGTTACATCCAAGATCCATTTCCAGCTTCAATTCCAGCCCTATATGCGTCGATAGATTTCTATCGACGCATATGCTTACGTTAACAAAATATATGATTCGAAAGAATTTTTTACATTTTCTATAAACATATCTATGCAATTCATTGGAATATATGATTCATTTTTTATAAAAGCATATACCTCATTAGATGAGGTATACTATTTTTAAAAAAATTCAAAACATTTCAGAGGCTGAAAATAAGACTGAATGTAAGATTATCCCCTTTTTATTACTAGACTAAACATACACCAACATGGGGACCGGATCCGGTCAGTGCTCGACCTCGGTCAGTTCGGTCAGTACCGAACTGCACAACGTGCAAATCGAACTGCACCACTTATAAATCAAACTGCATAACCAATTGTTGGGTATATTTTTTATTCTCTTATTGGATTCAATCAACTATTGGAGAAAATATGAATTCTTAAGTATCATCAGTATCCAATAAGAAAGTGAAAAATATACCCAACAATTGATTGTGCAGTTCGATTTATAAGTGATGCAGTTCGATTTAAACGTGGTGCAGTTTGGTACTGACCGAGCTCGACACTGACTGGATCTGGTCTCCACTAACATGTATGAGATAGAAGCCTATGTCGAGTGGGCCGAGTTGAATCCAATCTTGTTGGGTTATGTAAAAGGGGCTCAGTGTAACAGTACTCGTACACTCACAAAGATAGCTCAGTTTTTGTTTTCATAAAAATAGTGTACATATATATTTTCGTAAGTAATGAAATATTTTAAAAGCATCTTCAATCATGAATTCACTGTGACACGATAACTCATACCTGCACTACGACACGATAAAAATATAATGAATCTAACAACTTGACAAATGTAACACGTGACATCACAATAGTATAACAGATGTGAAAGATCCATTTCAAAACTCAAAATGTGACATAGAGGAGAAACCTGCGCGATCTCCTTCATCTTAATGAGCACCATCGACAAGATCTCCTTAGAGGCGAAATGCTTTTGCTCGTCCTTAAAAGAGATGACGATCATCGGCTTGTCACCGGGGTTGGGGATCACCTTGAAGAACCAAAGCTTCATTTTTTTGTTCATCTGGTTTGAGAGAGAAACCTAAAAGAGAAAAAAATGAATGAGGGAGAAAGAGAGAGTCCACCATTAACAAACCTTCATTTGGTTTTTTTATTCTTCTGGTTTGAGAGAGAAGGAATGGTTGGAAGGGAGAGGTTACATGTGTAATAGTAGTCGGTTTCATCCGGTTTCTTTTAAAAAAATAAAAAACAATCTGCACCGTCTGATTATAAGTTCAGCAATCGGACGATGCTCACCAATTCCCTGTACAATGTACCCATTCCCGTCCCGACCGCACAATATCAGTCCTGATATTTGTGTGTGTGTGTGTGTGTATATATATATATATATATATATATATATATATATATATATATATATATATACGCGAGCGATTCAGTGCGGGAATGCGGGAAACGACGTCGATCGTTCGATCGCGGGTCCATCGTCCAACGGTCGAGTGAATGTGATGCGATGGACCCGTGATCGACGGCCCGTGATCGCTTCCCGCACGACCGCATTCCCGCATGAATCGGCTCCCTATATATATATATATATAATCTTTAAAAAAATAAAAATGTATTAAGATTATAAAATAAACATCTTCAGAAAAATCACATTTGTCACATTTGTAGTCCGTGTACATTTTAATTTTAAAATGATAAACATCATCTAAAAATGTAAAAATGTGTATATACGCTCTTATATAACAATGATTCAAAGGGGTGTCTGGATGCCATATATGTAAAGAGTGCTGTTACAGTCTTCTTTTCAGTCCAAAATACAATCCTATATACCTCGTTAGAAATCTAATGAATCATATAGCTCGTTAGACATTGTATATATTTTATTAAATATTTTTTATACTTGTTAAAAAGGAGTTCATTCAATTTAAAATGGAGAGATATATATTTTTTATTAAATCATATACTTCATTAGATAATGGTTACTATTTAAAAATAAATAAAAACATGTTTGATCTGAATTTTGATTGGTAACACAAATTAAGTAACATTTTTCATATGTAAATCATAATATATGGGCCCCTCGTAAAGCATCTCAAATTGGAAGATCCAGGCCCAATTGGGGCTCACTAAATCACACCTTTCTTCTTTAAAAATGTGGCAATTTACAGAAAAGGACAAACTAATTTGTACGTTTCTTGTGAGACCCCTTTCACATGATATTTTTTGAAGGCTTACGTGGAAAGAGTGATGTGGACATGTGGACTCTTGTGAACCGTTGGAGTGATTTCATATCGGGTTTATCTTTTCGACCGTTAAATTTCGTGATTTTTAAACTATTGTTATAATTTTGATGACGAGTCATGATTGATAATTGATTGTTGTTCAAACTCAAACAAAGTTTGTATATTATAAAATAAGATAGGTAAGTAAGATAATTCAACGTATTATAAAACAAGATAATGATATATTTTAATTTTTGAAATATCAATTTTATGTAACAAAACAGTATTTTGACATATTTAAGATAAATTATGTATACTATTTTAGAAAAAATACTTCCTCTAGAGAACGATTAGTTGGCGGAGGAGGTCTCTGTTGGTGAAGGCGAGGACGGGCTTAGAATCAGAGGCGTGTTTAGAGATCTCGGAAAGGGGTGCTGAGGGGGGTTGTTGGAGATGATGACAGCGCCGATGGAGAGGACGGAGAGGAGCGGGGAACGTTGGCGTGGCGGATCCGGAGATGTTCCCGGATCCCCCTCCAACGGATCCGGGCGGGGGTTCCGACGGTGGATTTAGTCGGGTCTTCTTCTTTTTCTTCAGTTTCATCGCGGATGATGTTGAGAAGGGTGCGACTGGGGATCTTGGTAGCAGAGGAGGACATGGAGAGGAGATCGGAGAGGTTGATGGAGGAAAGAAGCAGATCTAGTGGTGGTGTTGGTGGTATTTATTTATTTTTTCACTGTTGAAAATGATGGTATGTAGAATTGAAGTGAAGAGAAAATGAGGAAACATAACTCAAGCAAGATCATGGAGGGAGAGGATGGAGGAGGAAAGGGTGGTGAGGTAGAAGAGGTTGAGCTCGTCGTGGCCATGGGGATGGGGTGGGTTAAGATGTGAAGGGGTGTGATTGGTTTAGTCCAAATACACAAAAATAATAATATGGGGTGAGTTGAGGAATTGATGGGTGGTATTAACTGCCCTTATTAAGTTTAAGTTTGTTAGCGGGGGGTATAAATGTAAATGCACATGTTGGGTTAAATTTAGTTAACCAATAGTTAACTTAACTGATAGAGGGGGTTGTTTTGGATTTTGGTTATGCTTATAGGGGGTTATCTGATTTTCATATGTTTGTATGGGATTATATGAATTTTTTCCAAATGAAAAATGACATTTCTTAGGAAATGCTAAAAGCACCCTTACGTGATAAATAAAAATAATATTGGAATAATATTTTTGCATCTAAAATGATGATACATATATTTCAGCTTTGTTTTCATTTTCATTGGACTTTTATCTAACACACCCAATAAAATTGGGTTTCAAAATTGTTCATTATTTTTTTCTATCAAAATTTAGAAAGGATTAATACCCTCGACCAAATTGACTCACATGTTAAGTGCAATCCTAATTAAAGTTAATAATAACGGTGTTGATACACTCAATCTATTTTATCGTCACATTTACAATAGACAGATCATTAATAAAATATAAAATCGTTAAACACAATATATATACTCTATTATCTTAGTATATTACATATCAAGAAAAACATAGAAATATGTGTTTATTTCATATAAATATATATTTTGATTTTTTTAAAAGATTATAAAAAAATATATACGTGAATTGCAAACATGGTTGAAGAAACCGATAAATAGTTAAATACAACCCCGTAGCCACACTCATTTTGAACTTTTTTATTATAAATATGATATGATACATCATCTAATAAGTATATAAAAGTTAAATATATATTGTAGCAAATTGTATGAAATACTTTATAAAAAATTAAAGGGAAAAATCCAAATAACCATTGTAAACTGTTTGAAATCCATTTAACTTCCATGACTTTTCCTAAAGTCTATATAACCCCTTGAACACATATATGCAAATCTAAATAATTCATTGAGTTAAACTTTCGTTAACAGTTGAAAAATATTTTGGGAATATTATATTTTGTTAATCCTGATTGAAAACACAGTATACCAAAATTTTCCTAACAATTTGTTAAAAATGTGAAAATCTTATGTAGAAATTCTATCTGAAGAGATAAAATCATCATTTACAGATATTTTTTTACATTTTAACATATTATAAAAAGTTTTTAATATATTATATTTTCAATAAGAGATAATCAGATATAATATTAATAAAATAATAATAATCTGTCAATAAAAATTTGACAGATGGGAGACTATTTAGAGTTACATAAGTTTTTGAGCGGGTCATAGGGATTTTTCGGAGATTCTATGGAGTTCAAACAGTTTAAAGTAAGCCTGTCAATTATCCAAAAAAATATCTACATCCGATCCGAATTCGTATATGAAAATGCAAAAAATATCCGATATCCGAAAAATCCGTATCGGTATCCGAAAAAATAATCCGTATCCGAAAAATTTCGGATCGGATACGGATATACCCTATCCGATCCGAAAAATATCCGTATCCGATGGCATTAAAAAAATGTTAATATTAGTATTTAATATCTACTATTGGATTTTGATTAAGTGACTAACATTCTTTCTAATAGTTGTAAAGTTAGGACTTGTGTTTGTGAATTTTTAATTTTATAATTTTTGAACTTTAAATGAAAATTTGTTATGTTTAATTATTTATTTATTCTTTCTAAAGTTGTAAGTTAGGACTTGTGTTTGTGAATTTTTAATTTTAAGTCAATTTTTGAACTTTAAATGAAAATTTGTTTGTTTAATTATTTATTTATTCTTTCTAATAGTTGTAAAGTTAGACTTGTGTTTGTGAATTTTTAATGTTAAGTCAATTTTTGACTTTAAATGAAAATTTGTTAGTTTAATTATTTATTTTTTCTTTCTAATAATTGTAAAGTTAGGACTTGTTTTTGAATTTTTAATTTTAAGTCAATTTTTAAACTTTAAATGAAAATTTGTTATAATTAATTAATTATTTATTTATTTCGGATATTTCGGATAATTATCCGAATCCGTATCCGAAATTTCGGATCGGATCCGGATACAGTTTTTAAATATTCGTCGGATACGGATACGGATATATAAAAAAAAATTTGGATACGAATACGGATATGACCGTATCCGGTCCGTTAACAAGCTTAGTTTAAAGGGGGCTTTTCTCAAAATAAAAACATTTCAAGATATTTTTTGAACAACTATCTAAAGAATGTGATAGTGCGGACAGATCTGTAAACCTGATCGTATATAATAATGTTACGTAACAATGTTATTTTCTTAATAAATGAACCCCAAGAAAGTAATAATAATAATAAACAAAAACTGTGACTTCCTTGAAATAAAAATCAGAGCTTCTCCTCCTTTCGAGAGTCCCCACTCTCTCAACATGCAAACGCAAAGCGACAATTTATTATTATAAAAACACTCCCTTCTCCACGATTTGATTTGGGTGAACGAAGTCTCTCTCTCTCCCTCTCTATCTCACTCTGCTTCCATGAGTCTCTCAACCCTGGCTTCTCTCTCCGCAACCACCCCCCTCTCCCGGTCGGGCCGGGTCGCGAGGCCCTCCGATCTGGGCTCCCGATCGGCCCATCTTAAGTTCTTCTTCGGCCGGATCGGCGTGTCCCGATCCAGGAGGCTCTCTCCTGGAACACTCTCGGTCAAGTGCGTCGCGAGTGACCGGGAGGTGAAGAGTGACGGACCGGTCTCCGACGACGTCGCGGGAGAAGGTGAGAAACCCATTTTTGAATCTCTGGCGCAATGCGGTGTGGGTACTCTTTTGTGGGGGGCGATTCCTTGTGTGGGTTTGGTTTGGGATGGTCAAAATTGGATTTTTTTGGGTTTAGAGTTTGTTTTGAAGTAAAAGATCTCACCTTGAAGAAATTCGATTTTGGGTTGGTTCTATTGGTTGTCCACAATTCAGTCGATGTGCATGTATAATTTTAATTTTTTTTATCTTAATATTGTTCAGTGTAGTGAACGGTTTCTTTAAAGACACCTTTTTTTAAAGTCATGGTTTAGATTTTTTTAATACTGAGCTGAACATTGGGACTTTTTTTTTTCCAAAAGTGATTTTGGGTCATGTGTTTGACGCTATTCTTAGAAGGGTGTGTAGAAAAAGTAAATTTTATCTGTTGTGACAATTCATGTGATGTGTCATAGTATTATTTTGATTATAATTGTTTAAAAAAAACATGAGTCTTTTAAGTGTAATTTGGATCTTCTAATTTTTTTCTTTATGAAGATCTGGTGTTTTATAAAATGATACAGAGCTGTTTGTTTTGATTATTCTTTTTGGAGAATAGATAAGCTGACTAGTGATTTCATGAAAAGATGTATTTCTTTTAAATTAATAATATGGGTTTTTCTTCCTTAAAAAATACTCTGTTAAACGTTGTATTTCCTTCACGGTTACTGATTTTGTTGTATGTTGTTCACACTAATTTTTTATTATTACTTCAAAAATGAAGTTTTAATTTCCCTCGAATTTCAACATGTATTGTTTTATTTTCTTTGTAGAATTTAAATATCAGCATATCATGCACCACTAAATATTTTCTTTTTAGTTTAAGTTATTGATTTCGGTGTCTATATATTGTTTTAATCATTAACTTTGTGATCCAGGTATTTCAGGAGCTCTTCCCACACATGATTCTCAATCCATTGCATCGAGCATCAAGTACCACGCCGAATTCACTCCATCTTTCTCTCCTGAACGTTTCGAGCTCCCAAAGGCATATGTTGCAACTGCTGAAAGTGTCCGGGATGCGCTAATCATAAATTGGAATGCCACATACGATTACTATGACAAGATGAATGCTAAGCAGGCGTACTATCTATCCATGGAATTCCTACAAGTGGGTCCATATGCATTAATTATATCACTCAATAATTTCATCTATGTGGATTATGTTTAACAAACCTTGTCTTTATTGCAGGGGAGAGCATTGTTGAATGCAATCGGTAATTTGGACCTCACAGGTACATATGCAGATGCATTGAAAAGGCTCGGGCATAACTTGGAAAGTGTGGCTAGGCAGGTCAGTGCAATGTATGATTTCTTACATTTGTTAAGGCATTGAAAAGGCTAGGCAGTGTTTGGAAACAAGTTTGAGCAGCTTTAGAGATTCTGCTTTTGTAGGAATCATATTTAGTCCATACTCGTTTCCAAACACTTCTACCGCTCTCAGTTTTTGAAGAAAGTGAAAACAACTTTTAGTTATAAAAAGTTGCTTTCAGGAATCTAGTAAAAGCATGTTTCCCAAAAAGCTATTTTCAAAAGCCGCTTTAAGTGAAAAGTTATTTTTCAAACTCATTGTGAAACACAATGTAAATTGTGTTATTTTCTTATGAATAGGAACCCGATGCTGCTCTCGGCAATGGAGGCCTTGGACGATTAGCATCATGTTTCTTAGATTCTCTTGCAACACTGAACTACCCTGCTTGGGGATATGGACTTAGGTACAAGCACGGACTGTTTCGACAAACTATCACAAAAGATGGTCAGGAAGAAGTCGCAGAAAGTTGGCTTGAGGTGAAATTCATGTATATTTTGGTTATGTAATCAACAATGATTTCATATTAGACCTTTCATGCGCATCAAAAAAGTTGTAACTGAAGATTGTGTGGAGTAAATATTAATACTTGCCCCCTTCTTCCAGATGGGGAATCCATGGGAAATTGTAAGGCATGATATCTCGTATCCTGTGAAGTTCTATGGCAAGGTGGTTCTTGGGTCGGATGGAAAGAAACACTGGATCGGGGGAGAAAATATTGTGGCTGTTGCTTATGACGTTCCTATTCCTGGTTATAAAACTAAAAGCACCATCAATCTCCGGCTATGGTCAACCAAAGTGCCTGCTCAAGATTTTGATTTACATGCTTTTAATTCTGGAGATCACGCCAAAGCCTATGAAGCTCAAGCAAATGCTGAAAAGGTCTGCATTCTGTGATCTTTACATTATCAGTGCAAATTAATGTGGGCTGTGAAGTCTTTATAAGACATGTTATTCTGGTTAACATTCTGGCTTCACTCTGTTAGTAGCTTATCTATATGTGTAGAGGTTCTATCTGATTATTACAAACAGGCTCTCATATATATTTTTTTTGAGGAAACGGTAGAGGTTCACATATATTATTTTAAAAATATTTCTCAACAGTCTTTTGTGGACTCGACATATCTTTTACTGGTCATGCCTTTTGGTTTATCATATCAGATCTGCTATATATTATATCCGGGGGATGACTCGGTTGAGGGAAAGATTCTTCGTCTGAAGCAGCAATATACACTATGCTCTGCTTCTCTTCAAGATATTATTGCTCGTTTCGAGAGGAGGTCTGGGAGTTCAGTAAACTGGGAAGAATTCCCCAACAAAGTTGCAGTGCAGATGAATGATACTCACCCAACACTATGCATTCCAGAACTGATGAGAGTACTGGTTGATTTGAAGGGTCTCAGCTGGGAGGAAGCCTGGAAGATTACTCAGAGGTACTGTGTTTTGTTAATTTTTGGATGGAATTGCATGCTCACAGAGTTTCTGTTTCTCTTCCTGTGCCTTGTATGTTCTGTACAAGTTATTTAGAGTGCTCATAGATAGATGATGTTTGGAACAGTTTATTGCTGATAGGTGACAACAGGTGGTTTTGTCCATACTGATTGTCAAGTTCACACGAGTCAAATTATCTTTAGTGTGAGCACATCGATGAGTTGAGGTTCATAACTCCTAGCTTAAATGTTAACATGATGCACTGGCTGATGTCTTGCTTTGAAGTTGAACAAGTTACTACATGTGTGCACCCTGTTGTTGTTTTCCCTAACGTTCTTATGAATTGCATGCTCATCAGAATACTGCTAAATTGCATCAACAGAAGGATTTGATGTTGTGGTCCCACTACAAATGATAATCTTGCTTCAGCTTCCTCCGTGTTTTCTTTACTTCTATATATGCTGTGCTTCTCAAACTATTGATAGAATATGGAGACATACTTTCCAATTGTGGGACGAATGACAGTAATGATATCAAGTAAATAATCTGAAATATGCATTGTCAATATATCTTTCATTTATCCATATTATATTCTATTACTGAAGTGAAAGATGCCATGATACATAGGAATGCAGATGAGAAAGATTTCATGCTGTTGCACTACTGTTTATTTCCTTCTAAATTTATCAGTTAGGTGCTAATGTAAACCGTATGCTCTATTACCAAACATTTGTTCAAATATTCTAATTTGCAAAGCCCATAACTTCATCACTATATTTAACATCTCTGGAATTAACTGACTTAAGCTTGTCGAATAGAATGATAGCATGTTTAATTTTCAAGTTTTTTCGTTGAAAGTTTGTTTAACGTTCAAGTTATGGTCCAAGAAATGACCCACCAGGTAACTAATGAATAGCATTGTTGAGAGAGACATCTTTGTATGAATTGGCTGTGATATTGCACTTTTTTATGGCATGCCTGTTATGTTGCATGCCATAAACTAGTTAAAGGTCATGCTTGATGCATTGTTGTTGGAACATTAGCTTAATATTTTCAACAATTTGCTGTATCAGATTTTTATACAAAATGCTTCACATACGTAAATTCTCATGCCATTTGATAACTTGTTTTTCAGAACCGTTGCATACACCAACCATACAGTTCTTCCTGAGGCACTGGAGAAATGGAGTTTGGAGCTTATGGAGAAGTTGCTTCCTCGACACGTTGAGATCATAGAAAAGATAGATGAGGAGGTAGAATTGTGATTATTGTTTAACATCATATATTTCTCTTTGCATGAGTTATAAACTTATAATATTGTGGGCTCTCTGATATTTTTATGTTTTGGTATGTTAACCAGTTTATTCAAAAAATAGTTTCGGAGTACGGAGAAGCAGATCTTGAGATATTGCAGCAAAAACTGACAGAAATGAGAATTTTAGATAACTTTGATTACCCTGCATCGGTTGTTGAATTATTCAAGTCAAAATATGAAGCAATTGTCAAAGCGAAACAGGAGGAACTAAAAAAACAGAAGGAGGAACTAAAAAAACAGAAGGCACTCCTCAAAGAAAAAGCTGCAAAACAAAAGGTACCGGTCAAGTCCATGGAAATTCCTGCTGAAGCTACCGATGCTGCCAAAGTTGCTGAAACTGCTGAAGCTACTGAAACTGTTGAAGCTTCTGAAGTTGCTGAGGATGCAGAAAAAGAAATCTCGGAACCAGATCCTGATGAAGAAGAGGAGGATCTTGTAGCTGAGGAACCACCGTCATTCAAACCAGATCCCAAGTTGCCAAAAATGGTCCGGATGGCTAATCTTTGTGTCGTTGGGGGCCATGCAGTAAATGGTGTTGCAGAGATCCACAGCGAGATTGTAAAAGATGAAGTTTTTAACGACTTTTACAAGGTAAATGCATGAGAAGCAACTGCACTTGAACTTCTATACATAATACTAGATTAGGAATTTTATCACAATTATACCATTCAATGCCTTAATAGTAGCTTCATTCTTGAAATAACTCCAAACTATTTCACAAGTGCCTTTTTGTTCTCACACAGGCTGATGGATGTGAATTGATTTTTCCTCCATTTTTGGCAGCTATGGCCAGAGAAGTTTCAAAATAAAACTAATGGGGTGACTCCAAGACGGTGGATCCGGTTTTGTAATCCATATTTGAGTGACATAATAACGAAGTGGACTGGTTCTGAAGACTGGGTTCTGAACACAGAGAAGCTAGCGGAACTTAGGAAGGTATTTTGAATTTCAATTTGCTCTCCGCACTTTGTAGAAAAATTTACAGGTCAGGATGTTTTGACCACAATGTTCATCAAGATGTTTCAAATGATTACATTTTCATTAATCACAATCTAATGATCTAAGCACAAAAATGTCCCTACATTAAAAAAACACACGATTTGGAGACTTGCAAACATGAATCTAAATGAGATAAGCAGACTATTTTCTGTGCAGGATAAATTTATTCCATTCAGTCAGTAATCTAAAAGCTTGCAAACCATAAACATTTTAATTCTCACAAGTTATTTAATGTTTGGATGAAGGCCAGTGATACTGATTACTTATTCAAAGGCAATTTTGTTATTTCCAATGAGCTTTTCGGTCCTGACATTCTAACCCGAAAATTCCCCACTCCATGTCTCACGTGCATATAGCTTGTCTCTGCATCGATGACCAGTGCCATCTCTCTTATGGCATTTATAATTTGCAAGTCATCATTCTGTGATTTATGATTACTTCTGGAGTTACTGTGGATGCTTATATATTTTAATTATGGTATGAGCACATCAGTTGTGAAAGAAATTGGAGGTTGTGAACTATGAGATCATGACCTTAATTTCTTTCATTTTCAAACTGTCTACTCAATACAGAACCTAAATCTATTCCATTTATGGACAGATGAGATAATCTCCTATGGTTGTTTCCAAGGCCACTCTCAGATTTAATTTTCCCCCATTTCTTAAGTATACCATGTTTTGCAGTTTTTTTTTTCTTTCAAAAATATTCATTACAAGTTTGCTTTGAACTGTGCACAGTTTTCTGATAACGAAGATCTCCAGACTGAGTGGAAAATTGCAAAAAGAAAGAACAAAATGAAAGTTGTGTCGCTCATCCAAGAGAGAACAGGATATGTTGTGAGCCCAGATGCGATGTTTGATATACAGGTTGTCCTCAGTTTTAAATTTAGTAAAACTTCACTTTCCAGGATAAATCAATGGGAAATGCTTTGATCAAGTATGGTTAAATTAAGTATGGTTAAATTGTCATTTCTTATTCCAGGTGAAACGCATACATGAATACAAGCGCCAGCTTTTGAATATCCTTGGAATTGTCTACCGCTACAAAAAGATGAAAGAAATGACTGCCGAAGAAAGAAAAACAGCATTTGTCCCTCGCGTGTGTATTTTTGGAGGAAAAGCATTTGCAACGTATGTGCAAGCAAAGAGGATTGTGAAGTTCATTACGGATGTTGGAGCAACAGTGAATCACGACCCTGACATAGGAGACTTGTTGAAGGTATGAAGTCACTCTGCATGTTTTGCACATCTATTTAACAGTAAAAAAAATTGATTGGCTATATTTAATATTTTTATTTTCAGGTTGTTTTTGTCCCAGATTACAATGTCAGTGTCGCAGAATTGCTCATCCCTGCTAGTGAACTGTCTCAGCATATCAGGTATTGGGTACTCCTTCAACTCAGACTACAAATGGTACAACATTGGGATGTATACTTTTCCATTTTTTCCTTTCCATTCTCTTGATACTTGTCACCAGTTTGGAATCCGGGAATTATTTAGAACTTAGAGGGAAGAAAATTCTCAATCGGTATAATTCAGGTTAAGTATGGGAGAAATTTGGAAAAAGATCAGAAAATAATTTTTTTTTACAGTAATAAAGAAATTCACCTTCCAAAATCACTTGTACTAAATTAAATTTGTGATTTCCCAATGATGTTCTACCATGAAAAAGAGACAGAAACTTCAATTGTTATGTTATACAGTTTTAAATGCAGGGAAAATCATCAATCAGTGACATTGAAATCAGCAAGCAAAGCCTTGCTCAACATTTTTTCTCTTACACAAGTAAAATACCTTTTATGTGTTAGAAATAATGGAGAGAAAAAAATAATAATGAAACCCTAAAACTCTTGTTCTATTAGAGAGGGACTAAAGCTCTTTATATAATAGTACAAGATGGTGTTACACGTGTAACACACTAACAAACTAATATCATAACAAACTAATATAATAACAAACCTAAGATAATAACAAATCTATCTAATATCTTTAACACCCTCTCCTAAACTCTGAAGGGTTGTACCCTTAGAGTTTACACAAAGATGATAAACTAAACATCTTATTTTCAAACACCTCTAATTTATTTTTGTGAATTGATGATCGTCATCTGTCTTTTGGATCCATCACTTCGCTCCTGCTCTTCTTGAGTCAGTCGAAGTCGCTCCCGCTCTTTGAGTCAATCAGAGTCGCTCCCGCTCTTCTTGAGTCAGTCAGAGTCGCTCCCGCTCTTTGAGTCAGTCAGAGTCGCTCCCGCTCTTTGTGAGTCAGTCGGAATTGCTTGTCCACTAGATCAGATGGCGCACGTAGGGCTCACGGAGGTTCAAGGAGAAGACGGAGGGCACAGACGAACGCGGACAGGCAGCGGAGACAGCATGCGGACAATGGTGGTAGAGATTCTTTAACACCCTCTCCCAAACTCTGAAGGGTGGAACCCTTAGAGTTTGCATAAAAATGAGACGACGGTGGGGACAGTGATGGACGGCCGGTGGCTGGTGCATGCGAGCGCGGACATGCGCCAACGGAGAAGAAGAAGTAGAAGAAACGCGACGCGAATGGCGACGCAAACGTTGCAGACTAGCGCAAGAAGAAAAATAAGCTGACAGAGAAGAAGAATAAAAATGACAGTGCGCAAAGACGACAGCGCACGAAAACGACGGTGCGCGGGAACAACGGCACACGGAGACAACGGCGCGCGAAAAACAACGGCGCAGGAAAAACGATGGTGCGCGAATACGACAACGCACAGAGGCAGCGATGCTGCATAAAAAATGACGCCACTTGACGAACGACGACGACGTGCGAAGATGACGGCACGCAGAAACGATAACGACAGTAGCGTGCGAAAACGACAACGCTGGATGACTAGATTCGGAGTCCGAACGAAATCGTAATGATCCAGGAAAGAAACGCATCAAAACGTGGCCGGACGGTTGCCGAACGGTTGACGGCGGTCATCGGTGATCTCTGGCGGGTCGGATCCGGATAGACGGATCCAGGTTTGTGCGCTGACGGATCTGGGTGGACGGGCCGGGCTGGAGTATCTGGACTAGTGGGCCGGGTTGTGGATCGGATCCGGACTGGTGTGGGATGACGAGTGATGACGCGTTCGGCGCGGATTTCGTGCAGGGATGAGATTTCGCTATCGTGCGCTGGAGCTATCTCAGATTAGTGCTATCGTGCGCTTTTTTTCTTCTCAACATTCTGAATAAAATGCATTTCCCATTGTTTTGGAAGTTCACGCGCAACAGCACGCTACATCGATCAGAAGGAACACCTGTTTCCAAGTCACCCAATCCTTGATGAACGGCCCGTTCTTACCGATCACGATCGCCGCGATGTTATCGATGACCTGCAACAGGATCAACACCTTCTTCTCCCGCTCTTGCAGGAACGACCACCCGGTCCCGATGAGGACAATCACGATGTTATAGCAAACGATCTCTCTGTAAAGGACGGCGACGACACGATGATGAACGACGGTGGTGGCGGCGGAACTAGACGTGAGCACCAAATTTTACATGACAGAGCCGAAAGAAGATGATGATCCAGTGGAACCCATTCGACAACCCCCTCGCGAAGCACTTGCGCATACCGGGCGAAGAACAATCGTACATCCGTCGGGCTTCCATGCATGGGGTTCCTCTTGGAAATACGATACCTATACGACTTCGGAGCAAAAGTACACATGCGCATTCACAATCTTGGACGGGACAAGTATTTGTGTTGCCGACGTATGTCAAACGCTTGAAAAAACAAAGGAAGGCTGGTGGGTCACCTGTTGTTAACGAGGACTCCACCAAACCCAATTTAGGGATTTTTTTTTTTTTTTGATGTGTCGGAGGATGACAACGCGAACAATGGCTTAACGAAGACGTCGACAGCAACGGAGATGATAACACAGACAACTAAAAAAAAAATATGGGTACTAAAATATGGGCATCAAAAGTTCTCCCCCGCTCCGATTGAAGACATCTCAATCGGAGCGGGGAAGAGGGTAAATTTTTTTTTTTTTTTTTTGTGGATCTAGGGTTTATGGCTCTGATACCATGTTAGAAATAATGGAGAGAAAAAAATAATAATGAAACCCTAAAACTCTTGTTCTATTAGAGAGGGACTAAAGCCCTTTATATAATAGTACAAGATGGTGTTACACGTGTAACACACTAACAAACTAATATCATAACAAACTAATATAATAACAAACCTAAGATAATAACAAAATAATATCTTTAACATTATGCATTGTTAATGAGACGTGTTTAGGACACATTTAATACGAGTTGATCAATAATTTGGAGCATAGGTAACATGGCTCTTGATCATTATACTGTCCAGCCTCAAATTGTCCTATGAAAGTGGACAATTATACTTTGCAAATTACCTATGTTTTTAAATTCAAGAAACATGACTGTTGCACTGATAGCTATAGCTCTCTCTCCAACCTTTTTTATCTGTCTGATTTGCGTACTCATGTTCATATTTCTTTTACCTTGCCAGTACTGCTGGGATGGAGGCTAGTGGTACCAGCAACATGAAATTCTCGATGAATGGTTGCATTTTGATTGGAACACTAGATGGAGCCAATGTTGAGATAAGGGAAGAGGTTGGAGAAGATAACTTCTTCCTGTTTGGCGCACGAGCCCATGAAATTGCAGGGCTGCGAAAAGAAAGAGCAGAAGGAAAGGTACATTTATTATTTGGAATGTTACATTTAGTTAATCTTGCAGTCACTTTTAAAGTCCCAACATGTTTTGATTTTTTCTGAAGTACATACTTGCCTAATGAAATATATACCTTCATAAAAGTGAAGGACATACTCAATTGAATTGAATGCATATCTTTTTTCATTTTTCCTAATAGAGTATATACTCACCTAATAGAGTAAAATATTTCATATTCAGACTTAGGACTGCAGGGTTGACTTGAGTGTATAAACACCCTTATGATTTACCAGGATCAACTAAGAAAATTTAGAACATTATGCCACCTGGGTGTAGTAGACTCTTAAATCTCTGTTTGTTTCACAATTAGGATAAAATCTAAACAAAGAATAATTGCTTGTTCGGATAAATATACAAGCATTATTCATATGCTTTATTGTGAAATTTTTAGCCTCATCGGGATTGATAAAAAAAGAGTAGGATAACCTATCCTAAAGGAGCCCCGAATCCACATCCTTGGGATAACATGATTTTGTTAGATCAGGGATAAGTGTTATCCTACTTTTTTTATTGTGTAATCAAATGGAATAACTTATAAATTTGTCCTAATTCCTAACCCTATCCTGGTTCATCCTCAAACCAAATGGGGGTTTAGAGATGCCATTGAAAATTGCTTAAAACTATTTTATGTTCCTCATTCGAAATGAATTTCCATATTTTTAATGAATATCTTCTTATTCTATATATGGTCATGATGTTTTAGTTTGTACCGGATCCAAGATTCGAGGAGGTCAAGAAATTTGTACGTAGTGGTGTCTTTGGAAAACAGAGCTATGATGAGTTGTTGGGATCTCTGGAAGGAAATGAAGGGTATGGACGTGGGGATTATTTTCTTGTTGGCAAAGACTTTCCAGAATACATTGAATGCCAAGAAAAGGTTGATGAGGCATACCGAGATCAAAAGGCAAGTATTACATAAAATTTTCTTACAGAATCATTATAAGCATGAATAGTATCATATCTTGAATGCGCACACACACGTGGATGTAAATGCCCATGCTTGATAGGCATTCATGCTCAATTGGCATCCATGCATCAAAATTTACATGTGCACGGGTTTGAACTAGCATGAGTTTGAACTGTTTGATCGCTTAATTAATGATCCTCTGTAGGTTGTGCATCAGAAATATAAGGACCATCCACACATATTGTCCACATGAAAGAGCTGCATATGCATACACCCACATGCATGGCTGTCATATAAATACCCGGTAGTATATACATTTGCCATAATCCAAGGGTGCATTTGGAAACAAGTTTGAAAAAGAGTGGTTCACTTAAAGCAACTTTGGAAACATTTAATCAAGAAACATACATTTGTTTGATTTCTGAAAAGTTGTTATATATAACTAAACGTTGTTTTTTTTGCTTTTGTCAAGAACTGCTTAGGGCATTGGAAGCGAGTTTGGATTTAGTATGATTCTTGCAAAAGAAGAATATCCAAAAGTTGTTCAAACTCTTTTCCTAATGCTACCTAAACATGTTCCACAGTTGACATAGGAAACACATACATGCGAACTGATCCGTGCTCTCTTTTCCATCGTATTTACAAACTTTGTGTTCGACAGATATGGACAAAAATGTCGATCATGAATACAGCTGGATCGTACAAATTCAGCAGTGACCGAACAATCCATGAATATGCGAAAGACATATGGAACATTGAACCACTCTGTTTGCCATGAAAGATGCCAAAGGATGGGGGAAGCCAAATCTTACCACCATAAGCCCAATAAAATGGCAGTGCCTTCTCTTGAATTGTTTCTTGTGTTTTCTTGAGGCAGATGAGGTCCTGCTTAAGGCCATGCAAGTGAAGGTGCCAAATCAAGGGATGAGTATGTCATCAGTAGGTTCTTGTAATAATAGTTTCCTTCCTCATTGTGAACTTAAAGTTAGCTGCATACCATGACATTTTGCGAACTTCAATCAATAAGGTCTATGTTGATAAGGGTGGTTGTATAACACGCAAGGTTCATAATATTTTTAGTCACATGTCAATATTACATTACAATCTAATATCAGATTTTCAAGGATTATTGGAAAGAGGTTATTACACATTTTTTTAGCCATAATTGTAGTGTCATATCTTGTTGGCACCATACACCCATATTAACGAGATACATATCTTGTTAGAATTTTTTTTCATGTTCTATAAATGAATTTACACAGTTCATTGAAGTAAATATTTCTTTTTTTTAAAACACATACCTCGTTAAGGTATACTATTTAAAAATATCAAATCATGTGGTATTAGAATAGAGATTGTACTCCTTATTAGAAATAAAAAATTGTTAATCAAAATGTTTAAAGTTTAAATAACTCTTAATTTTTTTGTATGAAATATGAAAGAGAACACCTCATCACATAAATGGATATTAAGGTATCCAAGTATGTTGGTAGGTTTACTTTTTTTTTATATAGGGAAATGGTAGGCTTTTCACACCCGTATTTAAATGTCATTGAATCTAAAAAGATATGGACACCCATATCTGAATGGATATGTATCCAATATGCTGGAAGGCTTATTTTTTAGGTCTGAACTCTGAAGAACCATTGGCAATCTAGATCTACAAACACCTCATCTTATTTAGAATTCCGACCACATGAAACACTTATTGTAACCTGACATGATGTGAGCCTTCCATTAGCTGGGGAGCCCCCAGAATGAATCCACAATTTCCAAATCCAGAATAGACAAATACTTTCCAGATTCGACATTTCCTCCGCCATTCAGATATCATGATATTGATTTGTTCAGTCAGGAGTACTGTGAAGTTAAAATTTACAACTAAAAAAAAAAATTACAGCTAACATGGACATGAACAACTCCCTCATAAATAAAGAAAAATTTCATATCAATATGTACTGATGGGATTTATATCAGTACATGTCTAGATGAGCGACATATCCATAAAAAAGTAAAAAATCTTTCTTTAATTACAAAATCATTGATAGAAATCATATTAATGCATTTTGATGAACACATGTCGTTTATCCAGACACGTACTGCCCATTAGTACGTACTGATATGAAAAATTTTCAATAAATAAAGCGCAAAACATCCCCATCTCACAATAGCATTGTGGGCCCAACATAAACCCTAACAACAGCCTGAAACACAGTCTGATTTTTGTTATGCCACATTTCATGTTTCACAGACAAAACATGACATTCTAAAAAGTCCCATTGCAACCACGACCAACTGTTGTTGTTGCTGCTGGCTGCTGTTGCTCTTCCCATTGCTTCTTCACCATCGCTGAGTGCTTCTGTACCTTGGTACGATAAATCAAATACCATCTGACTATTGCAAACCACATTGCATGCTTTGCACCCTAACAGCATCAGCTGCCGTCTTGCTTTCTAGAAGCTTCTTCTTCTTAATTAGTCTCCACATCCTCCTTAGCAGCAGCGGTTGCTTTCTTCCTCTTCGATTTCAGCCTTCAACCGGGGGTACGTGGTTGTGGCCTTGTGGTCGGGGCCCATTCTAGTTTCATCACTTTTTTTTTTTTTTTTTGGAGGGTGAAAAATTGTATTGCTATAAACAAAATTGTTGTATAATATATGGATATACAAAATCACTCCCATCAAATAGGAACAAGGAGAGCAATGGGAGGGCAACACAGTCTGAGCTGTGATGCATCCCCACCACTATCCAAGTTCTCAAAAAACTTTATATTAATTTTTATCTCTTGTGTCTCCATGTAATTCTATCTCGTATTTTTTTTATATTTTTTTAATACTCGCTTTTTATTTATTTTCTTTTCACGTTTATTCACAACACTGGAATAAAGAAATTCTAATTCATTCTCTGTCATTTTCATATGCAAGGTGTTTTGCGAATGAGTTTGGGCGATGGGGATTGATTCAAGATAACTCGTGAGTTGATAACAAAACGCATTACCATATTTAGCACCCATGTGACACGATCTCAACCATCAGATCATCGATCAATTTCTCTAGCTAAGCGTGACCTTTCGTGTAAAGCGTTATATAGAAAAAAAAATTTAAGTCAGAGTTTCATCGAATATTTTTCAAACACTTTTTGTAGGCCCTCAATTTTTGTAAATTCCACTCCTTTTGAAGCTGCTTGTCAACTACGGTTCGCCACAAGATATATTTACATCACTTTTTAAACTGTTTATAGAATTATCCCAAAGGGCCTACTTACAAAAAACAAAAAAACTAAACCCGAATGGGCGTCAAAGACACATGCGATTCAATCAGAAGCAGAATGCAAAACAAGAATAATGTGGAATAGCCTTGAAATGAGTATTTGAAAGATTAAAAAAAATGAGAATTTGTATATTATAATTAATTGGTATAAAGTAATATATGGATTCCAGCTAATCCTTGAAATTAAATTATTACAGATTATTCAACCTAAAAAAATATGCGGGTCTACTGTCAAATCAATTATCATTAGTTTTTATAAATCAACTATCAAATTAAATGCCATTATTTTTTCAATTTTTATAAATCTTTATACACACCTTATTCACATTTTATCCAAACAACAAAAAATTTATTATTACATTTCTCAAACATAATAATTCAAAATACAACTAAACAAAATCATCGCTTTATCTTTATTTTATCAAAACAGTCATAAACATTAGAATAACCTAATTCTTCATCCAAAGGGGGCTCATGTACATAGTCATGGACAAATGCAAAACATCTACTGAACCAAACATGAAACACGTAAATGTTTAGGTCGTCTGCGGCGACGGTGGTGGAGAGTGGTTTAGGTCGAACCCGAGAGGCTTCTTCTGCATCTGCTCATCCCTCTCCTCTTTCTGATCATCTCCAACCACCTCCTGCACCGCCGCCTCCGCCTCGCAAGGGAGAGCCTGAGGTGGTGGAGGCGTGGAAATCAGAGGGGGTCGACGCGTAAGAGACCGCGCGATCTCAGTGACGGTCCCCGCGGCGGCGATGGACTGCGGGGGAGTTAGAGGGGGTACCACATTGTCGTCAGACACCGCCGCCGCCTCCGCCGACCACATGCGCTGCTTCCTCTTTGTCTTGGCCAGGTCATAGTGAGCCCTCATGTGACCTCCCAAGGCCGTCCCTGAAGGGAAGCACTTGCCACACTTGCGGCACCGGTGCGTCGACTGGCTCCCTGGCTCACACTTCCTCTTGTGACTGGCACGGTGTCCGCCTAGGGCCTGAAAAGAATCGAAATCCTTATCGCACTCAAAGCACCTGAACAACCTCTTATGTTCCTCCGACTTCTCGCCATTGCCGCTGACGTCTGCTCTGGACAGCAAGAAGAGGGCCTCCGCCGCTTCCCGATCCGATGCATCACATTCCCTGCGAGAGTGCCAGCTCATGTGGCCGGCGAGGGCGTTCCGAGAGGCGAAGGCAGTCCCGCATCGGTCGCAAATATATGGGAGAGACTTTGAGTTCTTGTGCCGTTTACGAGGGGGCGCAGCTTCCGAGGAGGATTGGTGGGTCGTGTTCATGTGCTGTTTATGTCCCACCATTGATGGGTTAGGGAAATAAAAAAGAATACTAGGAGAAACTCAGAAAGCAAGCAATCTAGGAAGAACAAAACTAAAAACCCTGATGAAGTTATGATCACGTCGGTTGTGATTTTCTAATTACGGTTACGTTGGGCAGCTAAATTTGTGCATGCATGAATGTTCTCAACGAACAGTACGTGTTTCTTTCTTTCTTTCTTTTTTTTCTTTCTTTTTTTCTCTAATTCCAAAAACACAACAGGTAAGACTGATAACATGATTAACATGATATCTAGATACTTTTTATAATTAACTCTTTCTTGATTTTTTTTTAAAAAAATATGGACTTTCTCAATTGACCTCGTCAATGCTATTGTTTTTTATTTGTATATTAAATAGATGAAATCTGATTTAGTGGATGATAAATTTCATCAATATATATTATTCTTATACACATTACACAAGCATATGCATGTCTTTTTACATGATAAATATTTTTGGATAATCTAGGATGCATGTCAACAAGAATATTTACTAAATTTCCATTCAAGTTAAATTTTTTATAGGGATGACAATTAATTGTATGGGTTACGTTATATGAAATTTATCCCAAATCAACTCCATGAATGGTTTCCAAAGATGATATGGAACATGTTTGGATTTCAAGTGTAAAATAGGTTTTTCCCAATCTCGCATATCCAAAAATATATAATTGTATCATTTAACATTAAATTTCAATGCGTGATTAAAACTCAATTTACTGATAAAGTACGTTGTTTATATAGGTGCGCCCACACAAGAGAATGTGTTAAATTGAAATTATAGATTAAGAGCATAACATAACAAATTGTACTGAAAATCACAAATTTTCAAAAAGTCAGATATAATCAATTAACTGTATGTAATTAATAAAACTAGCTAGCTCATCACATTATTTTTCCTCCCATTATAAATTTGGTTCTTATTGTTAGTCATGCATAAATTCATTTATGTTAAGATAACAAGAACAATAGAATATAATTTCATGATACCCAAAATACATGATCAAACAATAAACATCCAAAATAGCTATAAAAAAACACTAATAAATGATCATAATGCCCTTAATACACAAATAATATTATATAACAAGAAAGTTAAATGTGATTTTGCTCAGCTAAGTATCTGACCTGCTCGTTGTCGTCGTCGTCGTTGTCGCCTTCGTTAGGTCGTCCCTCAGACGTATCAGGAGGCACTGACACCGCGGGCGGCCAGTGGTCTCTGGACAACATTATGAGGATATTAGCGGCTTCCATAACCTCCTCCTCCACCGTAGTCGGGCTTTGGTGCTGCTCATCTCCCTCCATTGAAAAAAAAAAAAAAAAAAAAAATAGAAAGAGAAGACTGATTAACCAAAGAAATATATCAGACTAATTTATGGTGACAATAAGTTGTTCAATGTATAAGTAACATGTTAGTTGTGACTTACTGATTAACCGATTATATGTTAGTTGTGATTTACTGATTTTGTGATATTTTTAAGTTGGTTTTGAAACTGAAATATCTTTGGATTATTGTTGGATTCCGATATAACTGTTTTGATCGAGGAGAGAATCCAGCATGCATGCATGTAACAGGATTACACGTACCCGAATATCTTTAGATTAGATTCCTTTTTTAGTTTATCTTAAGATCCAAGTAAACATCACCTCATCCTATGTAATTAAGTATTCAGCCTGTTCGCAAGCAACAATTAGAACCAGATATGTGTGTGTGTGTGTTGTTTATTATTTAATTATATATATATATTTTGAATTTTTATTTTAAACTTATCATATGATTTTTTGTTCATTTCTTTAATTTAATTACTTTTTCATAATTAATTTATCTATTATACTTACTGGAAAGAGTTTTCAAATCATGAAAAACAATTTTACATTTTATTCTTTAACAAATTAAATTAAAGTTCGTTATTATCTAAAATCAATATTTTTTCTCCTATTCTTATCTTTAGATTTTAAATAGATAATCAGATTATATAAATCTACCTATATACTGGCCACAATTGTTCAACTTTGTTCTTTCTAACATTTCATTTTCAATTATATTTAGTTATTTATGATATTTCATTTTATATTAAGAATAAGAATTGAAAAAATATATATCCTTAATATCAATATATTTAAAGGATAATGTGGCATATTCATTGAATCTCTCTATATGTGTGTGTGTGTGTGTATGTCCATAGTCACTCGGTCTCATAAAATATGGAATAGTTTTTTAATAGAGGTTTTTCTTTCATTTATATCCCTAAAATTCACATTTTGTCAAAATATCCTTAAGATTTGTTATTTCATAAAATTAATGAGAAATTTTGACAATACAAAGTTGGTTGAGAGGCATATATACAAAAAAAAAATAGTTGTAACACATTCCTTTCATTTGTAATTTCATAACAAATTTTACTAATGATTTATTTAATAATATTAATATTTTTTATTATATTATTTATATATATATATATAACATGATATATTATATTGCATATAAACGAGTTATAAAAATGAAGGTGCGGGTTTAAGAAAACTGTTTCTTATCTGCACATCTTGTTTAGAAGAAAACTAGTTTCATTCCCTATTCTAATGAGATTCTATTTGATTTACAAAGAAGATTATAATTTTGGGTTTATGTAAATTTTCATTTTCATTTTTTTTATTTTATTTCTATTTTTTATTTTTCATATTTTTTTCTTATTTCTTTTATTTGTGTATTATTTTATTTAAAAAAAACTGTTGTTTATTTTTATTCTTATTTTATTAAGTTATGTTATCTTATCTAAAAACTAATGATGATATAAATTAAAAGAAGATTTTAAAAAAAATTGATCAAGATAACATCTGTGTGACATGTGGGGCCCCATATTAGGTCTCGTCTAGGGCCTCACTTAAGATGATAATTTTTCAGGGCCAGCCCTGTATATGGATGTATCTGTGTGCATGTCCTCATTATGCACCAAAAAATTATTCTAGAATCTAGGCTTTGTATTGGAAGGTTAAAAGTGTTGAAAAAATATATACCTGCATCGTGGATCGGAGTAGAAATAACGAAATAAAAAGTACTATCTAAATGATACAGGGGTTTATCATAAACCGTTTATGTGGTTCAACAAATTGAGGTCGACTATATCTAGGGATGGAGGATGAGAAAATGTATGCTTTATATTTTTTAATTCAGTTCTATGTGGTGGTGGGGATATAAATCTAATTCTTCTTCTCAAACCATATGATTACACTGATCAATTGCATGAGAAAATCCAATTCACAAGTACTCATAGCCTGACACATAACCACGATGTCTCACATGAAATACAAAATTATAGTATTGTCATTACAAGTGAATATAATACACACGAGTGTTGGAAAAAAATAAGAGTGATGAAAATAACATCCATATTGAACCATGTTTCCACTTATATTAATTTTAATTATGCTTCTTTGATAATCCAAAAAAACTGAATGCATGACATAAAGAACCGAGGGCAGATCCTTTGAGGACTGGATCTAATTAGGAAGAACATTACACATGAACAACATTTCATGGATGGAAGCGGGTTTATATTTTTTTTCAGCTTTCTAATGTTATATTATGGGGTTATTCATAGAATTAACTCTCCTTTAAAAATAGTTAATACTTTTGACACTGTAAACCCGAATTAGCAAATCTGCACGTAATGATTAGTGGGAAGCTTCCCACATACACAGGGAGGGCAACTCACCGACTGACCTGCTTACTTCCTTTCAGTCAACCCGGGGAGAAACCAATCTTCTTGATTTTGATGTATCATGTATGGCCTGACTTAAGGACAACACTCAAAGCTGATAAATCAAGGCTACCCTTTGTTCGTACAAGGCCCTAATGTAACCTTTTTGTGCCCTTTCAGTTATTGGATCCTATGGGTAGACTGATTAATATCAAAGGGATGGAGGTCGACCTGGTTTGTTCTTCTCTCCTTGGGTGTTAATTAATTCTATCAATTGAATCCACTATTATGTACTTTTCTTTAAACTTTTAGTAAAATTTTCATATATAACAATACAAAATTGATTTACCAAAAAAAAAATCTGCACGTTATATAACCAGATTAATTAATTAGTAGCTATAAAGTGGCACTGCCATGTACACAATGCGATCAAGAAACAATTTTGTCCTATTATTTTTTGTTTTTTTGGTTACTAACTTATACTCATGGATAAAAAAATATTATTTGATCATATGCACACACTTTGAGGAGAATCATATTAAAACTGAATTATTTTTTAGTGGTGTTGGTTATAAAGATTACCATGCATTTATATGATGGTTTAGGAACACAAAATGGTGGAATTAATGTGTAAATATATATATGGGGATAATATTTGTTTTATGATCCTGCAGCCTGGAATTAATAACTTTTGGGCGCATGAACTACCATATAACACATATATTCAACTTTCCATTATATTTTTTGCGCGCAGCGAGTAATGGATCATTTGCTTGTTTTTTTATGCTGATTTTTTTATTTATGTTTAAGATCAATTAGACTAGCAAAAACATGTTTATTCATCAAACATAATGACATAATTCATTTAATAAAATAAGAACCATGCAAATATAAACACAAGTAAGAGATCTTCAACTCCCCATGCCCCTCCCAATGGTAAAGCACTTGCCACACTTATTGCATCGGTGTTCCCTGCCTCTGCCTCTGGACAACAAGAGGAGGCCCTCAACCGCCTCGAGCTCCGCATCCGTGTTCGTGTCCATGTCCGTTTCTTGGGTTATTTGTTGTTGTCCGCTTTGAATTCCACTTCCGTGTCCGTGTCCGTGTCCGTGTCCGTTTACAGATTCATGTATTTCAGTTTCAGAGGATTGGTTATTCGGGAGGCCCATGGAACTCCGTTTATCTCCCCCCCCCCCCCCCCCCCTTCATTGAATTAATTGAAAGAGATAATAAATACTTAGCTTGAAGAAAGTCAGAAAGCAAGCAAAAAAATACTTGATGCAGAAGTGATAAAATATATATAAAAATATATATAAAAAAATGTTAATTTTTTAATAAACACTTTATATGCGTGCTAAGTTGCATATTTATTTGGAATCATCGAAATCTTATTTAATAAAAAAAATTATCATTTGATAATTATAACTAACACACACAACTTATAAAAATTAAAATTAAAATCTAACTTATAACTAACACACATAACTAATGAAAAGAAATGACAAGTATTTAAATGTAAATAAGATTTTCGATGATATGCAAATAATTGATTGTTACTAATAGGCTACTCTTTGTAACAATGTAACCTAACTTAATGCCTACAATAATAGGCTAATCTTTGTAATAATGTCAATAATTGATTATTTTTCACTCTTTTCATATTTGTTACTAATTAAATTATTATATTGATCGAGTTCCTCTATAACTATCCCGTTTGGATATGGAATAGCCCAAGGAATAAGTGAGAATAAAGCAGAATATGTGTTTTTTGTTGTTTGGATGCAGGGAATACATAGAGATAAACTATATAGGAATAAACTGGTATAAAGTGGTATATGGATTCCAACCAATCCCTAGAATAAAAGTTATTACAGGTTATTTCACCCAAAGAATATGTGGATCCACTGTCAAGTCAACTGTTATCACTTCTAATAAATCACATTTCAAATCAACTATCATTATTTTTCACATTCTATAAATCATTATCCACATTTTATTTACATTTTACCCAAACAGTAAAAAAATCATGATTACGTTTCTCAAAGCGAATAATTTAAATCACAACCAAACACCAAATCATTTTATCTTTATTTTATACTCATTTATGCCGGAATAACTTTATACCCTAATAAGCCTTATTCTGTATCCAAATGGGATAGTTTAAGGTTGATGTATGATATGTATTTAAATGAAATATTTATTTTACTTTTTATTACATTAAAATGTAATCAAGATATAAATAAAAAAATTCATACATACAATGAAATCTCTCTCTCATATCCCCTCCCCCTTCTACTGCCTCAGCATTCTCAGACGACCTCCTCTTTCTTTGCTTCTCTCTGCTTATTCTCTCCATCCTCCCCCTGCTTTTACTGTTCCCAGCAACCAATTTTTTTTCTCAATTTAGTGAGGATAACCTCTCTTTCTCAATCCTCATTTATTTCTTTTGCTTCCAAAGGGGAAACCCTAAATTAGATGGCACCAAGAGTTTTTAAAAAATAATTAACAAAGGAGTTTCTAAATGAATATTTTGTAGTTGTATTTAATCAAAGTCCAAACTGTATGTCCAGATAAATAGATAAACTTAATGATCCATTATTCACAATATAATTCATAATCTAAATAAAAACTCAATTTGTTAATATATGTCAGAGCTAGGTATATCTTTTATTAATTAGGTGCATTAAATCAAAGATACAAGGAATTCGAAGGATGCTCCTGTTGGGTAGTGGAATATGGGAGAATAAACTCGGGGATCAAACACCCGACCTCCCCTTGGGGGAGGATGTGTCTCGACCATCCCGTTAAGGGGTCTTCCACATTAGACTCATATGTTAAATCAACTGTCATTAACTCTTATAAATATCTTGAATTTAACGTATGAGAAAAAATTGTCTACAACCAATACCTTGAATTTTTTAAATTTATTTATGTATAATATAGTATATCATGTTATATATACATAAATGGTACATAAAGAAATTTTTAATAATGATTAAATCATTTATAAAATTTAAAATAAAATATAAAATAGATATGTTACAACTAAAAATGAGTATTTCACCACCCCTATATTGTAAAAATACACCATTTGAAACTCTAAAACCAACAATATCACTCTAATTCATTTCAACAAAAAAAAATTATATCGCTCGAATGGATATAGTTTATGTACAATTTAAATTATTTAGAATTAGATATGCAACTTGAATGGGTTGACCCAACCGAAATTTGGGTGGGTTTGGGTTAGGGTGTTAGCGTTCGGGTACAACCCGAGCAATCGGGACCTAATTTGGGTTGTGTTTGTGTTGTGTTTGGGTTGAGGATTCAGGTAATCCGAACATAAAATTTTCATATCTAAGTAAAATGTTTTAAGTAAAATTATAATTTTTTAATGTGTATGACAAAATTTGAATTATACAATTTATTTTTATGTAAAATCTTTCACTTTTATAATTTTCATATATTTGTTTTTATATAGAATCTTTTCACTTCTATGTGTATGATAAAATGTTTCTCATCTTTATCTTTTTTTTTTATTTTTGTTGTGCGGATAATTAACTCTTGTAATTGTTTAAAATAATACAGTTTTTAAGTTAAACTCAAACCCAACTCAAGCCTCAACCCAACCCGAATCAAACCTGAACTCAACCCGAACAAAGCCCTACGGGTTGGGTTCTCCAACCTCAGGTTGTGTTTAGGTTGACCTTTAACCCAATCCAACTCGCTCGAGTTGTACCCCTATTTAGAATTGTATTATTAGAAATAACAAATCTTGAGAGATATTTTTCTAAAATATGATTTTTTTTAGAGGCATATATACAAATAAACATTATTATTTGATGGATATTGAAGATATCATCCAATTTATGTATAGATACAAAAAAAACAAAGAATTATATTTTTAGGTTGAGCTCTAACTCAGATTGCGGTGATCAGTAGCTTCTTGAAAATATATTTTTGATATATACTTATGACTGTGAAATATTTCTTTTTTCCCGAAAATGATTATTTGAAAATGAAAAGTGAGATCAAATGTTAAAATTCATATTTAACACAAAATTATCTTTTTATTATCTATATTCAATTATTATCTCAATGAAAATCCAATAAAAAATATTAACAACAAAAAATATGATCACTTGCCACAAGCCTACAACTAACATCATTCATTCAATACATCTTTAAAATGATAAGATATGATCAAGAGACTAAATATTAGTTTTGGATCATAGATTTTAACAAATTTATTAGGAGTAAATATGTAAAATTGGGTTACACAATTAAAACACTTTTGGTTAGTAATATAGACTAGTCTTCCTCACACACGATAGATAGTTGAAATTCATAAACTATCGTTTAGAATTTTTTATTTTTAAATCTTTATAAACTATGTTATTTAGTTATTGATCCCTCCTTTCTTTAGGTTGCATTTTAAGTTTTCAATTGATCCCTCCCTCCTTTATAAACTTTTTCTTTTTCATTATTAGTCCCCGGGCAAAACATCAGTCTACTTGAGACCAATGGATAATTAAAATTCATAAACTATTCATCCTCTAAAAGAAAGAAACTTTTAATGAAACCATTTTCAATATTTTTATAACAAGATATCAATTTTCTTATTCACTCCATTTTCAACTCACATCATTTGATAGTTCAAATAAATGATGGTGTGCAATGACGTAACCAAAATTCTATAACAGTGGGAGAAAATCTCATATAAATGAGATTTTAAATATAAATAAATACTAAAATAATAGTAGGTTAAATGTAAAAAAAATTAAAAATATAAATATGTTAGATTCTCAAAAAATCACTAAATCTTTAATTAAATAAAAGTTTAGAACCGTGTAAAATAATTTTTTTAATGGCATCTAAATCTTTAAATTTAAAATTCTAAACTCACTTAAAATATTTAATTTGATATTTCAAAATTTTCAAATAAGAAAAAATTATTTAAATCAACATTCAATGAAAAATTCTTCAAATTTGTTTATGTAATCATTCTCCTTGTGCTTATGTAATCAATCATAATTAAACAATTACGGCTATAAGCGGAATGCTATCTCGGATTGAAGGGGGGTGCATATGCAGTGTTGAATAACAAATTGTCACTGAACACCTAGCAATGCAAATGCAGTTCTATTTTAGGTTCTTACATATCAGGAATCTAGATTGTTAGAAAGATCAGAGCATGTAGGAACAAATGAATAAAAATAGAGCATAATCATACGTACATTTTGTCCACGAACTAATAAGAAAAAAAACTTCTTAAAAAAAATATGAAAGAAAAGGCAGATCACTAAAAAACATAGTTTACAGAAACATAAAAATAAAAATTATATTTCATAAATTAACGATATTCAAACGAACTTTTGACACATGGACTAATAACAAAATAAACCTTCGAAGTTGAAACTTAAAAAGAAGGAAATAAATTAATCACTAAATAACATAATGTAGAGGGACTTCAAAATAAAAATCCTTATTTCTTTTGTCACCTGTAGCATATGTTCTTGTCTGCTGCTGTTGTCCAACCTATGCTTCGCGTAGTGGTGATGGACACCCCCATTCACTGGGGGAGTCAGGTTCTTGTCACACCGACAGGAGAGAAAAAAAAATCATAACAACCTCATAAAATATAGCTTTTTTGTTGTATGACTGATGGCGATGGGTAACATTTCTACAATACAGTTTTCAAGTCTCCTGCAACCCAGAAACAGTCCGTCAACCACTTACTCCATTATCATATTATATACTATACTATTCGTGTAATGAAAATCAAATAAAAAAAATATTTTTCAAAGGAAAAAAAAACATTAGTACATCTAAATATACATTCATTTTTATAATAATACATGTTCAATACATGAATGTATATTTACAAAAAAAAATTGAAGAGGACTGCTAACATGACTACATGAAACTTGACGTATCATTTCAATAAGTGTTCAGAAAAGGCGAGACATGAAAACTTTCCATGTATAGTAAAACAAATAACTTTCCATTCATCAATTGATGCAAAGACTTGCTGAAAATGTTCATCTGAGTCCCATGAGAAAAGGCAAAAATAACCAAATCTCAACCCCCCAACCTCCCAACTCAAACTCTACAGGTACAAAAAAAAAGAAGACTTTTGGCTTCCCCCCCAAAATAATGTACAAAAGAAACCTTACCCAGCGAAGCCGCCTCAGATTCACCACCCCTTGTGGTGGTGGTTATCCAAGGCCTCCTTCCCAAACACCTCCTCAATCACATTGTATGTCGGCAGAAAATCTGGATCTTCCTTCGACCTGGACATGTAACCAACATCCCACACGTTGATCCCAAAATCCTCGTCATGAGGAGACTTGTGGTCATCATCGTTAGAATCCTGGTGTTGTACCTCATAAGACGTGCACGAGTCATCTCCCGCCCCATCAGGAAGGTTGTCCTTCCCCTCGTCCTTGGAAACATTGTAAACCACACACTCATCGTCTTCGCATTCACCACCATCATCAATGCTGTGATCCGAATCACGGCCATAAACATCATTGAGCAGATCAGGGGTAGACTCCACGACGGAGTTGTCTTCCTCCCCCTCCTCGGAAACCGAAAACTCAAAACGATCACCCTCCTGCCACTCATCATTGTCGCTGTCGGTGTTCAGAGGAACCACCCTGTTCTGCCCAGCCCTCTTCCGCAGCATGAACACGTTGAAGTAGTAGCTGACAAGTTCCGTGTAGCTTCTGGAAGGGAACACCTGGACGAGGTAGTCCCAGAAGTTCTTGCCAATTGAGGCTGGGTTTGAGAACACGACACCATGGAACACGCGCTCCTCCTCCTCGGTCCATCTCTCTGAAACTCCTTCTCCCATGTCAAGGAAACCCAACAACCCGAACCTCTCCAACCCGAGAGTCTTCATCATGTCCCCTCTCGCTTCACTGACACGCTGTCTCACACATCTGATGGAACTTTCGTCGAGACAGTTGCATTCAGTTCTTCCTTGACCAACCATCCAATCTTTAGAATCAGAATCAGACATGGGAAGTACACAAGTGCCCAAGAACTTGTCCGTCACACCATCAGTGACTCTGGCACCACATGGAACCCATTCTGGCACTTCTGCTTGGTGATCTGGTCCGATTGGTACGAGTTTTCGATGGGGACTATCAATAGGATCCCACTGATCAGGTGAAAAAATCAGTCGCTCCAATCTAACGTCTTCTTGGCTTGTATTGCACGTGGCCCATGAAAAGGAGGAGAGGGTGACCGGAAAATTTGGATTTGGATCCTCAAGCCCGACACAGGGTGTGTCATTCTCAAAAACCTTTTCAGCAGCAGCCAGAGGAAGTTCAGAACCGCTGATGTTTACAAGCCTATCCTCATCTTGAGATACATGGAAGCTTTCTTCTCCTTCATAGTCATATCAGATTGATGTAAATAAAAAAAGATGTCTCATATGCCTCATCATCACTGGACATTGGTAATTCATCTATATATGTATACCTGAAATATTTGGTTTCCCCAGGATTTCACCAAAGGGGAAAATCTCATCAAATGATGCGAGGTGACCCATGTAATCCACTTGTCGCTGATGTTTGTGAGAAAGTTGGTAAACCTCATCATCATCAAATGAGCGTTTGTTATGTTTGAGCACCATGTTTGGCCTGCAAGACAACTAACTAAATTGATCGCCCATAAACCCCAAAAAAAAATCTGGCATAAATTTATGGTGTAACAATGAATGACCAATATATAATTATATCTTGCACCCAATCAAATTAACTCAGAAAGAAAAATTAGCGGGAAAAATATGCCATGGGTGATCAACTGGGCCAACTTTAGTTTCTTTGCTTGATGAATCATGCACACTGAAGTGGCCGGAAAAAAAATTTAAAGTCAAAGGCCCAGCTTTAAATAAATTTACAGTCATGTATCGGTCCAACACATAAAGAGAAGAGAGAGAAGAAGATAGAAGTCAAGGGAAATACAAAAGGAGAAATAGCTTTCTTCAACAGTAACACCAGTGTTATTAATACACTGCACTTCAGTGTGCCTCAAGCACAAAGTGAAGCAAGGTGCACTCTTTGGAGTTTGTAAAAAAAAACAAAGCAAGGCACAGCACCTGAATCAAGTCTTGCGCCTTCTTGCACTTCAAATTGTTTCATTCATTTTTTTTGGTGTTTCTTTTGCCCTCAAATGAAATACTGCCACAGAAAATTTCCTCCCCCACCCCCCAAAACATCTCTATTGTTTAGTTTTGTTACGCATAGCTACGCTTGTAGTTGTAGTTATTATGAAGGTGAAGTTTTTGGTTAATTCTGTTGGTTAGAATTGACATTTTTTATGGTTGACTTGAAAATATGACCGCTTTACAGTTGTCTTATTTGTCTGAGTTTATCTGATGCATAGTCTTGTATATGTAGTAAATAGCTTTATTTTCAAAGAATGTATGGTGCTTAGTTATTTGAATGATGCTTGTCTTTTTTTTCTTTTGATGTTTTAAGTTGAGATATTGATGATCTGCAATCCAAGTCAATGAAGCTTATGCCTTAAGCGCTTCAGGTGCAAGGGACCCCCTAGCATTTTTACCCTTATTTCTTTAGTATCTCCTTTGTTAGGGATAGCGTCCAAGGGCGACGGCGAAGAAAGAAGATGGAACAATGCATCACAATTAAAACATTGTGAACCAGGCTTGAGAGCAAAGGCCCACATGATTTGGGTTAAAAAGCGAGTCAAGCATAGAAAGCTCGTAGACACGTGTGAGTCATGTTCAAGGTGGAGGTCAAACCAAAACTTCAGAGATGAATGATAGATGCACATGATAATTGAGTCAAAGTTTTTATTGAGAAGGAATTTGGAGCATATTATTATAAAAGATGCCCCGAACAAAATGAAGACGAGGGATCTCCTAAGAAACTGAGTCAAAGCATTAACTTGGTATTAAACTTTTCACTAAGTCTATAAATGATTGATGCATGAAGAGGCAGGGACAGGCTAGTGAATCAAAAAGATAGGGTGGGGTAAACATCTATAGGACGAAATTCCACGCAATTGCCTGAGATAGTTAAGATTTAATATCAAAATTATACTTGGATTAGACAAAGTCTATCTCTTGATATCTAGTCAATTGTTGTAGCTAAGATTACTTGTAAGTTGTAATAGTTTGTTAACAGGTTGTTAGGCTATTTATTTATTAATAAATATCCAGTAGTAGAGATGACTCTGAATGGTAATGATAATGGAATAGCAATAGTGCAGGGATCTACAGAAATAGTGAAAGGGCAAAACTCCAGTTTGTGAATCTCTTGTAAGTCATGTATCTCACCCATATTATAATAAATTCTCTCAGACTAGACACCGGCAATTAGTATCAGAGTGACATGGGTACTAATATAATATCATTTCAAACCAATATGTTATAGACCCACTTCCAATATATTTAGTTCAATCAATTTACCTCAGCAACAATAAATGCAAGAGCATTGCAAATAATTATCCAAAAAATCTTTGCCCCAACTTACAATCTAAACATTTAAACACACAATGCTATTATTTGCACACATTGTATTCTAACAGTCAGGAATTCATATTATTTAAACAAATCAAAAACATAAATTTCACATCAATGAATAACTGTAAATTTTAAAAATTAACCAATCAATAGAGAGAGATACAAAGTTTAATCATATAACAAAAGTAACAATCTCAATTATGCATGCAATTAAAAATACCTCCGAAGAACTTGAATTGAGCGTGCTATTAACAATTCCAAAAACACCCCAAATCAATTTGCGTAATGGACAAAACAGACCCCAATAAATATAAAAAAATCAATCCGAACAGGGAACGAACTACAGAAGAAAAGCCCTAACTTTCCCCTAAAAGATTGGATCGACCGGACGAGAGAGAAATCAAACACGGAAACGAACGTAAGTGATCGAGAAAACTTTTCACAAAAGAGGTATATCGGAAAAAGATCAAATCGAACCCCAATCGGGACGAAGATCTACAAATCGGTCAACGAAACCCTAACCCTAGATCCGATTTGACAAGCAACGAAAACGAAAACCCAAATCGAACGAAATACCAGATCAAAGATCAACCGATCGATCTGTATCAGAGATCGACGGATCAGGAACGAAAGGACACGATCGAAACCCTAACCCGAGATTCCGATCGAGGAGACGGGGAGGGACGAAATAGGGATCGATCGAAAGGGGAGAACGAGATGAGATCGAATAGGATGGTTGGATCGAGAGGTTATATCAAGATCCGATCGAAATCGGAGGAAAATAAGGGACGATTATAAAACTAGGGTTTCAGATCCCCTTTTTTTCGAGTGGCCTAAAATTTTCCGATTTATTCGGTTTTTTATTTTTATTTTTTCGGCGTATATACCATAGCCCAAAACATAAGAACCACTAGGGACCCGTTTAATATTGGCGTGAATGTACTATTTTACCCTTTCATGATAAAAACGTGACGAATTTGGTAACTGGTTTCAGAGAGGAATAAAAATAAAGGTAAGGGTATTTTGGGAAACTCGTCTTACACGTGAGTGGTATGTATTTGTGTGATGAGTCGATCGTGAGCCGTCCGATTAGGGAGAGAGAGGGAAAAAGAGTTACGGCTCTGAATCTGTGGGCCGCACGTTGCACGCCGCAATTTGGGCTTTTGATTTGGATGGGCGTTCAAACTCTCAGTCTCTCTCTTTCCATTATTATATATTACAATATATAAAAGGGAAAAATCTTCTTTTGGGTTCATGAGATCCTCTTCAAATTATAAAAATTTCTTTTAAAATCACAAAATCATCATAAGTTCCCATAAAATGTATATGATTAACGAATTTAGTCATCCGATTAAAAATATACTAAAATAAGTCATCAGAAATTTACTAAAATTGAATTCAGTCTTGAAATAAGCATAACACCTTTATTATAAAACTTTGATTTGTTTAATAAAATTTAAATAACTCAGTATATTTTTTGAGATAATCAAATGGATTTTTTATGATTTTAAGAAGATTTCAGATAGTTTAGACGATTTTTAAATTTCATATGAGCTTTTATTCGATTTTCATAAGTTTTGAGGGAGTTATATCGATTTTTTTCAACAAAGAAAATAAATTTTAAAATGGTATAACAGTAAGGGTTAACCACACATCTGGTTAGTTATAGAGAATATTATTTAATAAGATAGGGACCTAAGGGGATTTATCAATTTTATAGAGACTTTTTTTAATTTTCACAAGTTTTTAGGGAGCTAGATAGATTTTTCAGTATATAAAAATAAGTAACTAAGCATATATTTTACATATTTTATTATAAAATATATATATACTAAAATACATTTAATTCATTAAATCATGTATTTCATCTTTTTTTTAAATGTTATTCATTAACCATATATATATATTTTGAAGAAAAAAAATGTATGAGGGCCACAAATGGGACTTTAAATGGAGTTAGACATATGATTTTCCTTAATTTTGAGGGCATCAATCCAATTCATATGTTTCTAATCAACGTTTATATATCATATCACTAATATATGAAATTGTCTAATTAAGTATATATATTATCCTACATATTTCACTTTTTAAATTAAAAATATATATATCATTAAATAAATATATAATTCAACAAAAAAATTATAAAAAATGGGTGGGTTACCAATGAGACTATAAAAAGCCAAAGGTAACATTTTTTTTCTAAAAAATAAGCATTGTTTATTTGTATCCCTACTTACAAATTACAATACCACTAGTGAAGTATATTCTTCATTATTTAAATTATGTATGTTTTATTTTGATGAAAGTAAGCAGTATATAATTTATTAAAATACATGTTTAGTAATAATTGTGTTATATACTATATAAAATATATATATATCTAAAAACAACCAAAACATTTGGGAACTTGGGAACTGAATGTGAAGATGTAGGTGTGAGTTCGCTAACATTTGAGAAGACATGTGAAATTTGAGAAAACACATCATATTATATTAAGTTTTTTTTTAAATTTAAAATAAAATTTGATTATAGATTTGAGTAAGGATCGAAGATAGCCTTAGAAACTCATTTAAGTGAGAATTTTCTTTTGCAAGAATACAAATAGTCAATTGTGTTTTCAAATCATTGTGAAAAAAAAAAGGTTAATTAAAAAAGGGTATTTAAACTTTTAATATGAATAGTAAATTTAAAAAAACAAAAAACAAAAAAGTGAAATTCTTAGTAATCTAGTTTTAATATATATTTTATACGAAATCATCATGCTTTTTAAAAGGATTTTCAAAGCCCCTGAATCAGAAAACTTGTGAACACAAGTTAAAAAAAAAATTCTAGTATATATTAACTGCATAAAAATGAATGGTCACAGTCCAAGGATTACAAAGATATCAGTCACAGTAGATGCTTTTACAATAAAACACAAAATACAGTCCAACAACCATTTGAAAAATGATGGATGGAAAGACAACACCTTGTCATGCTTCCCCATACCAAGATTGTAACTCAAAACAGCAGAAACAAGAAACAACAAAAGGAACAAACAAAGCAGAAACCCTCACCAAGATTTCATTCAACTTATATAATATAAAAATAAATATTTGATAAAAATATGAATCTATGACTCGATGAACAATATGGTCTCATAAAAGCATCAATTACATCACAAAAATGGTTTGGCTGAGACACCCATCCACTAAAAAATGGCTCAACCACTTCTTTTGAAGAATGTGAGAAAAATCATCACAAAATCTCTGTTGTCGCTCACTCAGGTGCTCTTCTGACTCCTAAAGCTCTCTTTCATCACCGTGAATTTCTTCTTGCATTGGTTCACAGTCTTTCCAGGCACAGCAGCAGCGACTCGCTCCCACCGTTGGGCGGTCTCCTTCGGGAAAGTCTTCAACGCCTGAATAAGCGCTCTCTCCTGTACTGCAGACCAAACATCTTCGGTGCTCGACGACGCAACATCCGGACCTGAAATTGGGACATTTTCGGTCAGTGTAGGAGTCCCATTTTCAACTTCGCGATCTTGTCTGGTCGTAAGAGGTGAACTGATGACCGGAGCTGGCTTTCTCTTCTCAAGAAAAGAATCAAAAGCTTTCGAGGAATCGGGCTTCTGGAGGAGGACTGTTTTTGTTGCCTTGAGAATCTCCTCCACAGATCTGCCTGTGCCGATATACTCTGAAATAACTTCCCACCTCCGAGACGTCCCCTTCGGATACTTCTGCATTCCTTTCCTCAACATCTCAATCTCCTCTTTGTCCCAAGGCCTCTCTTTCTTCTCATAACCACTCAACGTGTTTTCGGGCTTTGCGGGAGGCGGCATTGCCCCATTTTGCACTGACCCATTTGGCTGCTTCTTCTTCTCGTCATCTCCTCTCAGTGCAGATTTTAAAATTTCTGCTCGCTCGTTGTCCTCTCCTGTCTTTTCCAATTCATCACACAGGCTCCTCAGTTTCTCTGTTTCAAGTGACATGCATAACGTCTCCACATCATCCCCAGAAACACCAAGAACTTTCTTGGAAACAATAGATGATGATAATGAGCGTAGACGTGTCCTTTCTTTTCGCAGGAGTTTCTTTTCCTTCTCTTTAAGTTTTTTCTGATTCAAAGCAGCTTCAGCAGCCCTCTTTTCCTCTTCTTCCTTCCTCCGTCTCTCCTCTTCAACAGCCTTTGCGGCCTCCTCTTCCTGCCGCTTCTTTGCCAGAATCTTTGCATCCTTCTTCCTCTGCTTCTCAGCTTTTTCCTCTTCCTTCCTCCTGAGGATCCTTGGATCTTTCTTATAAGCATTGTCAACAAGAGAGCGGATTCTTACATATTCTTCCCTCCTCGCCTTCTCTCTCAATTTTGCATTCTGCCTTTCCATCCACCTCTTATGATCGCGAGATTCAGCTTGCTCTAGATCAAAATCATCTGCATGTGGGAACTCTCTCCAGCTCTTGAAGTAATACCAAAAGTCATAGAAGCTGTCCACTTCTGCCAGTGAAGAATTATCGTCACCCAGAGACGGCACCGGTTGGGTGACCGACCATCTTCCATTGCGCAAGAATACTGGTCCAAACACCTTGAAGAAATCTTGAGGGGCACAATCAGTCGGAATCTCATCGTCAAACTCGTCAGTGGAATCGTAGATCCTCCTCTTCACAGGATCTATGAGAACCTCATAAGCTTCTTGGATAGACTTGAAATGGGCTTCAATCTCATCCTTCTTTGCTTGTTTTGCTTCCTCGGTTTCTTCGGCAAGAAGAAGGGCAGCCTGCTTGTCAGGGTGGTGCTTTAAGGCTGTCTCACGGTAGCTTTTCCTTATCTGTTCTTCAGTTGCAAGGAAACGGAGATGACCCAAACCCAATAGCGCGTAATGATCCTGCTGATTGTCTTCATTGCCTGATTTCTTTTTGCCTTTACTGCTGTACCCAGAAGATGGCATATAACTATGGCCTTTATCATCAGACAACACGCTTTGGTCATCCGTATCAGCATCTTCTTCCTCATCCAAGCCAAGAGCTTTAAGTGCAGCGGTGTGAAATGAATGTCCAGCAGGTTCAAAATTGACAGCCTTCACGGGAAGGCTATTTGATGAGACATAAATGGCCTCGCTATTGACAATCTCAGGAGAATAAGTAATCCGAAGGAGAGTGACATGTGCATCCATGGTGTCCATAACAGTATATATAATGCTGCCACCAAATGAAAGATGATGCAATTGAACAGATACAGAATTTCCAGGGACAAGTTGTAGCCAGGTCCCTCCAAATGTCTTTGAAATATTGGAGATGGATAAAATTTAGAGTAACAGCCAGGCTCCAATCTGCACTGCATCCATGATAGAAAAGTCACAAATGATCATTAATTAAACAAAAACACAGCAAAAAGAAGCAACTGCAAGGGAGAATGACAACCTAAACCACAAGCATATCATTCCATATGCAATCATGCACTATAGCAACTACATTTTTTACAACATACAATCAAAGCCTGCAGTTAAACGATCATGATAATAATTATCTACGGCTGCCTACATAAATGTTCATATATGTCCACGGAAAAAAAATCTCATGATTTGCATTTTACACAACAAATATTGATTAAGATGTCATCCCATTTTGCTGAAGAATTAACATGAACTGAAGAAAATAAGCATTCAACATGGAGTGAAGCTCTGACAAGGTGATAAATTCAGTAATTTGGCAGGTGGATACCTATGGTGCTGTACCATTCATATCATATATCCATTAGAAAATTGACTCAAACATGTCATTCTCAAATCACATGTAATTAGTTCCACCATCTGCCCAATTAATTGTTGTCCATTCCCTCACCAACCAAATTATTGTCCATAATGCCATGTAATATTCGTGTCTAAATTTTTTTATTACTAAACGGTTTAAGTTTAACTTTCTTTTAGTGACAAATAATGACATGCATGGACATTAATCTTCACTGGAGAGGAAAATACCTCATTTAGCTCCACTCTTCATCCACTGTAATCAACTTTAGAAAAAAACTAAAGAAAGGAAAAAAGGATGAAAAAGTAAAACCATGAATTCAGGATTGAAGGAATCTTTCTAACCCTGAATATCCACAGACTGACTACAAATCAGCCATGACAGACATGCTATAAATTTAGTTTAAAACTGATGCATTGGTATGGAGAAAGGATGAGATGGGACTTATATGTAAGCATATCATGTTTCTCTCAATTTCAAAAACCATTGCCTGACATATTTGGAATTGATGTTATCAATGAAGAACAAGATGAGATTCGCATGCATAACATGTTCTCTCTTGAATTCATATTTGATTGCTTCATGCATATTGTAGATTGTATCATACCTCTTCACATTGGGACTGAGATTATAAAAGATTTTATAAATATAAAAAAACCCACACTAAAGAGCATCTAAGCCACTTGAGAAGTTCAAAACTGTCATCTAACATGACCTTTGTGTTGCTTCCATGAGGAAAAAAGGGATAATGAGCCTCAAACAAATGAAAAGCTTAAGCAGTGCAATGCCTCAAATCTAAGACAGAGATTTGTGTCAGATGCATGATAAAGGATGCATTCAAAAGAGAGATTGTTTACAATGATGGACCTTGACGAAGAAAGAAAACTGTTCATAAAATAGCATACGCAAGAAAGTTTGTAAATCAAAGGGTAGAATTCTAAACCAATCATAAAATGAATGCAACAAACTTAAGGTAGCAACATAGAAGACAATACTTCAGTTGTTTCTCATGATGCTGAAATATGACAAGGGGAAGCATAACAGATTGCTCACAACATTAGCATAGAAAGGTGCAAATCTAAACAGCAAAGGAAACAACCACATCAAAAGACTGAAATCCAAAAATCGCAAAAGATATCAATCATGATCCAACAAACTTAACCATAAATATTTTAAGGATAAATCAAGAGGAGAAAAACAAAATCCCACAAACATGTAATGGTATAAAATCATGAATTTAGTCTTCATAAAGGGTAGAACAAACGAAATATAAAAGTTAACATTAACAAAAATAAAGCATTGCAGTAAACAATGGCATGAAACAGAGAAAATCCATGAATACAACCCACTGACAGATGACAGAGTTAAATAGAAAAAGGTATAAGAGACAAAATCAATATGGGACTACCAAACCACCAGAATAAATGTGACCGTACCTCAATCTCCAAAACTCACAACAAACTACACAAAAACACAGACATATAAAAGACTCTAGTGACAGCAAGGGAGAAAGGGGAGCCCACTATGGAAAAACCACAAACAACTATGACTATATAAAATAAAAAAAGAACTTCTATTGGATAGCCCAGTTCAGCAGAGACTTAATTGTCATGCAATATTTCAAAAAGTGAGCCCGCAAGCTTGCATGGCTAGACGTCAATCCTTTACCTTTTTGTTCCTAAAAATGAACCCTAAAACACAAACATCTCATGTCCTTCCTTCGCACCGCCATCTAGGGGTGCAACTCGGGTGGATTGAGTTAGGTTAGAGATTTGTCCAAGCCCAAACCGCAAAGTAATACACCCAACCTGAACTAAAACCCAACCTCAACCCAAGAGGTTCGACCTGCATCCCACCTGATCATCAACCCATGGGCTTAGGGTCGGGTACAAGTTGGGCTCATTCAGGTTGCGGATCAGGTTTTTTTAGAAGAAAGAGATAAGACTACCTACTATGATCCATTAAGTCGGGCATAAGCCAATTATTACAGGTCGGGATCGGGTTTAACCTTTGAAAGATGATTAATTGCAAATAAACCCATTTAAACTTCTTCCTGTAAAGTACCGGGCAATATAGCTCGATTTGGGTATCTGTCTCCTTTCTCGATAGATCAAACTGCTAAAAAAAATGTTGAAACAAAATCAAATTTCAATACAACTTAATGAGATGGTTTAAAAACCAAGCAGAGTTCCCGTTCCGTCATCAATGTTTCCCCAGTGAATTTCACTGAATCAATGATAAAATCACATGAACAACCCCCCAAACCCTAATCCTAACTTGCTAAAACCCTAAAAAAATCCCTAAAAACCCACCAAATCAAAACCCTCCCAAAAGAAATCGACAGAAAATTAGATAAAACTCACACAAAAATTACACAGAAACAACTTCAACAAACAAATTTCAATCTTCGAAAACCACAGAGAGAGAAAGAGAAAGAGACCCCATTAAAACACGCATCAATACATATACACACATCACTGGATCAAATCAAGCACTGCAAACATGAAATTCAACCATCACAATTTTTGACGGGTAACAAAAGAACGACCAAACATTTGAGGGGCTCAGATTGAACACAGGCATACAGGAAACCCTAAATCGAGATGAGCTTGTCGGAGTGCTTACATGGATTCTGCGAAGTGCGAAGAGACTAACCACCAAGCGACGATTTTTCGACCCGGTTTGATCGCCCGTGACGGAGAAGAAGCGGCGGCGATGAAAAAAGAAACAGAGAGAGGGGGGGTTTTATTGGTCGTCGATTCGGGAGGGTTCGGCACGTGAAGGGGGGACGTTGCGGTGGACCGTGGGGTCCAGTGATCGCACACCGTTGGATTAAAATCACGCGGTGTTGAAGTGTTTTAACTGGGGACGGAACGTATTTGCCCGTGCGTGGACGGTGAGGTTTTTGTTTTTGGCGACTGGAGTTGTGTGGAAGCGTGATGGACGGCTCAGATGCAGAGACTTATTAGAAAACCAAGGGACTTTTTAGATACCTAAATAAATAAATGATAATGTGACAATAAAAAGAACACATTTGGATCTTTGATCATTTTCGAGACCATCAAACCATAAATGCAGTGCTGGTAAACGAATCAAGTCGCTCGGGCTCGACTCAATTTAAACTCGTTCAGACTCGTTCATTTAGATAAATGAGCGAGTTTGAACAAGTTTTAAAGCTCGGTTAGACTCGGTACCTGGATCGAACTTCATTTTATATTCAAATTCAACTCGTTTGTGTTATTAAAACTTAGTTGAAACTTGACAAAACTCCTTTATAAAATCAGAATATTAAATTAATACAAAGTTATGCTCGTTTAAACTCATGAACTTGGCTCATTTATGCTAAAATTTTATTTTCAATCCCTAAAAATCCTAAAATGAAGAAGAACGCTAGGCTCGTTGAGGCTCGTGAGCTCGGCTCTGCTCGACTCGTTTATAAACGAGCCGAGCCTGAACATGTCAAAGCTCAGCTCGTTCAACTCGTTTACCACCCCTACATAAATGTGACACCTACCCTCCATGTTTTGACTCATGGCTCTATTAACATTGAAAACTGCATTAATAAAGAATTCATAAACTCACGGTTGGTTTGATAATACTACGTACATACGTCGAACATTTCTAGTGTCGAACTGAAAGATTACACAATTTTTTATTTATAATATCGACACATATATTGTCGATATATGTTAAATATGTTGTCAAGCAAAATGTCAACACTAGCAAATTATTGAAAAATAAAAAAAGTTATGCATTTCAAACTAACATCTTCTTTTTTTGTCATATTTTGTCATTTGAAATCCTCGTTGATCAATGATTTTGATTCATTTTCTAATTATTAATTTGATATAATTTATTTTTTATCTATATTCAAACCAGGCTGGCAATATAAACTAACAATGACTCATTTTATTCAAATATGTGATTGATGTTAGTTTGAAAAACATAACTCTTTTATTTTTTATCTTATATGTCAATTAATACTTATTTTTTTATTTTTCAATAATCTACTAGTATCAACATTTCGCTTGGCGACATATTTAACACATATCGACAATATATGTGTCGATATTATAACAAAAAAAAATATTTGTGTAACCCTTCCGTTCAACACTAAAAATGTCGACGTATGTAGCATCGGTCGATACTACGTTTGTCGAATAGTACAGGGGGTGGGCTTGGTTCAAAATGGGGTGTGGTCGGTAGAGATGGTTTTCCTTTGGTTTCGGGTGCATAAAAATAATTAATCACGGGTGGTTTTCTAATTGTATGGAGTGGGTATATAACTCTCCTTTAAATTTAAGGGAGTAAATTGTTTTAATTTTATAAAATAAAAAATTTGTTAAGTTTGTCTTTATTCACATTTTTTAAAATTGAAATAAATGTTATTCTAATCTTTATATTGAAATATAAAATCTTCATTTCATTTCAAAATCAAGACAACCGTTCACATTTTATCCTGATTTTTTTATATCAAATGAGATAAGTTGCTCCCCATTTATCCTCACGATTATACTCTTATCCAATCACTTATCTCATTGTTAAACCAACCCCTTAGCAGGGTTAAGGTTCTAAAGTGTTTTAATTTTAAGGAATAAAAATATATCAATTTTATCATTATTTACCTTTATTAAAATCAAGACAAAAGATGGAGATAACTATTATATCAACTTTTAAATTGAACAAAAAATCTCCATTTTATTTTAAAATTGAAACAATTATCCACACTTTATCTCTATTATTTTTTATATTAAATAAAATAAGTTATTCTTTCTTTATTTATCCTCACAATTATCTCTTTATAAACCAACCCTTATTGAACATATTAAAGAGGCGTCATTCTTTTATCCCCACTTTTCAAATAGTGAGTTTGTCTTTTTTTTACTGATCCATATTATCGTGGGGAATGGTCGAATGGATAATGTGATTTTTCTTTTTGTTTTTGTTTTGAACTTGGATCAACCTGAGTTCAAAATTCATCAAGTGAAACGTACCCATTCAACACATGGGAGGCTTTGTTACACTCAATTTTTTTTTATAGTCCAAATTATAGTCTTCTATATTTCGTTAAAAATCCAGTAAAACATATATATCGTCAAACGATGTATATACCTCAATAAACATTTTCTTACACTTATTGAAAACGAGTTCATTCAACTCAAAATGGAATAACTTACATTTTTTATCAAAGCATACTGGTCTGAGTTTTGATTGGTAAAAATAACCGAGTCTAACATTTTCATGGACTCATTCATTTAATCAAATAAAAATCGTCCCATTTAGTCAAGACAAGCAAAGAATTCATTCCCATCAATTTGGGTCACCAAATCTAGTTATCTTACATATTTTCTCTCCGGAAGAGTTCATAAATTAGTTTCCTCACAATTCTATTACACTATCTTGACACTGTGTCAACGTTTTTCAAGAACAGCAGAACAAAACACAAATGAGAAAGATCATATAAACAATACCCACTCTTCCCTATAAATTTTCACCACAGAAAATGAGGATATATTCACCAGAAATACTTCATGACTTACAGAACTAAAAGAATGGAAAGAGAGAATTTATTTATAGAACAGCGTACAGCTTCCAAGTTCTTGACCACAAGCAGCGGCATTTGATGCTGTTATATTTGTAAGCACTTACCCTGAAACATGAATATGAAAAAGGTTTTGATTAAATGGTTACGATAAACTTTAGAATTTGAATGCAAAAACGAACTTAAACGAGCACAAAACATCCCCTTCATGTTGCAAAGAGTGCAAATGAGCGCATTCATTCGAGTAGAAACGAAGTACATGCATTTAGACGTGCTTAGAGAAGTATGATATCGTCTCAGCAATATTTCACCTGCATGTTTGTTGTTTTGTGCAGATTTTCATACTCACACAAATATCAGAGAAATTGCATCTTGTTAAAATGAATAATATCGTCTGTAAGAAATGAATAAAACCCAACATTATTGATGTTGTCAGCCCAATGTTTATGTAGAAACTAGAATATAATGAATTTAAACTATGCACAAAAATGTACGGGAGAGCAGATGTGGTGCAGGAAAGGATGGTGCTCGATTGGCTGTTGCAGAAGTTCAGACGTATCAGCATGTAATGGTTTGTGAATCCTGGACTTGACTGAAACCCTATGCACTAAGGGGGGGCAGTCCATGCATTTCAGGCCATCTATTTGTTTAGCTTGCTTATCAAGATAGCATTGCTCTATAGTCTATATGTTGATGTCTCCACTCTTAGATATATAAGAAAGTGTTTGATTTTTATTTTTAGTGTTATATTGGAACCAGAGCACTAACAATCTGAGGACACTAAGGAACTCTAGTTAATTACCTCAATGTATCACCAATGTAGTCTCTTACCCCCCGTTTGGATAGCGGAATTGAGTTATTCTGGATAGATAACTATGCCAGTATAGATAACAAATCTACAAGAATAAAAGATTTTCTGTTTGGTTGTATTTTTTTATTCTCATTGGAAAACGTAAGAATAAAGGTTGAGTTGTTTGTTTGATCAAGAATAAGATATAAATAAAGTGTAAAAAAATCGATTTGACATGTGGGCCCATTGATGTATAAGAGGTGTTGATAGGTGATTTGATGTGATGAGGTGTAAAAAGTTGATTTGACATGTGGGCCCATGGGAATAGATAAGGTGATTATAGCTTATCCTAGGGGTTGCTTAGAATTGTTATACTCTCTTATACTCGTTTAAACTGGCTTAGAAATACCAAGTTATACCCTTCAAACAAACAACTATTTTTCCTATCTATTCTTATAGCACCCTTATACCACCTTATTCCGTTACACAAACGGGGGCTTAGAGGCTCTAAGATATTTTCTTGATGAACCAAGTAGTACATCCTTACAGTAAAGAAAGCACATATCTCCTTAACACCATGATGAGAAGTTTCTTATTCCTGATCACCATGACCTGTCTGTGCCGTAAATAGAATTAGCCATCCATGGCTAAGGATTGATGCATGATAGCACCAAAAATTTGCAAGGAAAATATGCCTTGTATCTTAATCACAAATTTGGAAAACGTAGTTGTCATGAGCCAACTTTGTAAAATCTAAGTACTAGAATTTGGCATTAGTTGCCGGAGATGAACAACACATATTATCACCAAATGCACCACCATGACTGACAACTGTGTTGCTAGCTTTAGAAGTGAGATGAAGAGAGACGAGGTATCAGATCTACAGATTTACTCTCTAATTCACTGTTATTAAACAGAGGGATAAAACTTAGAAGAGAATAAAAAAAGTACAAATTGATTCGATTGAACGTGACTGGTTTTAGCTAGCATCACTACTCTAAGAAAAGTGAAATAAATTGAATTACTACTATAAAAATAACACAAGTGTACAACCAAATAATGTTTTATTCTAGTACAACTACGCAACCAAAAACTAAACCACCCATATTTTGGACTCTGATAAGCAAATCCAGGATTCTAATTTTAGATTATATATTGCGAATAAAAAAGATATAAAACAGCTACGAAGATGGGAACTTATCATCTTATGAGATTAAAAAGAAAAGGTTGGTTATTGGAACTATCACAAATCTAGTCCCTCGTCCAATCCTTTGGAGCTCATCATCACATTCGAATCAATTTGCTTGTCAAATTTCATTTTTCTCCGTGCCTCGAATTCTTGGAACCCATCCATCTACATGAAGACAGAAAAAATATCATAGCTAAATATGGACCACAAATATAGGGAGATATTGAACCTATGGACATTCAAAACTTCCCAGAAGTGTATGAGAACGTACTTGTTGAAACTGATCCATTGATATGGGATTTTCATGAAGAGAAATGTTTTGTAGAGCTTTGCAATCTCTCAATAAATTTTCTGGTACCTGCCAAAAAAGGGGATTCTCCTCACTAGTGCAAAGGCAAATTGCAGTAATGTAAATGTGATGGCAGTCTATTAAACTCAAGTTTCATAAGAAGACAGTTGATATAAAAGAATCTATTAGCCCATGTCTCATCTCTGCACAAATCTAGAGATGGGTTGTTGGATATGGTATCTGCCCGACAACATTCATAGAGCGAATGAAGAGTTAGGGTATTCGATGCTAGCACACTAAGCTTGGTAAGTCCAGCCACAGTCCATAAGAGAGTTGTACAAAGGATGTTATCCTATTATCTTACAGGCAAGACAGCATATTTTAAGCAGGTCCCTCAATAGTAATTAGTGATAGTGAATGCTCTTGCTAAACATTCGAGCTTGACTCAGGAGGCTAAGTTGTCTACAAATGGCAAATGATTGATTTATTGCATCCAAGTTGACACTTCATTTAGGATTGATTCATCAGTTGGAAGATGTAAACACTTCAATCGGAGAAGACGGAAGTAATTTTCGTGTTACTGTATTCGCACATCTAAACACTTCAATCTGAAAAGATGGAAGTAGTTTTTGTGTTATTGTATTTGTACATCGATACTTGTCCCTGACTAAAAGATAGAGGCCATCTTACTAAACAAAAATTTGGTAAGGCAAGCCAAAATAAACTTCAAGTCATTGAGAGCAATAAAATTATAGCATCTTCTACTGAATAATTTGTCTTCCACTTGTATAAGATCATAATCAGATATTTCTGTCAAAGCACGAATAGAAGTGATAGAGAAAATCATATCTTAAATTACAAATCTCCATACCTGCTGCAGGTTATTATTATCCAAAAGTAGGGATTTTAAATGAACAAGACTGCAAATTGATGGTGGAAGTTCTCCAATGGAATTGTCTGAGAAACATGAAATTGTAATAAAAAGTTAATGGAGTAGAAACATATGTGCCAAGACAAACCAGAATGTACGATATAACACTGAAAAAAGGAAATATCAATAATCCTCTTTTTTATATAAAAAAAAAATCCACCCCTCAGCCTTTAAGATGAAGCACTCTTCTTCAATAGTCAGTGTGGTCATTTGTTTATATTATCTTAATTGTTTGTTTGATGGTAGAATATGAAGCCATATTTTATTCTATCTCCTCAGTATAAAGAAAAATGCTATGTAGCTGTAATATATACACACAGATACATATAACCTGTACATACCTAAAACTGGAGGTGATAAACTTTCCTGTGAGAACATATCAATTCACAACTTCAAATGATCCATAAGTTCCTAAAGAACACCTGTTTTAATGATCTTCCAATTTCTCACTTCTCTCCAAATTTTTTTTGAAAAACTGCCTTTAAGATTTCAGCCGCAGTAAAGCTTTTGGAAACCAGATCATTGAACTCAAAATCTGAAGATTTATTTTTAGATCACTTTGATTTATAAAATACTGCATAGCACTATTTAGCAAATCATGAATTAAAGTATCATGACTGTTGCCAATGTCCAAATAAAGTAAATATTAAATTCCGAATTAAAATGAAATAACAAAGCATGGCAATTATGTCTCAGCCAAATCACTGATAAAAATGATCATGGGTCAGGCCTATCCCAAAAAAATAATGGGTCACTCATCAGACATGTATACAGGTTGTGAACTTGTGATGAGATAAATCACTGATAAAAATGATCATGGGTCAGGCCTATCTCAAAAAAATCATGGGTCACTCATCAGACATGTATACAGGTTGTGAACTTGTGATGAGACATATATAGACACACACATTTCATCAAGACAAAGATGAGTGATGAAAAGGACATGATACAAATGGATTAAATTTAATTATTCAGGAATCCATATATTTTTTAGAAAAAATATATACCGTTTGCTTGCAGCTCTTCCATGGAGAAACAACTCCCAATAGACTCTGGAAGAGAACTTAACTTGTTATTGGACACGTTTAACAGCAGCAGCTGCAATACCATTATAATCATGTCAAACAATTACTGCGAACAAGTCAAACAATTATTACAAAAAGCCTATAACATCATGTGGTACTTAAGAATTGGAGTGATGCATACTCACATTACGCAAGCTACCTATGGTTTCAGGCAAGCAATTCAATAGATTCCCAGAGACAGATAATCGTTCGAGCCTGATAAGCAAGCCCACTGGAAACAGGAAGCCTAAGTGTTTAGCAAATGCACAACATATTCTGAGATGTGCTGAAACATAAGTCAACTAAACCACAATTCACAAATCTGCGGCAAGTCAACTTTAGATCAGAAAATTGAATTTTCTATTCAGTAACATGTGTGCAAGACAATTACACTCATCAGGCAAGAGAGTGATGCGGTTTCCATCAAGAATTAGTACTTTTACAGACTGAAGTTTGCCCAAGTTTATTGGCAGGCGCTCAATAACATTATCGGCTAATATCTGGAAAGCAAGAGCCTAATAATTAGTACTCATGAGGTTCTATTATCCTGAATCATAATGCAAGTGGACCATCTTACCAGACGCTGCATGTTGATTAATCTGCCGATCTCCATGGGGATCTCAACTGCAGAAACAAGACATTAGATAAAAATAAATTCACAAATGCAGGCATATTCTTCAACATTGATTTTCCTACAAAAGAATGTGTCCAAAGATCATCGAAGCTAGACACTATAAGAAAAAATGAAATACTCAAGGCATCCTCTTTACAGGAAACGATATTTTATTCAAGTAATCTATTTTTTTCACGTAAAGAAAAAATAGAAAAGAATTTTTTTTTGTACACAGAAGCCAGGACAAGAGCGACACTATCCCCCAACACGACACAGAACAGCACTCAACAGTGGGCTAGAGCCCTACTCCAACTCAGAACAACAGTGGGCCTGAAGCCCAACACACAACACAGCCCATATAAGGGCTGGATTTCCATTTTCGCTGTCTGCGAGAATCGAACGCGGCCGTGTCAAAGGACACAGGTGTCCTTACACCACTAGCGTATGCCTGTGGGGGACAAAAATAGAAAAGAAAGTTGAAGGAAGGAAAGAGAAGGATTGAATCTTGATACACTTGAATGAGAACATCCAACTTCTTAGAGTAACAAAAGGACCAAAAACAGCGCATATGTGTTATTGAGATAGAAAAGAGGTAATATATATCCTGTTTCTTTTCTTTTGTGTGTGTGTGTGTGTGGAACGATTAATTAACCCCTCGCTCAACAATCATCAAATATCTGAATTTATATTCTTAAAAATGGATGCTTCATTATTATTTATTGTTGATGCTACGGCTCCTAGGGTTCAATCTTAGCACTTCGAGATCAATGGAGAAAATAACTCCACCCAACATAACACATATTTAAGTGGTTCAACAATTTGTTTACATCCACGGGAGAGAGAAGAAATTGATTCAATGTATCAAGTAATGAAACATAAAATCTATCAGTCGTCTCCTCACCACTACCCCTTCCTCACAAAACAACCCCGCATAGAGAAAATACTTTCTTAACCCAGGCAAGGAAGAGACTAAGGAAATAAGGATACAATAGACCTACTCCTGCTAGAATGCAAGACATCTTAGAACATTTATTCTATCTAGTGCCATTCAATCACAAATCCCTTGAAAAGTTTCTAAATCGATTTAAATAGTCACTTTATACACTGACAATTTTTACCAATACGTAACAAAACTGAACACTTACCTATTCTGTTGTGTGTTACATCAAGTGTGCGCACAGACTTGTCAAGCCCAAAGACCTCACTAGGTATTGCCTGTCCAGGAGGAAATTAATCAATTAATGCTACTCTGCAGAAGAAGACCCACTGAGTCACTCAATAAACATCACCCACATTCCTCCAGATATTACATTTAACCTGAAATCTGTGTATGACAGAATTCATAGTAGCGTGCTGCTTAAACTAGTGATTAACGTTTAATGATAAAAGTGTGCTATAATGCAACAAAAGTATTAATTTGCCACTCTCCAGTGAATGCAAGTGTTAATTATCTGCAAAGAAATATCCGAATCCCCCTTATCCTAAAAATCAAGAACATGCAAACAAATCAATATAACGTGTTTGTAGCTGATTTTAAAAAAACATTCCCTCTGGACACCTCTACATCTTATTATCCTTATTATCCTTGTTAGACCAATTACATTTGACGCCTCATAATATGTGTGGGGCAAATTGGAACTTCTGCTTACATTAACCACCATTTGCATATTCCTCCTCCATGTTTTATAGATGAGAGAAATATGCACCCCACGGAACTTGTAGGCTGCTCAAAGCCAGGTGGGGGCACCTCATTCACCGTGCTCTGCTGAACCTCACTGATGACTATGCTGCAAGGTTGGCTAGATAGGGCTAAACAAGATCATTATTTCTTTTCTTTTTATTTCATTAAATTTTTTTAAATGACCTATAATTCATTGATAAACAGTAGAAAACACATGACTTAGTGGAAAACAAATAGTTCTCATAATTACATGAACTGGGTAACATTGCAATCATATATTTGTGAAAATCCAAAAAAAACCAAAAATCATTGCTTTTTGGAACAATATCCTATAATTCAATGTTAAACCGTCCTAATTCATTGATTTAATCGGGACCCAAAAGACTCCTGTAGCAAGGTGGAGGTACCTTCATTAATTGTGTTCCACTGGTGAATGTCTTACAAGGTTGTCAGATAGGTCTAAACATAACTTGTTTTGATTCTTATTTATTTCATTAAAATTAAAATTCTAAAAAGAGGACACATGATTCAATGATAAACAGTAGTAAACGAATGATTCAATGGAAAACAAATATCTAAAAACAAGGATTGATACCAAAAAAACTTATATTCACGAGAAAACCCCAAAAAAAAAAAATTGCTTTTTAGAAAGATTTCGTATAATTCGATGACAAACAGTACTGAACGCATGATTCGATCGATACCTAACTAGAATTGAACAATTCTACGGATTGGGCTTTCATCAAAATCAAATTTTAATCCCAAAAGTGACTCTCTTTTTTCTATGGTTTCCATCGATACAAAAGAGAGAGAGGGTTGCGTTGTCACCTTCAGCTTACTGTCTCTCATGGCGACGATGCCGGTCGCTCTCCACCGTTCGATCCGACTCGCCGGTGAATCTCTGCCTTTGCTGCTACAACACCCCATTTGTTTTAGTTTTTTTTTTTTTTGGGGGGGGAGGGGGAGAGGGTTTGTCGAAAGTCGTATTTCAACGGTCGGAGGAGTTGGAGCTTCCAAGAACGGAGACTGAATTTCGCACGTGCGGAGACACGCTTGACAACACAGCTTCCCATGCGTGGCTGTTGGTGCTGTACTTCCATGATCGGGCCTCGGTTGAAAACTTTTGAGTACGCAAAAAGTTAATTTTCTCATATCCGTTTGCAAATCGAAAACTATGGTCAAAAGCTACAATGAAGAACTATGTGAAAAGTGTTCAAAATCTGTCTTTCAATGTGATGTGGAGAAATATTTTTCAGTAAAATCAGTTTTAAATTTAGTTTTTATCTAAAATTAATTTTATAATCGCGCAGTCAAACACAACCTTAAATAAAAGTAAAGCTCAAAATTAATGTTTTAAACCCAATTAAATTTCATGCGTTCTGAATTCCAGTTCAATTTACTCCTCAAAATCCAATCATATCCATTGAACTCTCAAAAATTGAACCAAGTTTTAAAAAAGTCTGCTAGCACTCCTCTCCCCCCTCTTCGTAAAGGATGACTAAGGATCAAATACTCATTTACTAATCTTCAAACAAAAAAAAAATTTCATCGGTTGAACTGATAGTTTTTGATAATCAACAACGGATTGATTTAAGTTGACCAGTTCTTCATTTATAGAAATTTAGTTTAATTGTTTGTTAAAATATAAAATTTAATAAAAAAATTTATATAATAAAATTATGTTATGGTATTTAAGTATAAATTTTAAAAGTATTAAAATAAGAGAAAATACCCAAAACGATTTCTTTTAATTCTACTAAAAAAATTCTCCATTAATAATCTCATAACCTAAAATGATGTAAATGACTTGTTTCTTAAAAATTTTAAATGTCACTCACTATATTTAAAACTTTACACACCATCATCTAATATTAAAAAATAATATCAATATAATCTAATTTATTTTAGAATGATTTACATGTTTTTAATTATTCTAAGTATATAAAAAATGTTAACATTCTCATAATTATCATTCTTAAATTTACAAGATTTTTTTTAGATTTTTCCTAAATTTTTAAAGTTTTTCAATTTTTTATTATTTATATATTATAAATATCTTGCATAAGAATTTTTTTGTTTAATATTAAAAATATGTAAGAGCCCCAAAAGATTTTATAAAGTATAGAAGTATCTAAAAATTTAATTTATAACAAATTACTTTAAATTTTTACAGTTTAACTCTTAATAATGTATGTAGATATATAAAATAAAATAATAAACTCCATATACAAGTAAAGAAAATATTAGCATACAAGAAGAGGTAGCCTACCCAGCTCAGCTGAAATGTCAGCTATGGGAGGTCCCTCTGACATAAAAAAAAATATATTTTATTATTTAATAATATTCTTTATTGAGGTGTTAAACATTTAAATATATGTGAAGAATATTAATGATATTTAACTACAAAAAAGTTATGCCTGAGACTAAGCGATCTTATATGATCTTTGGAATTAAAAATTTAAAATAAAACGTAAGGCATTTTTGAAAATGAAAAATTAATAATTACAAATTAATAAAATTTAAAATTTCAGACATAATAGAAAATTAAAAACTACTAAAATAACAAAAAACCGAAATTAGTTATTCCTAGATCTAGAGAATCCTAGATGGTTCTCAGAATTATAAATTAAAAATTGAAATTTCAAGCATAATAAAAATTTAAAACAAAATAAAAAATTTTAAAAAAAATTCAAGCATAACAGAAAATTTAAAAGTTACTAAAAATACCAAAAACCGAAATAATGTATGCTTGAATCTACAAGATCCTTGATGATCCTCAAAATTAAAAATTTAGGCATAATAAATATTTAAAATTCAGGAATAACTGGAAAATTTAAAATAAAAAATTCAAGCATAATTGAAAATATAAAATTACCTAGCATAATAGAAAATAAAATAACAAATACCGAAATTAGTTATGCCTGAATCTACAGGATTCTAGATGATCATAAAAATAAAAAATTTAAAATTACTAAAAATAAAAAATTCAGGCGTAACAGAAAATTTTAAAATGACTAAAAATTTAAAAAACTGAAATTAATTATGCTTGAATCTATGAGATTCTAGAAGATCCATAGAATTAAAAATTACTAAAAATTAAAAATTCAGGCATAACAAAAAATTAAAAACTAAAAGTTATTAAAAATGTCAAAAACTGAAATTACTTATGCTTGAATATACGAGATCCTAGACGATCCTCAAAATTAAAAATTCAAGCATAATAAAAATTTAAAATAAAAAATTATGGCATAAATGAAAATTTATAATAAAAAATTCACGCATAACAGAAAATATAAAATTAAAATTCCAGGCATAATAGAAAAAAAATTCAGAAATTGAAATTAGTTATGCCTGAATCTAAGGGATTCTAGATGATCATCGGAGTAAAAAATTTAAAACAATTGAGAATTAAAAATTCAAGCGTAACAGAAAAATAAAAATGACTAAAATAGAAAAAGCCGAAATTAATTATGCTTGAATCAATGAGATTCTAGAAGATCTCATAAATTAAAATTAAAAATTACTAAAAATTAAAAATTCAAAACTAAAAATTAAAATTACTAAAAACTAAAAATTCAGGCATAACAGAAATTAAAAATAAAAACTCAAGCATAACATAGCATAAAAAAATTACTAAAAATTCGTTATGCGTGAATCTACAGGATCCCATATGAACATCAGAATTAAAAATTAATAACTTATAATGAAAAATTTAAGCTTTGGGTTCGTTGCGCTCCGACTTCTCTTCGGAGGATCGGGGAGCCATGGCTAAATGGGGAGACAATCAAACAAAGGCAGATCACGCATGAGAAAAAAAGGCAAAAAAATGAGTATATAAATGACAAAAAAAAAAAGGCGCATTTTTTTGAAATACTGTGTGAAAATGCACACTTTCTTCAACTTTGTCGAAACTTGCTGGAACTTCCCGCAACAATGTTGCATAAATGTTAATCAAATGTTCAAACTTTTTTTTTATAGGAAAGTTTACATAATTTTTGTAAAGAGGTTACAAATCTAAATTTTGCCCCCAAAGTAAAGGGAGAGGGGGATAAGAGGAGAATGAGGCGGGGAAGAGCAAATTAGAGATATGCTTTGTCCGACCATCCCAAGACAGAATACAGAGGGATACATAGCAAAGGAAAAGCAAAATAAAACAAAAGGGAGGGTCCAACCCCTCCAAGCTGGCTACCCCAAGTGGACTAGCCGGGTCAATCACCAACGCTTTGCCCGACATCCTCACCGAGCGCGCACCTGCAAGCGTGCACCTCCACGATGCAATAAGTTGCACTACGTCCTCCCATATGTTTTCAATGTAGAAACGATGGCCCGCAAATATTCAAACTTGTTGAAACTTTGTCGAACAATGTTGAGACTTCATTGACCTTTTCGATAACTTGCCTTCCTTGAGATCGCCTTCGATCCACTTGTCTTCTTTCCAAATCAAATGTTTGTTGTTTAGTCCTGGTTACTACTTTTACACCCCTTCCTTCACCTTCGCTTCATTCTGGACTCTTCAGGTCGTGGGGTTGCTAGGTGACCGTAGTGAGTACACTAGAACTGATCCGGTTACAAATGATACCTTTTAGATAAGGGTGCAACTCGGGCGGGTTGGGTTGGATCAGGTTGAAGGTCAGTCCAAACCCAACCCACGATGTGTAAAGCTTAACCCGAACCCGAACTTGAGCTGAACCCGAAAGGAGCAACCCGAGTCCGAACCCGACCTCAACCCACGGGTTTGGGTCGGGTTCAGGTTGAGCCCCGGGTTCAGTTTAACCCTTAAAAGATAAAAAAAATGTTTAGTAAACAATGCACAAGCACATATGAGTATCAAAAAATCCCAAAACCAAATCAAAATTCATCCAATGTTGTCTATCATAAAAAAAACCACCAAATTAAAAACCCACAAGAGACTACCTAAGAAACATCAAGGATCTAGCATCAAGTCAAAACCCCAACCAGATTGCATGCAATCCAAATCAAACAAATTCATTAACACCCACAATCCCCAAAATACAACATCGGGAGTACTAAAAATGAAAGAAAAGGTAAAACAAGAAACTAATCGATCACACGATGGCACGGTTGGACGGCATGATCGGACGGCATTATAGAGAGACGGTACATCTTCGTGTTGGTGCTCCTCTGTTCTTTTTTCTCAAATAAATGTGACGGCAAGATATGAGAATGGGAAAGAAAAGAAGAAAGGGTTTAAGGTGATGAATGGTTAGGATGATCCCACACTACACATCCAATGGTTATAATTGGGTTTGGTCCATGTATGCTGTTATCATGTTATGGCACAACACCCATTTTTAAAAAAAATACTGTCGGGTTCAACCTGTTCAACCCGACCCCCAACCCGAACCCGGCCCGAATTGGATTCGGGTTTGTTCTGGTCGGGTTGAACCCGATAGTAAAAAAAAAACTCAACCCGAACCTGTCCATAAGTCGGGTTGGGTCTGCTTCAACCCGCCCAAGTTACACCCCTTTACATTTTTCTATCCTTATACACCGTGGTTATGAATCTACAAACACCAAGGTAAAGGCATCAGTACTATCACGAGGGGAGCAAAACATTGTCCTAATTATATTCCTTTTTGTTCACAAATCAAAATATGCTCATTCATAGCATCTAGTCTATCTTGACTTTTGGAATTAAAACCTTGATGCATAATGAACATCACTGAGAATAAGCGCTATTGAATTGTCCCTAACTTTGTAAAAATAAGTGACTCCGTGCGTATGAAAAGTGAACTCAGAGCTTGCTTCCATTACCCCGTAGTCTCTAGATACTTTAATTGTTTTTTTTTTTTTTTTTTTTTTTTTTTTTTATATTGAAAGGAGCTCTCATGGCTGACCTTACAACCAAACTGAAAATACTATCTCTGTATGTTGAGCTCTCCTTTGTTAACACTTCTTTGTTGATAGTAGTAGGATCATGACAAATATATGTGCAAATAGACGCGATGAAAGACTTCAAACTCATAGATTCATTATGCTTTTATGACCACCAGGAGAGCGAAAGCAAAGTTTCCGGCGCTTCTGCTCTGAATAATGAAAAAAAAGGACATCTTGTTGTTTCACTACAGCTTCCTTACAAAGAACACTACTGCTTTAACAAAGACAATATTGGCTTTCTTCCGACTGATGGACTCATAATCGGTCATGGAGCTCTCTGACTCTTCTTCCTTACCAATGAACCTATTGATTCAAAAGCTCCTCCCCTGACATTGCTTACAAACACTGTGTAGCAGCTCCTATTACTACTCAAATGTACTGATGACGGACCCCCTCTACACTCTGCGTACGGGGTAGGCGTAAGAACCCTTCAACCTGACTGACTCTTCAAATGAATCAATGACCTGAGCCTCACTGTCGGATCAGTCTTATTCCAACCATCTCTTGATCAGTAGATAAATCCGAGACTTCGCTTCACAGACAGAGTGGACTCAGGTCTTTCCTCACTCTCATTTCGTCAATTAACGACAATAAGAGACATTATTACTAAGAGGAAAATCTTCATTCCTGCTGGATCGAACCCAAGAAAATAAAATAACAATTCAAGTAAACCTGTTCCATACCTCATACCAAGGGATCCTTTGCTCTTTTGTAGCCTCACAGCATTGCGAAAACAGGACCATTATTTGCAGATCAAATACTTTTTTTTACACCCGTTCACCATAGGATAAAAATGGAGCTTTTGTCTTATGATGCAATTGTTTGACAAAATACAAAACAAGCCTAAGAATAAATAGCATGCATGACTCAGATTAATATAAACTCTTCCAAAAACAGCGAGTGTGATTGATCTAACATTCTGCACTCTCATGGCTCAATCACTAGCAGAGGCTGCACAAAATTGGAAAGAGAGAGTCAGTATGTGTTTCATGTCCCTTTGTGTGCGCATTCACGCTAGTGAGAACATAATGGAGAGGGAATGAGAGTACCGTGTCGACACTAACTGGCTTTCCGTCTTCCGCAAGTATTTCAACAATGGTACCGGATTGGTCGGCCTAAAATTGATCATGATGATAAAACACAAAATAATCAAAACAACATTGAGATAATAATTCAAGGCACATGACTCAGGGATCTAATATACAACATTAGCTAAACTTGTTTGAGTGCCTTATAATAGACAGGTCTACTACAAGCATGCTGGATCAATGAAACAAGTGGAGAGGAACTTGGGAAAATGGTTCCATGCAGATGCTAACATATTTGGTTGCAACTGAGAACTACATATGAATAATGTGTGCAAAAAATATGCTGAATTGATGGAATTTAGTTGGCAGCTGCATGTCTTAATTGACCGAATATTCTGATTTTGAAAGTAGAAATTTGCTCTTGGATAAGAAAGTAATACATGGCTTTTAAAAAATTAATAATTGTTTCTGGTAAGGAATCATATGTGGATGTCTACTTCCTTAGAGACCGGAATCGATGGGTATACATTGAAAGGGAAGGGAGAACTGCTGTTGAGTACAGGATCAATGGTCTGGGTCTTCAAGGGCCCTGATATTGTAGTTGGGGTTATTCTTGATGTCCCCTCACTCCCCTCTCATGTATTTTATGTATTTTGGTTTTCAACTAATCATCTTTGTATCTGTTATTATCCGATTTAATATATTTACTATGCTAAGATATAAGTGAGCCAGTGAGGCATTGTAAAAGAGGAACTCACTTCAATTTCATTCATCAGCTTCATCGCTTCAATGATACAGACAACCTGGCCTTTCTGGACCTTGTCTCCAACCTGAAAAAAAAAATTGAACCTCTTTTCTAAGACAATGTGAAGGACAAATGTGAAGTGTTGACGAGTGAATTGAAAAGACTAAGATTGCATGCATGCAAAATAAGATACCACGCCCATCATTGTTGGAACACACAAAAGCAAGCAAACAAAAAAATCTCACTCTCTCCTACACGTTCAGGGTAAGTTTGGATACTTTACCTTCACAAATGGTGGTTCTCCAGGGCCAGGACATCTGTAGAAAGTTCCAGCCATTGGACACTTCAATGGCGGAAATGAAGACTTGCCCGACTTTGATGGGGCAGGAAGTGGAGTTTGAGCTGGAGCTGCAGGGGCAGCAGGAGCTACAGCAGAAGATGGAGCATGTTGAGGTGGGAGCACGGATTGTGGAGAAGAGTGTTGCATCATGACCACAGGAGTACCAGGTGGTGGCTGCGGCAAAGCTTCCTTTTTCCTTATTGTAAGCTCAAAATCTGTCTGCTTTAGATGTAGTTCCATAATGTCTTTTGAATCCACAAGCCTAAAAAGAAAATATAAACATATAACTTAGATGGCATCTCATCAACTAATAGCATATCAAATTAATGACGGCCTTTTGAAACATAATTTTTTAAGTGAAATGCCTGAACATATTTAAATTTATATTATTATACAAAGAAAGGTAAGAACATCCACCTTATCAAGCTACATCATTCATTCCTAAGTGGACTAGCCTATGCCATTCACTTCGTAGCCGGGTCAATATTTGTGCACCCAATAACCAATTCATCCAGTGGGGTAGCTGGTTGTTAATTTGTTCTGTATTGTTTATCCCCCTTGCCTAGGGCTATGATCTTCCTCATGAAAAAAAATCTAATAACCTAGTATAAATGAGAAGCAAAAACTTAAGTATAAGCCAGTGTTCTCAGCTTCTAGCTAGAAACCCCCACAAATCAAATAATCACATGCATTGGATCAATACACATATTTATTGAACATTTTTTTTTCTAAGATGCAATGAAAAAGTGCTCGTGCAAGCAACACAGAATCCTGGGAACAATTCCTACACTTCCTGCAAAAAAATATACCCAAGTATACGACTGTATCTAGTGTTCCGCTCTGGGTCACGGGTAATGGCATCCAAACTTCTGCGATTTTGCAAACCTGGTAAAATATTTTCATTTGACACCAATTGACAAGAGGTAATGCTGATGAACACTCACTTGACGATATTTGAGACTTCCGCCATGAAAGCAGAGATGGAAGCATCTGAGAGAGAAGTTGGAGGAACAGACTCGTCTTCTGCTTTGACATCTTTCTCATCAGATGCCTGTACTTCCAACTTGGTAGAAGATTTTGGAACAGAATTTGAATCCTCAATGGCAACCTTCCATGTGGAAAATGTCTTTAAAAGAAGCAAGAGGCAGCATTTCATGAAAGAATGAATCGAGTTGCAGATATTAGGTACCTCATTTACTTGAGACATTCGAACTGTGAATCGGTTACGCTTGGGATCCTGCAGACAAGTTACATTAGTCATTGTTACTTGTGAGATAAACCTTAATGAAGCATTTTTATTATAAAAAAAAAACTTAATAAAGAAATAACACACATCAATTATTCATTGTGCAAGCCCTGGATATGAGAACTGAGAGGGGCCATTTTGTGCAAAAAAAGTTCAAAAGCTAAAATTCTATCTAGTCCCCCACCCCAAACACCCTGCTATATGTGGGACCCCTCTGTGTGTTGGCCCTTTTAAAGTTATTCATTGTGAAAATCAACCAAAATTCCCAAGTCTTTCACTGCACACAAAACTAACTCTTTAGAGGCTTCAGTAGAGAACCACCTCAAGGACTTGCATCTTAGAAGAGCAAGAGCAAGTCACCAAGCCTCCGTATATGTGATTTCCATATGCCACATCATTAAACTATCTCCATTTTATGAACCCAAAATGAATACATATTTCTGATCAGGAATAATGACAAGCAAAAATGAGCAACAAAGACAAAGCAATATGAATGTCATATGCCATCTATATATATATATACACACACACCTCATTAAATGAAACATGTAAATTCACTTATTATAAGTGTATACATACAAATATACAATTCATTGACTATATACCTCATTTTTATAAAAGTAAACCAAAACACGTGAGCACTCATGTGGGCTGCACAGGGACTGCCCCTAACAAAAAAAAAATGGAAATTCATTTTAACCAACAAGTGCAACTAAAACCATGTGGAACCTCCCATATTGAGATAATATAGTGGAACTGTATATATATATATATATATATATATATATATCGTAGAACTGTTTATTTAAAGAATGACAAACCTCAACAATGTTTTCAAATATCATGAAACGCTCTCTTTTTTCTTTCTAATGACTAACTCATCAAAATCATGACCCATAAAATCAAACCCAACTCTCCAAATCTACCTTCGTGAATCAATTAATATATATATATCAAAAAACAAAAAATATTTTTAACATCTGAAAAGATCGATTTTTCTCGGACACTTCGAACCCAAATTCATGACGCGATGTAAAAAAAAAAAAAAAAAAAAAAAAAAAAAAAAAAAAAAAAACCTGCAACCGCATCGAGAGTACTCGTTCCGAGGAAGATCCGGCGGAAGAGAGCGACACCCTCGCCGGAACGGACACCGAAGACACAGAGGAGGCCATCGTCGCCTGTGAAGGATTCAGAACCTGACCGATCGGGGCGACCGAGGTCGATTTAGGGCACGGGACTGTGAAGGAAGCCATGAAAGCCCGCTCACACTCTCCCCACGGAAGGCGCAAAACAAATTCCCAAATTTGAAGCAAAAATTGACGGGTGGTACTCAAATGAAGAGAAGGGGGAAACGCTGGTTCCGAAACCCTAACGAGAGAGTTGGAGATCTGGGAATTCGAAAATGGCGGGGGATCCGTGTGAGAGAGAGAGTGAGAGAGAGAGGACGCGATGAAGAGGAAGTTTTTTATGGATGGGCGGAGTGACCGAAGCGAAGCGGGGTGTGGGGTCCATTTGATGAAAGGGAATCTCCGCCGTCGGATTGGATGGAAGCGAAGGAAATGGAGGGTGTGGGTTTCATCGCCGGATTATGAGTCCGTCCCGTTGAACCCGAGTCGTGGTCCCAAGGAGGGGCTCGAGCCAGGTCGACATGGAAGTGTCTCGTTTACAAAATGGGATTGCATGTCCAAATGCATCATTAGAAATACAACCCCGATCAAAGTCCACTTCAAGGTTATGGGCGCAGCCGGACATAGGGACGTGATTGAACCCGAGTCCGACTGGGCCCATAAAATAAGACTTTTAATGTGCTCATAGATCGTCGCTTCCAGTACTGGTATGCGCTTTTTTATTTTTTTAAATAAATATTTAGGTAACGAAATGCATTCGTTTACAAAATTTTTTTATAAAAAAGAACATATAGTAAAAACTGAATGCATAGAGTTTTTTTTTTTTTATTGTTGTAACAGAGAGCAGTGAGGGTGTAGTATAAACTAATTTAGGAGTGAGTTTGTGCACAAACATGAAGGGAAACTAATGGAAAATGAAATAATTTGAGTTAAAAAGGAAACTAGCTGAAAGAAAATTATTTTTCCTATGACCAATTTATATGTCATTTGTGTCTATTGTGAAAAGTGATAGAAAAAAAAAAACTGTTGTTGAAAATAATAAAAAATAAAATATATTGTTTGTATACTAATGTAAAAGCAACATAACTTATCAATCAAATATTTTTAAATAAATAAAGTTTTGAAATACAATCAACAAGAAAATGTCTCATGATAAATAAAAAATTTAAATAAATATTTTATTATTTTATTATAAAATAAATAATAATAACAAACAAAAATATCCAATATCACCAAATATATAATATTCACACACAAAAAAAAACTCATTTTTTTTCACTTTCCCTGTGACGAAAAAAATTCCTCCCTCTTAATAAGATAAAATAACAAAGGAAAGTGAGTTTTTTTTTCAACTTTTTGTTTGACACAAACAACATTTTTTGGTGGTCATAAGAAATTTTTTTATTTTTCTCACTTTTCATGTGGCACAAACACACCTCTAGATAAGTTCTAGTATCATAACAACAAATGGACTTTGCCTTATGTGTCATGGTCAATTATTTAAGGGAAAATGATATGTCCAGTACCTTGTGCAATCCAATTTCAGCTCACACCGTTTTTTTTAAAGAATCACAGTCTTCCATTGAAGTACATGCTGTTATATGAAATGAAATATATATTGAAATATACTAATATATTTTTTCACATTGAAAAACTTAAAAAACAAATTACGTCATATACTATATGATAGAACCCCATACATTATAATATGTTGTACATTAAGCTACAAAATGGACTGAGTGTATTAGCGCTCTTATTTAATATTATTCTTTAAGAATATTTTAAAAGTATATAACGTGACTATTATTATTAGATTAGAAACATAAAGCTCCGACAGGTCCACTGATCAAGCTTCGAACAAGTTTGACCTTGATCTATCCTCTTATTTATTTCACCAGAATCTATGCTCATCTGTTGAAAGATGATCCTATTCCAGTGTCCAAGATCTTTACTGCTCTAACCTTAACAAGTTAGAACAACAACGATGCTGGCTGAGAAAACCTCTAGATACAGAGAATCGCTCGATCAAGTATATTTAGGAATCCAAACTAAATGTGGATTCAGTAGCTATGACACTGATTGTTATGCTCATTAAAGACACTTGAAGGCGATTTTGAGTGGGTGAACCTACCAGATATTTCAAGATGTCGTCTTCCACTATGATCCCTAGTCGCTCGAACACCTCATCTCCTCCTTCCCACTGTACAGCGGGGGCAGGTCGTGAGAATCCTTCCAAGCCAGAGGGAAGACATCCTCCAATAGTGAGGGATTGGGCCCTTTTCTATCCTACAAGGAGTTATGCTGAAGAGGTTCAATGAATGGGCTAACCTTCGATGTTCCTACAGAGGTCCTTCATTCTCTACCATGTCCGACAAATAAGGTGTATATGAGGCTTGACTTCAAGCTAATAGGCGAAAATAGCAACATATCAGATCCATTATCTTATTAGACGAAGATTGGCTACTCTGTGGCTTGTTACGGCGCCCTATTTTGTGGGGGACTTGCCGAATGGATTCTACGTTTTCAAATTCAACAACGAAGCGAATATGCTTGCTGTGTTGACAGGGGGACCCTAGATCATCCAAGACCACCTTTTGATCTCCAAAGGTGGAAAGACAACTTTGATCACACAATAACCACTTTTGAAGTCACTCCCATCTGGATTTGGTTTCTGAATCTACTTTAGACTTCTGGGATGACTTTATGCTAACAGAGGTTGCAGCTTATGCTAGCACACCCTTGAGAGTGGAAACTACAATTGAAGATGTGGAAAGATGCAGATATACAAGGGCGTTTGTTGAAGTAGATTTGCGCCTCCCACTATGCCCTAGTATATGGCTTGGAGCTGATCGAAGGTGGCAGGCTTTTGTATATGAAAAAAATTCCTCAAATTTGTCAAAATTGCAGCCGTATTACTCATACTACGACCCAATGTTTTGGACGTCGAATGATATCCGGTTCAAAATCAGTTGAGCATCAATCTTTCTCCGTTTCACCTCTTGTGAATGCAGAAAATTTGGATCGCTGGTCTCCGGAAGGAGAGTCAAATATGGGCAGAACAAAGGTGGAGAATTAATTGCAAGTTGTTCCTCTGAGACGATAATCACGAGCCTCTACTCTAGCAAAGCAACAACAGGATCATCAAAAATCTCAACAGAGATCAGGTTACCAATCCCATGATGTTATTATGGATAAACAGGTGAATTCACAGAGCCTTCATTCTGATCGATAGAATGCTCCGAAGAATAAGTCTCATACGAGACAATCCTCAGCTAATAAGCCAAAGCCCACAATATCATCTAGACAGAGGTCGCCTTCTTTGGAAGTGTCAAAGTCAGGGATGCCTAGTTCTGTTATGCCTCGGCGTCCCGAATCCTCAACGATAGTTCAACCTCAAACACCTCCCAAGGTACTTGCCTTCACAGACTGGTAAAAATATTCAATTTTTCCAAGTGCCAACCAATGGCACTTTGCAGGCTCGGCTATCATGTGTAGCATTGCCTCAACTGTCTAAGGCAATTGTGGCAATTCAAGAAGTTGTGGACAGAACATTTAAGAAGCCCAATTTATCATAGAATGAGCCGCCTACACCTATGCACAATGAGCAAATCCAATCACAATACATGCAGTCGAGGGCCATAGAATTGTATCGTAGATCCTGGGGTGAAGCATCTCCCCAAGATTATCTTGATCCTCAATCACCTCAAACAGTCAGAATGGATTGTGACCAAGGAACAGATTGCACGCCTTCGGTGCAACAAACAGGAGGAGCTCAAACCTCTTCCTGATGCTCATTAGGATAGCATTTTAGAGCTGCCATGACATTTTGAAGAAAGAGATTAGGAGTCACTGTAAATTTTTGGCCGACTCACACCATCTTGATGTCCTCATCCTTTTGGAAACACACGCGGTGGCTCGGAGGATGGAGTTTTTTTGTAAGACCGTTGGCTCAGACTGGAACTCAACAGGACTACCAGGAACAAAACATGCAAGTGGCATTATTGCCTTTTGAAAATCTCAGTTAGATATTCAATGGTGTATGGGTGATGAACAAGCTATTTATTTGCTTTTTAATAGCCCAGAACATCAACCTTGGTTGATTTCAGGAGTGTATGTGAGCCCTAACTCCTTCCAAAGGCCGTATTTATGGCAAGAGGCCTCAGAGGTCTTGGCGGCCGGTTTTTCTACACTAATAGCAGGGGATTTCAACACACTTATGTGGCCAGAGGACAAGAAAGGAGGATCTCCATTTTGTTCAAGCCTGGAGATCAGACAGTTTCGCCAATGGAAGGATACAAATCAGCTACAACAATTAATTCATAAAGGAGCTCCTTTCACTTGGTGCAATAATCGCAGGGGATCTGATCGTACATGGGAGGTTCTTGATAGGGCCTTTGTTACAATGTCCTGGTTTGCCTTGTTCCCTATGGCGATGGTTAAAATTTTACCTCGTCATGTTTCAGATCATGCACCTATAGTGGTTTCTACTGAGACCTCTTTACCACGTGGCCTTAGAACTTTTCATTTTGAAAATTTTTGGCTTGAGTATTCTAATATATTCGAGTTATCTGCCAATCATGGACGAGTACTGGACATACCTCTCCAATGGGATGCTTTCATCAATATTTGCTCACCTTGCAAAGACATTTATGTCACTGGCGTCATAGGGTGGATAAACTCCCTAGGCATATTCAGGAAACTCATGCGTATTTTAAGAAATTAACTCACGGGGAGTCAGGTATTCTACAAAATGCTGATATTGCTGATCATAAAAGAAGTAATCAAATTTCCTTAGTGCTTTGCAACATCAACATGAGATATATTGGGCATAGCGATCAAATATTTCATATACTCAATTATGACTGCAGGAATGTGTAAGTTGATTTGATTGTGCCAACTGCCAACGCCCAATTTTTGTGTGCCCAATTGTTGTGTAGAGTGAATAATCATGTAAATGCCCATTCTAAACTTGCAAGGTGTTCTGTTTGTGAGTGATTTTATGCATCCAGAATACCGCAACCTTAAAAACAATAATGCATTAAAGTGGTATATGGCACAAACAGTAAATAAACAACCATATTATTATTGAAGCTTTTTTTTTCTTCTTTTTGTGTGACTAATGAGTTGGGATTTTACAACAAAAAAATACTCAGACAAAGCAAAAGACTAACCTGCCATGAAAGGTCGATTTCATGGCGTACGGTGAGAGTGCAAAATTGCCAACTGAAAGCCTCAATTTATACAGTCAATGGAAAGCATTGCTAAAATGGAGAGATTATAAATTAAAAGAAAAAATAACCAACTCAATAGCGGAGCATGTAGGTCCGACGCCTGAACCAGTTGTAGTCAGGGAGCTCCTGGATCGGTCCCATGGCTACAATTGCAAGGTCCTGTAAAGCCTCACACAAGGGCCAACGTCAGTGCAGATATATGAAAAATATTAATGTTTTTCAACATCCTTCTAACTGTCTTTGGAAACGGGTCTGACAAAGAGATTTTCACATAAAGTAGCTTTTGAAAATTCCAGAAAGCACACGTATTTTAAATTCTTGAAATGTTTACAAGTTTGGATTCGGTATGATTCCTATAAAAAGAAGAATCTTCCAAAGCTATGCAGCCCTGTTTCCTAATGTTGTCAAAGTCATCGATAATTTGCACTGAACTGTGACCAAACCATGTCGGAAGTGTTTAGTGATATTTTGAAGAATGCCATTGAAAAGTATGGATACACATGTATCGAGCATCTACCACATCATGAAATTTCATAAATACTTACATATATAGTAGGTACTCATACCATAAAGATATTAAAATAAATTGTACTTGTTTTTAAACATCCTATGAAGCCATTGACAATTTATGTCGAAATGCAACCCAAAGCATGGCAAAAGTGTTTGGCACTATTTTGAAGAATGCCATTGAAAAATATGGATCGACATGTATCTAGTATCTAGCACATCATGATGAGTTATATATATATTATATAACACTCATCCTATACAGATACTATATTATATATGTACAGAACATGAGGTTGAATGACATCGTAGAGCACAAAAGCCTCAAATCGAGGCAAATTGTCCACTCTTTGCCTTTGTAGGTCCATGAATTTATAATGATGAATTGAAAAAATACCTCATTAGATGAGAATTGTTATGTAATGAGTTTAAAATTCTCATTACCTACTGATGCTTCTTTAGGCTTGGGGAAAAAAAAAGTTATTTTCCATGTGGACCATTCCTCAATCTACTGATGCTTATTTTAGAGTTAGATTAAGGGAAAAACAGGGACTTTTCATGCTATAATCCACCAAGTAACAAAAAATCATATACGAGTCACTTACCCGGTCACAAATAAATCGGTTTGCAACACGCTTCACAGTGCTTGCGTCAACCGCATCTATCCTCGCAAACAGTTCAGGAAGTGGCATTCTACGACCATATGTGAGAAGCTGCAGCCAGAAACCAAGTCCAAAATAATAGATCCAAATATAAGACAGAAACTCACCATTCATGTAGGGGATGCTTAAATGCAGCAGGAAAATATACCTGGCGGCCGATGTCTTCAGCAACAGCACCAGGCCCATCCATGGATAGTATGAAAGCTGATTTTAACTGTGCAATATCGAAGTAATTTTATGAGACATACCACATATGCATAATCAATTATATAGATAACGAGAAAACAAGTAGGGAATTATCGAAGTAATTTTATGAGACATACCACATATGCATAATCAATTATATAGATAACGAGAAAACAAGTAGGGAATTATCGATGATGTGCTGCATAAATTAGAAGTTTGTGACAACTAATAGAATATGATCAATATATTGTGAACTAATCTTTGAGAAAGTTGCTAGCACCCCCTTCTCTATAAAAGATGACCAAAGATCAAATCCTTGCGGCACCAATCTTTAAAAAAAATTGCTGCATTGATTATATCTTTATAACATTGATATAAAAATCATTGGTTTCCACCATTCCCAGAGACCACCTTGGCAATCTTGCCTGTCTCACCTGAAATAAGATTACCACGATGATATATGTGCAGGAGTAGGGATCCATCCAGCAGGCAAATTTGACTGAGTAGGATTTATGATGACAGCATGTTCAATCTGACTACAGTGATACCCTTCAAGCCTTCTAAGTTTGAGGAAGTTATCATAATTGTGAAACTAAACTTCACAACAGCTCGATAGATTCAGACAGCGAAAGGATTTTTGGGTGATGAATTCCACGGACGGCGAAAGATACGGAAGGACTGGGTGAGTGGGTGGTGCGAAGTGGTGGAAGGTGGTCAGCTCGACACTACGGTGGATAAGGTGTTCCTGAGCAAGGAGGTTGGGCCGGAGGGGGAGGGCACGACATCCGCTGGTGGTGTAAAGGCCGGGATTGCTGGTGGTGCGCTGGAGGAATAGACGGTAGTACGAAGAAGGGGTGGAGCGCGGACACCCAGGGAAGACAAGTTGCAGAGATTTGGCAAGTGCCACGAGGAGTTGCCTTCGGGGGGGGGGTGTCCTCCTTGGGTAGTCTCCCCAAACATCCGATGCCCTGGGGGAGGGCACTTGGCTTGGGACTGTCATGAGCCTCCCAGATGTTGGGCTTGTAAAGGCTTTGGACATCAGAGGTCCTCCTGTTCTGTTCATTGTGGCTTGGCCACACTGGCTATCCTCAATTTGGCAGCTATTCCTATCCATGCCCCTGTCTGTAGGGTCGAGGTGGATTGGACACTGGAGTTGGTGGAACAGGCCAAATGTCTTGTCCAAAGCGCGGTGGTCTCTTGGGCTAGTTCAGGCATTCCCTTGGGCGACGCCATCCTTAACTACCTAAAGGGAAGGTAGAAGGGAACTGACTTCCACCAGTCCTGGAGTGTTGGGGAAGGTAAGGGCAGCCCGTGATCTTCTAATGGAGGAGAAGATGAGTGTTGAAGGAGGTGAACTTCTGATTAGGGCATGTGACTTCACCACAGGTGCTATGGGGGTGAAAGGGGTCCAGATGGAGGTTCTTCTAAAGGAGATTCCTCTCATATGACGAGTGGAAGAGGTGATTCGTAAGGTGGTTGATCCATTTGGCTTCCTTATGAGATACGTGGAGATCCTTGATAGTCTGGAAGAGTTCTCGCTGATTCGGGCTTGTAGGGCTTGTATATGGAGTAATCGGGGAGTATCTCCCGTCAGTGGTTCAAGTGGTCCTGGGTGGATGGGAAATTAGGGTTTCGGTGGAGATGGTGGGAAACCAGGTCAGAGAAGTTTTGCCGAGGTTTTGAAACAGAGCAACTTACCTAGCTCCGCGTCCCGACAGCAGGCGGTTGTTCCATCTTCTCCGGCGGTTCCTCCACAACCCTCTGGCACCCATGACACGGATCCCGATCCCGCATGACACATATCCCATCGCTCAGTTGAGATTAGTGGCGCCCCTCGCACGCTATCAGGCTTTGACACATTACCTCGTCTGGTGGAAGGGGTACGACGTGTGCAGTCTGCATCTGCTGCCAATGCAGGTAGGGCTAAACTGAGCCATCCATGACAGAGTCTCTCTCTTTGGGCTGCGATAGTGGATGCTAATTTGGTGAAAGAGAACAGACAGGTGATCTGTCTGCGTGGAAAAGCCCCCGATCATTTGACTAGGGTGTACATGAAGAGGACAGGTGGAAAGTCTCTTGGATCGGAGCACAGCTTTATCCGGGGCGGGTCAATCTGATCCCGTCTAGAGTGGCCCAATGGTTCCCGAGTGGGGCTGCTAATTTCTTTGGGTGATGGGGTGAGGCATCCGGGTCGATGGGCTGTGGACCGTCACCAGATCGAAGGACCAGATCCTCCTGTTCCCTGGCCCATATGTGGCCTGTCCTGAACCCAACCCACCAAACCAATAGTGAATCCTCTACTGGAGCCACAAACTCCTCTTCACGTAGCCCACATAGGAAGGTGACTCTTCGATCGATTGTTGTTGGAAACTTGGACCACAGTCAAGAACCATTCCACCGATCAAATGGAGACTCCCTTATTGAGGTCACTATCTCCCCTTCACTAGGTCCATCTCAGAGGGTGACTCTTCGATCGATTGTGGTTGGGAACCTAGACCACTGCCAGGGCTCATCTGAGGGCTTTTGTGATGAGCACACAGCTCTGATGAGGAGGATTGTCCTCTGGAAGATGGTGTCTCCACGTTTTGTGGGGACTATGGAGGGATTTTCCTCACAGGATGTGGTCGAATGTTTCCTGGAGACTATGGAGGGTTTCCCAGTACCGGAGGCTGGTCTGGTGGACCAGGAGGATGCCCTACTTTCCTTTGCTTTGGGTGCTTGTCCAGCGGACAGGATGTTAGTTGGTTTTGTGCCGAAGACAGCTCTTCACATTGGAGAGACCTCTTCTCCCGTGGAGGAGGTCGAAGAAATAGAACCTCACATTCAAGGTTCCCAGGCTGTGTTCTGACTATATAGAGTGCATTTCTCCTGAGGGACGGGGAATCTAAAGGGCAGTTCAAACACTTCTTGAAGGAGGCTTTCGCTCCACCTCAGTAGGACATTCCTGAGGAGGCCCGGAGATCAGAGGAGGTGCTGAGCCTGTGAGAGCTCCATTGTTCCTAAGGGTAATATCTGGTTGCTTATGATTCTTGCCTTTGTTGGAATATTCTGAATGACCCCAATAAGAAAGAAGCAGTGAAGGAGCTGGTTTTGACCAATGGCATTCATTTGGTCAGTCTCCAAGAGACGAAAATGGAGACCCTTTCGTAGGGAGATCTGAAGATGATTGGAGGTCAAAGGCTTTCGCCTTTAGGTTTCAAGCGATTTCAAGCCATCAGATGGTGCGTCCGACGGAATCGTTCTTGCCTGGAACACAAATCGATGGCAGGTGACCGACCAGAGGGTGGGCCGTTCCTCCATATCGGTAGTTCTCGAAGATGTGGTTTCTAAATGGCGGTCCAGTGTGTATGGCCCAAATGCTGAGGAGGAAGGGGAGGCCATGAGGGCTGACCTTGGTGCGATTTCTTCTCTTTGGAACCTCCCCTGGTGCCTAATGGGGGATTTCAACTACACAAGATTTGTAGAAGATCACAACCGCGAAGGCTAACCTCCTCCATTTTCAGCATTCTCAAATTGGATTTCGGAGGAGGGCTTTACCTATGTTCCGCTCTTAAAATCAGAATTTCACTTGGTGCAACTTGATTGTGCAAAGCTCAACCAGATCCTGATTGACTCGCGTTGGGAGGAGGCCTTCCCAGGTTGCTCCCTGAAAGCCTTCCGCGTGTGTGTTTGGACCACTCTCCCTTACTGCTGACTGGTGGAGAGGCTTCTAGCAGATCCTTCTATTTCAACTTTGAGAATCGGTGGCTCCTTTGTGAGGGTTTTCACAAAGTGGTCTCCAATTTGTGGCGTGAACATGTCCCCCTCAATGGCGCCAAGAAAGTTGCATTCAAGCTTAGGCGCCTCAAAGGTGTTCTTAAGTGGTGGCACATGGAGCAGAAAGATGCAAGGAGAACGTGAAAGGCAGAGTTGGAACTGGAGGTGGGCTTGTTAGATAGAGAGGAGGACACCTTCCTGACCAGTGATGAGAGAGCACGAAGAACAACATGCAAAGATCAGTAGAGCACTGAATGCGGCTCATCCGTATGGCAGAGGTGGAATGGAGGCAGCGGTCTAGGGAGTTATGGCTTAAGGAGGTTGACAATAATACCAAGTTCTTTCATAAGGTAGCGAACCAAAGACGGAGGATCAACAAAATCTGCCAACTCCAGTCGGCGTGGACTTTGTTGGAGGACCGGGGGGAGATTGAAAGTTTTTGTTTGATAACTTCTCTCATGCTTTCAGTAAACAAAGGGGTTAGTTCCCGGAGTGTATGGACGAAGTCCTTCGAAAGGTGCCAGATGAGTTATGGGCTGCCCTAGAGGCTCCTTTCTCTGCGGCAGAAATTAAGAGAGCGGTGCTCGGGGCTGATCCAGATAAGGCACCAGGTCCTGACGGCTTCGGGCTTCGTTTTTTCCAAGTCTTCTGGTCTGTGGTGCAGTAAGATATTATTGAGATGTTTCCAGGAGTTCCTGGGCTCACAAGGGGTTGGTTGTCTCAATGCCATCTTTGCCTTGATCCCTAAGAAGGAGGGGACTTTAGAGGTGGGGGACTTCCACCCAATCAATCCTGTTAATGGCTCCTATAAGATGATTGCGTAAGTCCTTACGAAAAGGCTTAAGATGGCCATAGGGGCTATGGTCAATGAGAACCAAATGGCATTGATTCCAGGTTGACTCCTACAAGATGGTTTTATGGCTGTTCAAGAATGCACCATTGCAGTTCACAAGGACAAATGGAAGGGGTGCTCATTAACTTGCTGTTTCGAAGGCCTACGATAATGTGCGATCGGATTTCCTTTTCCATTTTCTCCAATGTCATGGCTTCGAACTCAATTAGTTGAGGATGGTGAAGGAATGCATCTCTACGGCAAAGGTGTTGGTGCTTGTTAATGGCAAGTCTTGTGGATTCCTCCATCTCAACAAAAGGCTTCGTCAAGGGGACCCTCTCTCCCCCTTATTGTTCACAGTGGTCACAAATGTTTTCACAGCAGAATGACATAGATGGCAGAAGCGGATAGTTGGATTCAAGGGCTTAGTGTGATGCCGGGGGAGGGGGGGGGGGGGTTTGGGGACTCTTTCGCACATCCTATACACTGATGATACGGTCATCCTTTACCCGGCAGAGGCGTGGATGTGCGAGCTCGGGTCTTTGGCTCAAGTCTTTGGATGTCAAACACGATCCTTTCCCTGTCGTCTCCTTGGCCTCCCTTTGCACTTAGAAATCTAAATGGAACCCATTGATCAGAAGGTTTGAACGAAAGTTGGATGGATGGAAAGAAAAATCTCTGTCTTGGAGGGTGACTCATTCCGCTCCAGGCTGTGCTCTCGAATCTCCTTGTATCCTTCCTGTCCCTATTTAAAGCTCCTAGTGGGATTCTCCAAAAAAATGATGGCATCCGGCATTGCTTCTTTTGGAGAGGGGCTGATGGGGATCACCAGAAACCCCATTTGGTGAAATGGTCTTGTGTGCAGCAGGAAGCTGAAGGGAGGGGCAGGCATTCTGAACCTGGCAAACTTGAATAAAGCCCTGCTGAGCAAATGGTGATGGAGGTGGATGGCGCCTCGACCCCAGTGTGGTTCCAGATTGTGGAGGCAAGATACAGGTGTGGTTGTGACCATCCCAACCGATTTCCAGATCCTTCTCCGAGGCTGTCTCGAATCTGGTCTGATATCCTCAAACTCACGACACCTATATATTACATGTCTATGCTTGGCAAGTGGGCGACGGTCCCTCAATTCACTTATGGCAGGATATTTGGCTTGAGGATAGTGTATTGAAAGATCGCTACGCGAGTCCATTCACTCTCTCCCTAAACAAATGGGGTCGGGTACGCGATTTCTAGTCCCCTCAGGCCTCTGGGGGTGCCTGGGATATAAGGCTTTGGAGAAATCTCTAGGACGATGAGGTTGGCCTGTTTGCTGACCTAATCGGGGAGATTCAAGGTACTAATCTCTATGCCACAGTTGCTGATGCGATGGTGTGGTGTCCACAGCCTAGTCACGGCTTCTCTGTTAGGCGATGTTATGACTGGTGGCAGAGAGACAGCCCCATTTTGCAAGACATCACAGCAAAGGCACACCAAGTTTGGGGGGATAAAATTCCCTTGAAGGTCAAAGTCTTCACTTGGCTCATGTACCAAAATAGCATCCTCACCAAAACCTACAGGGCCAAATGGGTGCCTCAAGAGGATACTTGATGTCCGATGTGTGACAGGGCGGAGGAGACAACTGAGCGCCTTCTCGTGTCTTGTCCACTAGTGGCTCAGATTTGGGGAATGCTTCGGGTAGTTACTGGTATGGTGGCCCCATTTGATTCCCTTCAAGGCATGTGAGAGGCTGGGAAGGCTTTGGCCACTCATAGTGATCGCAGCCATAGGGTTAAAGATACTCAGACTTTCGTTCCAGCTGTAGTTTGGGCAATTTGGCTCACCAGAAATCAAATTAAGGTTCTCGAGTGTATTATGAGAATGTCTCGGAGTTGGTTGTTAATTTCATTAAAGGCTGGGGTACAAGCCTACAAGGTGCACCGCTGGTTGCATATTCAAAGGGTCATCTAACTATTGAGGAATAGTTATTGTATTTTGGCATGGCCTTTTTTTTAGCCCTTTGGACTGTGGTTTCGTTGCTTTCTTTGGGCATGTGCCTTGACTATTAATAAAATCTGGGCACATGCTTAACATCTTTCAAAAACAAATAGCGGGATAGATTTGACTCTTATTAACACTACCTCTGAAAATTTGATAAAAGGAATTTCTCACTAAACTATTTCAAAAAGCAACCAAATGATTTTATTTACTCATGTGATCATCCAATCTCATCTCACCACACCACATTCATGCAACTTAAGCCATTTGGAATCAGGGCACATGCCTAACATCTTTCAAACAAAAATAGCGGGATAGATTTGGCTCTTATTAACTCTACCTCTGAAAATTTTATAAAAGGCATTTCTCACTGAACTATTTCAAAAAGCAACCAAAATGATTTTATTTACTCATGTGATCATCCAATCTCATCTCACCTCACCACATTCATGCAACTAAAGCCGTTTGGAATGATGAAACAAGTTCCCCCTTTTTGCCCGGCCTAACTTTATATGAGGGTCCCACACATTGAGAGAAAATGCCCCAACATTGAGTGATTCAATTTAGTATGAGAGGAAATTAGCAGACCCTTTTTCTGGGCATAGGACATACCTATGTCATGCAGCTGGGAAAATGTGGTAGCATGGCTTATTCTTGCCCATTGGTAAAGGATTTGACCTCAAATATAATAGTCATTATAAATATCTCATATCGTCCAGAAGAACCATCAGATGGGACCAATACTTCATCCACTACAATGTGGATGGTTATGCATATCTCTATGCATGACATATGACATCACATTATATATGATTGATCGATGGATCTAAATGGCTGAACCCCAGGCCCAGAAGTCCATTTTCACACTATGTGTTTGTAATGAGCGACACATCTATCACAGGTTCAATGAAAGTATGTTGAAACACTGAAACCCAGCTCGATCTACATATTCTTTAAATAAGAACCTCAAAATCCTGATATGCATTTTTTTGCAGGCTTTCTATCAATAAGATTGCACCTACATCTTTTCAAAAAAATAAAAAATAATCCTTATATGCATTGCATATATCATCAATCAGTTAAAGAGAATAAGCATGAAAAAAGATCACATATATAAAAATGACAAGTGGAGGCTGTTCCACAGTGTTCACTGTTTCTGCTAATAGGTATCCTAATACACACACAATACATTCATCAAATAACGCATGTACATAGAAAAAATAATATGTAAAATAATTTTTATCATACGAAAAGACATGGAATCATTGAAGATGACCATCTCCCAATGAAGAAACAACATGATATAACAACGCATACACATCCAATGTTTCAAAGTAAATGCAACAAGGATGATGAATTACCTGATTGCAAGCATGGGTGACATCGTCTTGTGAGACCCGATAAGACAATTTGCTTATCGCATGCATAATTGCAAAGGATAAATCGCCCAAGTGATCCGGCTGATCACAAAAGGAATGATAAGTAATTCATGTGGCTGAACAAAAATTGATTGGGTTTCATCACGGGCAAAATAAAACAACTGTTTGACAGAGTTGTGTTAGAATACAACCTAATCTATTGAAATCCCGCAGAAGATAATACCATTAACAATAAGAGGCTATTTGACTAGAAAAAATCCATTATAGCCTGTTTAAATATTAAGTTTTGAAATGATAAGGTTTAAGCAATTTTCAGAATCCAATATACTATGAATTATCGTCATTTTTCCTTTATTTCTTTTCTTTTATATATTTGGTTTAATCTCTAGAATTATACCCCATTTATTCATTATGAATGAAAGTGGTGGGATTCCTACCTATTTTCAAATTATAAATACTAGTTATATACATGTGCTAAAAGCACGTGGTACAATATTGCGTGTTTTATTGCGTGATGAATAGAAGATGAATGCCTATCGTTTATTTCAAAAAAAAATATTGCGTGTTTTATATATGTAAACAAAATAACAAAGAGACACAAAAACTTAATAATTATTACATAAAATAATAGATGTATATTCATGTGTACTTCTATATTAACTATAATATTGATATGAACGACACAATATAGAGGAAATGTTTATAGAATATTGAACCATCCAAAAAACTCATTCCATTTATATATAATATACTAAATTTGTATACCATGTAATTTTTTTATATACTATAATAAAGATAACATAACAATTTTTTTGTAGAACTTAATTGAGATAGATTTAGTGAATATCATTCATTTTGAATTATTAAAATTTCAATATATTGATATGATTTACTTAATCTAATTTTGACGAAATAAATTATGGGTCCTTCAGGCCACCCCTGTAATATTTTTAGGTCCCTGGTATTTTTTTTAAAAAAAAATTACATCCATATTATGTCGTTTTTTAGTCATTCTCACTAACTTCCGTTATGTCCCGTAAGATACCGAAAATGCCCTTCTCCCCCAAATCATTCTTCTTTTTTTTTATCTTGGTACATTGTTAACCAGCCCGAATACATTGTTAACATGTATGGGTAATTATTAAAATGAGGATTTGAGAGGTAGAAAAACTTCAACAGAATCATGGATAGGAAGAAGGAACCGGGTAGTGTATCCTCTTTTCTGGACAATTTATTTATCTTCAACCAAAAAATAAATTTATCTGCTCAATATCTGGTTTTTGTAAGAATTTAATCACCTTTGCAGTCGCATAGATCCCAAATAAACCAGTGTCCTTATAATTGGTGTTGAAAGCCATTATACTCTCAGCTACCTCATTGATCGCAATCTTCTGGACAAGCTCTGAACTGTTAACAATCTACCCAGAATTAATAATGTAAAATCAAATGATAGATACAAATAAAAACTATAAATGGCACAAGGGACTACTAACCAAGCATGCTTTCCTCCACCATGAGTCCTGTCCCAGGAACCCAGCATGGTCTGCATGACCATCAAAGCAATCGAATCTGGGTCCATCCAAGATGCTCCATTAAATGCAACTGCAAATTTTGCTAGAGGCAAATCATCATCAATTATCCTGACCTGGATGTTGACATAGAAATACAAGGATGAGCCTGTCATACAAAATATTTCTTATGTAGCATATCCTGGCAAAAGCAATAGTATGAGACAGATTTACAACATACACACCTCTGAACCAGTAAAAACAGCTGGTTCTTTCGCAACCAATTGAGCTGCTGTGGTGGGTTCAGAGGAAAACTTTGTGAAGAGCTTCTTAACTTGCTCAACTACATCTTCATGCTTCACAGCACCAGCAGCAGAAATAACCTTATATTAAAAATAAAAAAAAACAACAGACACTAGTCAGAACCACTAAGCGAAGCGGAGTTTTGTAAACAGCGAATATGGAGGGCAGAACTGTTCACCAGTCCACAACTAATTGGACAAAAAGCTGCCAAAAGAGAAATAATCAATGGCCATAGAGAATCTTACCATTCTAGGAGTTGTATAATGAGTTGAAATGTAATGCTCAAGGTGAGCTTTCGTGATCGTCTTGACATTCTTTTCAAGTCCAAGAATAGTTCTTCCCAAGGGGGTGTATTGGAATGCAGTTGCATGCAGATGATCAAAAATCACTTCTTCAGGTACTTCCTCGACCTGCAAGTTGGAACGTACTATGTATTATTGTCATGCATTTCATCCTTCATACACATAGCAAACCACAAAAAAAAAAGATATGAAAAATCAGAGCTCTCAATATGTCCTAAATTCCCTATGTCTATTATGCCCTAAATTTCATCCTTCATACTGTCTATTATGCCCTAAATTCCCACCATGCCCTAAATTCCCACTGTGTGTGTGTGTGTCTAAATTCCCACCATGCCCTAAATTCCCACCAGTTGTCAAGATTGTATGTCTATTATCTTTCACTCTAACAACCACCATCGATGTTTTTTCAGGCCTTAACCTCAAAATACTTTCAAGCCTCATCAGCATCATTTCTATAGGCGCATCTGATGGTATTCGTTTAAATGTGCAAATAACTAATGGGGAAAAAATCACACCAACTCTTCGAAGAAAACAAAAAGGAATCAATAGAATCAACTGATTGACAATACTGGATAGAATGATTATCTGGGTATCCAACTGAATTATGTGGAACAAAGGAAGCTGCATCTTTGCAACCTAGATCAATCATACTAAAAGCTCTAACAATAAAATTAACAACTTTACAAGGAGAGATTGCCCTTTTTTTTTAAAACCAGCCAGGTTCATTGGAGTTCACAACAGAGTCTCAAATCTCAACTCAGTATCCGATCGAGCATTGCACTGGTATACCCAGAGGTTCAGTGGAGATTAACAAGCTAAAGTTTATCAGAAACCTTTTTGTCAATAACAGTTTTTTCAGGAGGGTTAAAATCATAATTTCCCAGGAGTTTGAGGGCATGTTACATTCATTATTCATAGGCTGCACATGTCCAAGACATTTGAATTTTTTTAGTGAAGTTAAAAAGAAGGTTCCAATGGGCATTGGAAGAAAAGTGCAATTGTTGTTAGATCAGTTTCTTTCTTTCTTCTTCTTCTTCATTGTGTTTGTCGGGGGTGGGGGGTTGGGATGAAACCAGTAGCCATCTACCAAAGGAAAGGAATACAAATGTCTTTAGATTAGTTTCTTGAAAATTAGATACACATCAACCAACAATTGTATTATTTTTTATATAGTTCACATGCGTGTCTATCATGCAGATAACTAAGTTTATAATGATCTACAGTGGATAGTCAAGAGTGTCATACATACATATATATAGAAGAAGACATCCAAATTACAAGAAAACCCTAAGTAGACAGAATTTCCTGTGGATGTGGGCCACTTGGATGAAAAGCAGTGACGAGTTGTAAAGGTAAGCAATACTTTTCAGAAAATTCCATCAAATCCTCAGCTCCACTTTGTACCACGGATCAGAACCTCAATAACCATTTTTCAAACTAGGTCGAGGGTCTCCTAAACTGCCCTAATTCAATCAATTAAAATCATAGAAAAGCATAGAATAAGCACAAGCAAATTGAGGTCCTACACATTAGTTTGTAACAATGTTCAAAAAATCCCGCCTAGGCCCCGATTAATCCCCCGCCTAGGCCTAGGCAGTCCCAACCCGTAACGCTTAGTGCCTAGCCACTTTTTCAATTAATCCCCAGTTGACTAATGAGTTATTAAGTCACCTTATATATTATATATCTATTAATTAATTTTTTATGCTATCCCTATTATGTTTATATTATTAATTTTATTTTGATATTATTTTGTAGTCTAAAGTTATTACATATATATCACGTATATGTATATGTATTATATTTATTATTATAAAAAGTGATTGATTACTCCTTGATTATTCTCCGCCTAACCAATTAATCTCTAGTCCCTCATCAACCACTCAACTAACGCCTAACGCTTTTTACAACATTGGTTTGTAATTCTTTACCTACATGAAGATCAAATTAGCATCATAGCCATTAAAATGTGCATGAATATCATAAATAAATGATGCAGCAGCTTCAAGGGGTGCGAAGGATTGTAGTTTCTTGGAGGTCTTGTGTTTGTACTTATTTGGGCTTACCCTATATATATTAGAGGGCGCAAGCCTACCATTTCCTCAAAAAAAGGGATGCTGCCCTAACTCAATCAATCAAATCAGAGAACAAATCAGGGGGAGATGGTAGAAGTCATACTACTCATTAGTCTAATGTTTCTTTACCTACAATAAAATCTAATTGACATCTTAGCCATTAGGAAGTGCATGAATCTCATAACTTTGGAACCAAGCTTTGGATGAGTCAGCTAGCAACCCCCCTCTCTATAAATGATGACCGAGAATCAAATTGAGGGCACCAATCTTATATATATATATATATATATATCATAACTAACAAATTCAATAGGAGCTGATTGGCAAAATCAAATTATACAATTTAAACCATGTAAAATCATAAATACCCAAAAAAAAAGGTTCATTTTTTTTATACCTCCTTCATCTCCCTGAGTATAACATCCCTCTCGCGTTCAATCCGCCTCTCATCAAACCTCGAATTCTGCAAGATATCCGCCAAGATATCGAGCGACTTCGTCACGTCCTTCTCCATCACGTTCGCGTAGAACGTCGTCTGCTCCCTCGACGTGTAGGCATTCAGGTGCGCGCCGAGGTTCTCGATCTCCTCCTCGAGCCCCTGGTGCGTCCGTTCTTTGGTCCCCTTGAAGATCATGTGCTCCAGGAAGTGTGCAGTCCCGTTCGTCTCCTCCGTCTCGTACCGGCTCCCGGCGTCGATCCAGACCCCGACTGTCGCCGTCCGGCACGACGTGTTCGACTCGGTCGCGACACGGAGCCCGTTCGGGAGGGTCGAGACGTGGGTCTCCGGCGCGGCGAGGGCGGAGACGTGGTCGTGGAGCTTCGGAAAGGGCGAGGCGTGCCTGAGGAACCGCTCCTCGGGGTTCTCAAGGCGCTGGATCTTCCGCTTGACCTCCTCAGCAGCGCGATCGTAGGGCATGAACGTGGGAGGGGGAGGGCCGATGATGTCGGTGGGGACGGCGTCGGTGAGGACGGCGACGGCGGAGGATGGGCGGAGGTGGTGGTGGAGGAGGGAGGGGATCGGAGGGCGGTATCGGCGGGAGAGGGAGGAGAGGAGGTGCTTGATCGCCATTTTTAGGGTTTGGTGGAGTTGCAGAGGTTGTGGAAGGGATCGGAAAGTGAGTGTCGAAAGCTCTCTCAAGCAGACGATATTTGGAATAACATGTGTAATAGTTGAGAATGAGTTGTAATGTTTAACATCCGTTGATTTGAGTGATCAACGGTTAATAACAGGTCACTGCGACCGCTGGCTGTTTTGCAGCACAGTATGCAGTTTTATCATAATGCACGGCGTTAAAAAAAAATATTTATATTTTTAGAATTAAAAAATATATATTTTTTATCTAAAAGGAGAAACATGAATTATAACACAGGAGTACCAAAAGTTCAAAGAGTGAAAAATCTTAAAATCTCACTATTCTAATTTTTTAAAAAAAAATTTGAAGTTTAAAAAGTAAAAAAAATTTAAGTTAGTTTGTCTCGGCTCCTCGATCTGTGCATTATGGTGCTCTTGTGCGTATTCTCATATATTTACACGGTACTTTCTGTCTATCATTCTCATCGACTCTGGTTCTCAAGGCTTATACAAATGCTGATTGGGTTGGGGATCCGACCACTAGACGCTCCACCACTAGGTTTTGTATATTTCTTGAAGATTCCATCATCTTTTGACGCAGCAAAAAACAGAAGGTTATTTCTATATCTAGCTTCGAGACTGAGTATCGCGTTATGACCATCACCACGAAGGAGATTGTTTATCTTAGACGTCTCTTAGTGGATCTAAGAGTTCGTTCCTATGACTCGTCCTACTCCTCTTCATTGTTATAATCAGTTTGTTATTCAGATTGCCAGCAATCCGGTCTTTCACAAGATGACCAAACACATTGAGATCTATTATTACTTCATTCGTTAGCACTTTCTTGCAAAAAACACCGTCGGTTCCACGTGTCTCCTCTATCAAGCAGCTTGTTGATTTCCTTACGAAATCACATCTAGTTCCTCGATTTTAGTTTCTCATTCGTAAACTCATTTTATATGATCCACCGTGAGTTTGAGGGGGCTGCTAGATTATAAGTGTTATGTCATAATATGTGTAATGTATTACATGTGTGACTTCTATGTACTTGTATAAATGGATTAAACCCTAAGTGAAATACAGAGATTCTCATTCTCTCTTTTTCTAATTGTAACAATATTTGATACAAAAAAAATGTGTATGAATGACAGTTGTAAAAGATATTTGAATGCTACCATAGTTACACTAGCAAGTCGTTAGCCCTCTTCAGCCCTACACCCCTTGTTTGCTGCTCTTGAGTGACCAAATTCCAATTATATATATAATGTATTGGCTTTCTCTGATTAGGGGTAGGAAATGAGCCGAGCCGCTCGGGCTCAGCTTGACTCGGTTAAAGTTTATTCGGGCTCATTCGATTAGATAAACGAGCTGAGCTTGAACAATTTTAAAAGATCAGTTATAAATAAGCCGAGCTTGAGCTAGGCCCGAGCCCGAGTCTATATGAGCTTGTTTCGAATATAATTGTTTATTGATGATTTTTTAATAGATTGTCTATTTTTGGCATATTATCTATTTTTTGCATGTTTTAATTGCTAAACGAGTTTATTTTAGCTAGACGAGCTCGCCTTGATTCGAGCTTGCACTCGAGATTATTTTACAAACGAATCAAACTGAGCTTTAATCAAACTTTTCACGAGTTAAATGAACTGAGCTTGAACACAAAATTAAGCTCGGTCCAAAGCCAAGCCGAGCCTGAGTCCAGCTTAAATATAAATGAGTTGAGATTGAATATGTCAAAGTTCTGCTTAACTCGTTTACCACCCCAAACTCCGACCATCTCTGGTCCACATAAAATCACCAAACAAGTGTGCCCAACTATTTGTTGCCCCCATTGAAAAACACACGAACATATAATGAATAGGAAGTGCTTGCAGAACAAAATGAATAAGTGTAACCCATCCAGCCGTTGTTAGAGCATCTCCAACTACATTCTATATTTTCAAATTTGAAGGGTGGTGTGCTCCAACTACAATCCATATCCACCTTCAAATTTGGAGATTTGGATTTGACCTCCCAAATTTGGAGATTTGGATTTTTTTCTGAGGCCACCTCCAAATCTCATTTTTCACTTTTTACTTTATACACTAATTAATTCAACATAATGTATATTTAGATCCGCTAATCCATTTTTAATAAAAGTACTATAGTTGTAAAGTTCGCATTGAGACCTTCAAAATGAGACTAATATTAAATTATTTTAGAATTGATTTTAAATAAATCCTCATACGTTTGATTATTCAAGAATTATTTTATTTATTTAATTAAAAAATTATTAATTAAAAAAAAACTCCAAAACCATTTAATATTATACTCATTTTAAAGATCTTAATGAGATCTTTTCAATTGTGTAATTTTTATATAAATGAATTAACAATAATAATATCTATTAATGAGTTTTCATATAATTTAAAAAATAATAAGAAAAAATGGAGGGTGATGATTGGAGTGCAAAACTCTCCAAATATGGAGGGTAGGCTTAGTCTTAGGTTGGAGATGCTCTTAGCAATTAGCATATTGCCTTTCCAAGACTGTAACGGCTGGGCTACCCTTTCCATAGCTTTCGTACCACTTCCTTGTATTTTTGTATTAAGAGATTGGTATGCCCAATATTAATAGATGAAGAGGATAGATGCATTTACTAAAAAATAATATTAAAATATATTTTAATCTATGAACACAAGATACGCCCAATTTCTCCCTTTTTTTTAAGGGATCGGATCCAGTCAGTGTTCGACTTCGGTCAGTTCGGTCAGTACCGAACTGTACTACGTGCAAATCGAACTGCACCGTTTATAAATCGAACTGCACAACCAATTGTTGATGTATTTTTTACTCTCTTATTGAATTCAATCAACTATTGAAAAAAATATGAATTCCTAAGTATCATCAGTATCCAATAAGAGAATGAAAATATACCCAACATTTTGTTGTGCAGTCTGATTTATAAGTGATGCAGTTCGATTTGAATGTGGTGTAGTTCAGTACTGACTGAACTGACCGAACTCTGCACTGACCGGATCCGAACTCTTTTTTTAGTTATCCTTCCATCAATTATTTATTATTATTATTATTATTAGAACTTGGTTAAATTTTCTAAATACCTCTCTCCAGACGTATAGGCATACTACATACCACAGCCGTCCAACCAACGGACCCCACAATATCATGAGATCGTAAAACACCAAACAAAATGAGGGTCGTTTTGGGAACTCTGCCCCCGGCACCGTCCCACGTATAAGCCTACTCGTCGCAGCAGCAGCAAAAACCCTAACCCTAGTTGCGCCATTTTTTTTGGCTCTTCGATTTCTCCATTTCTTCCTCTCGCGCTTTCGCACGGGGTTTTCTGACCGCGGACGATGGAGGCCGGCGGGAGGGTCGCGAGGACCGTCAAGGACGTCTCCCCGCACGACTTCGTCAAGGGCTACTCGGCCCACCTCAAGCGATCCGGCAAGGTCAGGCTTTCTCCTCCCGATCCTGCATGCGATGTGCCTCTCTTACTCTGCTTTCGGTTTGATTTCTTATAGAGGCCGGCGATGTATCACCCTGCGTTCTAGGGTTGTTGAGGGGTTTTAGTGGTCGGATCTAGGGTTTGTAGGCTATTTGCGTTTTAAACCGACTGATTTGGATGGATTTATTGATTATATGAAGCTTTACAAATGTGATGCGAAATAGTGAGAGCGAAAGAACGGAAATGTTTGCTTAGTTTGATATCATCGAGAGGTGTATTAACTATTAGAGAGGATTGGTGATACGGAAAATCCATTTAGGGGAAATTAGCTCTCATGGATCATCTAAAATGGAATCCAAGTATCTGTTTTTGGTTTTTCTGGTTTCTTGTATCGTTTCCATTGTTTGAGGCTCAGACGGGTTGCGGTGTTTATGAAATTTGTTGCGTGATTCTTTTAATTATGAACAACCACTAAATGTTGGATCGATCTATATGCAATTAGATCTTGGTTATGTATGTTATGTTAAATTAATTCAGTATATAAATTATTTATAAGTATGTTATGTACTTGGTCATGTATGAATGAATTATGTAAATGTTATTCTCTCATCTGGATCAATCGATCTATATGCAATTAGATTAGTCATCAGTCAGCTAGCTATGAATATCTCCTTTATTATTGGATTTGTCTGTTCTAAAATTCTAGGATGCAGCACTCAAATGGGGAATAAATCCATAGATTCTAATGATACGGAAACATCTTTTCTCCTACTTAATCAGTGTTGCAGATACTGAAGGGATTGTTCACCATGAGAAAATTTTAAGGTTTTTAAAGCCTTGAATTTGTTTATGCCAAGTATCACCACATGTGAATTGGTTGCAATGGATGCAAATTAATGATAGCAATTTGCCATTTCTGGATGTAGGAGAGTTTTTTTGACACGTTTACGTGTTTGCCTATGTAGATGGAGCTTCCTCACTGGACTGATATAGTCAAGACTGGCAAATTTAAGGAGCTTGCTCCTTATGACCCAGATTGGTACTACATCCGTGCTGGTACTGATGTGACCCTAACTATATATTGCATCATGCGTTGTTGTGTATTATAGCACAGCATTGTTGGATCATCTTTGTTGACTTTATGTTGTAGCTTCAATGGCAAGAAAGATCTACCTGAGGCAGGGCATCGGTGTGGGCGGCTTTCAGAAGATTTATGGAGGACGCAAGAGGAACGGTAGCCGCCCTCCACACTTCTGCAAGAGTAGTGGTTCTATTGCTCGCCACATCCTGACCCAACTGGAAACCATGAAGATAATCGAGAAGGATGTGAAGGGGTGAGTCCCCCCCCCCCCCCTTCATTTACCCTCTATCATTTTGAAAATTCACATTAAACCTGTGATAGGAAGCTATTGCTCAAGTATGGGATGTCTAGTATGCTTCCACTAAATGTTGTAAAAAGCCTAGTATGCATAATATTAATCAGCTACTTTTAATACACACACAATACTTATGTATGCATAAATGTATATATGTATTCCCACTTAATCCCTCGGCATGAGGTATGTCAGGTCTGATTCCTCCTAGGCAAATCTTTAATCGGTTGTTGTTGTTTCACAATTTGCATTAATAGTTTACATGATTCTAATACCCACTTGATTAGAAGTTGCAGAAATATGTTTAATTGATCTGAATTCGTGGAGTTTGGATGCTTTGAGAATTATATAAGTGAATGATGTGAATTCGTTGATTTTGTAGGGGGAGGAGAATCACTTCAAGCGGACAGCGGGATCTTGATCAAGTTGCGGGTCGGATCATTGTTGCTCCTTGAACAGCAAATTCTCAGCATGTCATGTTTACTGTTGAAATGATTTCCTAGTGTGTTTGAACTGTTTTTTAGCCGGTATGATGTTTTATCTTACTCTCTAGTTTTATAAGACAAGGATATAGCCCTTAATTTCCGTAGAAATTGAGATTTAATGAGATTAGTTTGCCAAGATTATCATATACTAATGTGTTCGTTAGGATCGAAATACCTAGGCCATTTGATCCCATTTGTAGTGATGTTTTTGCGTTTAGTTTTGAAAAACGTTGTTTCGTAGATTTTAAATAGCACTTGTGTACTAAAGAAAAAAAAAACACTTTCCAGAAGTGGCGGAGAAATTGTGTTTGGATTTGCTTTTGCCCTTTTTTTTATTTTTTTGGCAATTCCAGAATGCTGAATCCATTCCAATGCAAATTCAAATGCAAATCCAAATGATATCTGATAAGTGGACAGTACTTTTTCATCAGAGATGATTTGACAATTGAAAAAAATGTTTTTTTTAAATGTTAAGCTTTTGACACTTTAGAACCATTTGCATTATGCAGGGTGTGGATACTCCCACCACCAGATTTTGGGTGCCACCACCTCTCAATCTCACCACTTGCCATTTTAACAATCATGAAGCTCACCCCCTTATAAAAACTCCTTGCCATAAACACCTGTCCCACCACCCTTTATTTTTTGTAACACAAACCTCTCTTCTCTCTTTTTTCGTTTCTTTCTCTCCCCTCATTTACCCTGCTTGTTTACTGTCGTCGTGAGGATGCCATTGAGACCTCGCTGTGAAGTCGGTCCCCCATGATGTCTTCTCTGTGCATTTGATTCAATCTACACATCTCACAAATTTAAGGCGTCCTCCCTCGTGACGTCCTCACTGTGCATTTGGTCCACTCTATGTCGCCGTGGGATGTCGACAAGACTTGCCGTGAAGTCGGTTGTCCAGAAGAGAGCTTCTCTCTTACAATAGGTTAATATTGCTCTTTTTTTTTAAATATCTTTTTCATAAATTCTTATCGGTGATATCATGAGAATTATTGTATATCTTACTGTTATTGTAGCTGAGTTAGGATTTTCATAGAGTAAGTTAGGGATTTCATAGAGAAAGTCATGTTGGTAGAGAAAATTAGGTTTTTTTAGAGAAATAAAGTATCTTGGATAAACTTGAAAGTATTAGGATTCAAAGCCAATATTAGCCAAATTTTCATTGGTTTGCATATTGGTGGCATTGGTTGGATTTTTTTTTTTTATCATTTCATGTTCTGTTCAGGGTGTAAAGATAAGATGTTGGTTGCCTTTAAATCAATATCATGCTTGGGAACCAAAATAGTTTAAAAATCTAACATATTTGAACTTCACAAAATCTGACATATTTCATCTTTAAGTTCACAAAATGACACATTGAATGATTTAAAGTTCACAGAATCTGACATATTGAATGTTTACGTATAAAAATTGTCTGAGTCATTTAAGTATACCGACATTTTCATTTTAATCAAAGAGTATCAATGAAATGGTCTGTGTTATTTAGGTGACATTTCGTGCCCTCATGAAAAAAAATCCCTAAATCCCTAAACCCAGGTCAACCAGTCAAGTGGTATGACTTGCTCCCCAGTCGACACTAACAGCATCATAAAAAAGAACAAAACTCAACTGCTACTTGACATGGCATCTGTCAACTCGATCAGGTTGGTTCGACAGGTTTTCTATCGCCCTGTTTTGTGGCAGTGCAGTCGAATGATTCACCGTCATGATAAATGCTTTTGGTATACGTCGATCACCATTTTGTCAACCCAAAAGGTTGTAGGCGAGGCTCAATCGATCTACTCGTGCAAAGACTCGGACAAACTACTGGTTTCATTTTGTGTATGCAAATGTGACTTGGCTTTTTATTTTCCAGTTCACATATCACCTGTCGAGCATGTATGCCTACACTCGACGAGACACCAGTTGAATTGGCTGTCACAATTGACGGGTGGCCTGTCGATAATGATATATAACACATGATTTTTACAGTACAGTTCGACGTGGTTCTAGTCGATTAAAAATGTTGGATTTCGACTTGCTCTAAATCGAATTGGGTTGTAATCGATGGTATATAAAGGAAGTAAAATGATATGTCTAAGGTATAGTTTAGTAACTTGTCTAGAAGTACTTTTACAAAAAGTTTCTTCTATAAGAAGTTACTTATAAAGAATGAACTTCTTGTATTTGAAGTAGAAGCTGTTTGAGAACATATATTAATAAATGCTTTCAAAAAGTACTTTTGAAATAGAAATAACATGAATTGTCTAAAATACCCTTACACCCATGTTATACAATTATCTTAATAGATAAATATAAATAAAATAATATAATCAACTATATATCTCAAATACTAACAAACTTTTTATAACCACACAATTGGTTACAAAATCAAACTAACAAATTCTAACAATTAAAATACTAACAATTTTTTTTGAATAAAAGGTAGATATTACTAACAAATTTATTCTAAAAACTTAAAGATACTAACAAACTTATTTATTTTTAAAATAGAAAAGAATATAAACTAACAAATTTAAAATAGATTATAGATTTGTCCTACATCACCTAATGAGAGGTGAGAGAAAATCTATTTTATATAGCACCTAAAATCCATGTTTGGTTCAAAATAGAGCTAGAATAAATGAGAATAAATAAGAATAGTTTTAAAATTGGTGTTTGAAATGCTGGAATAAATAAAAATCAGTATACTAGAATTAACTGATATAAAGTGGTATATGGATTCCAGTTAATTCTTGGAATTAAGTTATTCCAGTCAAACAAAACATCACTTTATTTTATATATATTAGAATAGTCATAAATCTTAGAATAACTTAATTCTACCCAAACATGGGCAAATGTTTTTTGAGAATTTGTAAAATTTCATAAGGGTATTTTTGTCAAAATATTAATTTTTTAAAACTTCTATAGAAGTGAAAAAACTCTTTCCACAGAATGAGTTATTTTTTCCTTTTGGAAAGATGAGTTTTCTCCTTCTGCAGAAGGAGAAGTGATAGTTATCGGGTTCCAAACGCGATCACTTCTCCTTCTACAGAAGGAGAAGTGACCCAGAAGTACTTCTGAGCAGTTGCCAAACGGTACTTAAGCCTCTATTGCAACCCTAATTACAGTCCACACCAGTCTTTTTTTTAAATCATACTCTCCATTTGATGTACATGTTGTTATATGAAATGAAGTATATATTAAAATACAGTAGTATATTTTTTCAATTTAAAAAATAAAAAAATTTAGTCCGAGATAGTCTCATATACTATTATTGTTTAATATATGTTATATTATCATAGTATATAGAACTATAAAATAGACTGTAAACTGGACCGAGTATATGGACGCTCACATAGAATGTATTTATTTATTTTTTTATTTGGGTGGTGGGCATGATCAGTGTGTTATTTTTGAGGTGGTGGGAAGAGTAGGGTGGTGAGCTTAAAGTGTTTCAAAAAAAAATGGACGAATGATAATTTTGTAATAAAAGGTGGTGGCCAGCAAAATCGAGGTGGTGGGAATATCCGCACCCTTGCAGTTATTTAGCTTTGCACGTATATCCTATAAATTTGATCATTGATTTTAACTTAATATGATCTGAAGTGATTGTCTTTATGGCCATTGGACATTGAAATTTGAGAAATTTGCATGTATGCCCCTGAAAAAACACCTATTTTTTTGCATGTATAACTTTGATTTAAACTTTGTCAAATAAAAGTGGAAAGATCCTTTATGTGACCCGGTCGACTTTGTCTAGTCGTTATTTCTGTCTCAGTTCGACCTTATAGGGTCGAACAAGTTACAAAAATCTAAGGCATTCTCTGTATTCTATTCAACTTCGTAAAACCATCATTTAGAGTCCAATTCGATCGGACAGAGTCGAACAGGTCACAGAGACTTGAGGCCTTCTCTGTGTCTTATGCGACTTTGTGAAGTCATCGTTTACTTTCCAGTTTGATTTCACAGGTCGAACTCGTCATTTAGAGTCCAGCTCGATCTCACAAGGTCGAACAGGTCACAGAGACCTAAGGCCTTCTCTGTGTTCTGTTCAACTTCGTGAAGTCATGATTAATTTTTCAGTTCAACCTCAAGGTTGAACAGATCACAGACACCTCAATCTCTCTGTGACCTGTTCGACTTTGTGAATCATCATTTTGCTTCATGTTCGACCTCACAGGGTCGAAAAGGTCATAGAGACCTCAGACCTTCTCTGTGTCATGTTTGACTCTGTGAAGTCATTATTTAGTTTCCAATTCAACTTCACAGGGTCGAACATGTCATAGAGAGGCCTAAGGCCTTCTCTGTGTCATGTTTGACATTGTGATGTCATCTGCTATATATCATTTCGACATCACATAGTTGAACTAGTCACAGAGACTAAGGCCCTCTCCGCTCACCATTCGACTTCTTGATGTCGTCCTCTTTTATGCATTTCGACAACACAAAGTTGAATCAGTCAAAGAGACCTAAAAGCTTCTTTCTGACCCATTCAACGCCGTGATGTCGTCCCCTATAAAAAGGATCGACATCACAAAATCGAACAAGGTCATATTCCAAGAGACCTAATACGTAGGGTCAAAGTGTAGTTGTATCTAGCCTAGCATAAAAGGGATGTCCAAACACATCATGTGATCTATCTTCATGTGACTAATCAACATACATTGTTCAAAACACAAAGTATTTAAGTACAAAATACATATTAAACCCATATTAAACTGATTTGTTCGAAACATCTCCAAAACCCGTACAGAACATAGACACTTTGAAACACCTCCAGAACCTATACATTATCAAATCCCACACAACATTATTTAACTACAAAAAAGATTTGTCTTTGACTAGCGATCATGACGTTGTCTGGTTCGCTACGCCATGGGTGCATCAGGGAGAGGTATCTCATCTTGGAGATAGAGAATGACATGTTGGATGGCTTTTTGCGCCTGTTTCTCGGCCTCCTATCGAGAAAAGGTTGTAGATATCCAACAAACATGCAACGTTACACATAAAAGTTTACATTCTATGAACACATAACATAACTCAACCAGAATATAGAATTTCATATAGTATTTGTCATATATGTTTATCAACTCAGCATCCGACAGATAGTGGGTCTCCAAATATAGAGCTCAAAGTGGAATTGAAGACGTGCAGTCTTCATTTTGAAGGTCAGTTGGAGCCAGATCCAATAAAATGGTCTTCAAATCTGGTTTTTGCGGGCCGATTAGAGCTGCTCTTAGCCATTTCATAATCCAGCATCATAGCATGGGTTATAAATTATTATGTCATCCAATTTACCCTTTTTATAAAGTTTAAATTTTACTAAACAAGGTAATCAAATCAATTTGACTGTGTGATGTGCTAAAGAATCTGAGTCAATAGTCAATACATTTGCTTTAACTCTTTTTATCCATGTATATTCTTGTCTTTGAGGTCTCGTATCTTATGCTCCTCTTTTTTCTTCTGAGAAGGGAATTTATGTTATAGGTGATTGCTATATATAGTAGTGATTCAACTGGATATATATTATTTTTTTTCACTGAAAATGCTTAACACATCTACTATTAATTATAATACACTAAGTCCTCGTTTGGATAGCGGAATTGAGTTATTCTGGATAGATAACTATGTCAGTATAGATAACAAATCTACATGAATAAGAAATTTTCTGTTTGGTTGTGTTTTTTTTTATTCTCATTGAAAAACGTAAGAATAAAAGTTGAGTTGTTTGGTTGATAAAGAATAAAATATAAATAAAGTGTAAAAAAGTTGATTTGACATGTGGGCCCTTTGATGTATAAGAGGTGTTGATAGTGATTTGATATGATAAGATGTAAAAAGTTAATTTGACATGTGGGCCATGAAAATAGATAAAGTGAGTATAACTTATCATAACGGTTACTTAGAATTGTTATACTCTCTTATACTCGTTTAAACTGGCTTAGTAATACCAAGTTATACTCTGCAAACAAACAACCATTTTCTTTATCCATTCTTATACCATCCTTATACTACCCTTATACCCGCCTATTCCGCTTCCCAAACGGGGCATAAGGAAGTAAGGGTGCAATCATTAGAACATTGAAACTTTTTTTTGGTTGCACTTGGGGAAAGTGCATTTATATGATTGAATTGCCACAAAATTGAAATAAATGAGGTGTGAGCTCTGGTTACTTATTGGCACATATGAACATTGGTTATCTTTCTTCCATCATATCATTGTAAGCTTTGATGTACTTCACATTAACAAGATTGTCATGTACAAATCTGTTCTCCAACCATTGATGTTATATATACTATTAGACCATATGAATTATGATAGGATTCATTCCTATAGTCAGCTTTCTTTTTCTAAAAGTCATCATCTTCCTAATACTATCGATCATATTCTACTCACCCTTTTTGTCCTCCTAACACAACCATTTAAAAAATAAGTCAATTTATTGGGATAAACTAAAGTGTTTTAACTCTCCATGAACCCTCTTAGTTCCCTTAGGTTATATCTGAAAACTGATGAAAGAAGATATTTTTAATGACTTCGAAGAAGTCTTTGAAGTTTGATGGTCATCATCACAAAGGAGATAAATTGAGAAGATGAAAATATTGTTTAGTGATGAAGCATTTTTTGATAGATATAACAAGAAAAAGAGAGAGGATATTTGTAATGCTCACGCATTCAGAAGTCACCTGAGAGTCCCAACATCTCAAGACTGAAATCCTGCGACTAATAATCAATGATATCGTCTTGCTTTGTTTGATTTCATCATTGACTCCATGAATCTCATCTAATATAAACACCTGAAAAACAGAATCACCCCATCTAATACGATTTCCATCAATCCTAGCCATATCTAGGGAACCTCATTATCCTATTCATCATATTGATATGGTTCAGGGGAACACCATTCATCTTGACCATCGACAACAATGAAGCTCATAATTTGACAGTCATTGATCAATCTCCTAATAAGATGATTGTCCCACATTTAATAAATTCATCACTTGACATTAGCATTTCACCATACTTAAAACAATAGCCTCAATGAACAATTTACATCAGCAAATGTCATATCTGCTATCACCACCTGCTCCAAACATCAAACCAAAAATCCTTCATTCACTCTCAAATCATTCAACAGACCCAACACACATATATTCTCCCCCTTTTATTGATAAAGACAAACACATAAAGAGAGGGACTGATCGATTGATTACTTGTGAGTTGGATTCAAGGATGGTGACGCCGAAGAAGGTGAAGGTGTCGTGGCCGTCGAAGCTTGGGTCGGCGTTGCGGATGTTGGAGGGGGAGATGAGGCTCGAACGGATGACGCCCTTCAATATGCTCTCCGCCATCCGTCCTGCCCCCATGAACCGCAGCTTCAGCCCCTCCGACCACGTCGCCACCATTCTGCACTTCTCTGATTGCTTCCGCTAAGCCCTCAACAAAGGCGGCGGCGGCGGCGGCGGCGGCGACCACAAGGTGCTCGATGGGTTCTCAGGTTAGGGTAGAGAAAGTGATACGGGGAGAGATGTTTTTAGGGGCAAGTTGCAAAGGTTTTGGAGGGAAAATAAGGGGGTAGTTTAGAAACAAAATCTAATGTGACAGGGATGAGGGGGTAAAAAAACAATGCAATAGCTCTACAAGGGTAAAATTATTATTTTTTAAATCCTAGACATAGGAAAAATGTGGGGTCAGTCTAAGGGTATATTTGAATTAAAATAAAACACCCCACCCCCCCCCCCCCCCCCATAGACTTATGAAAATCAGAAAATGTCCATGTAAAATCACTAAATACTCTTAAAGTCCCTATCTTTTGTCTTAGTTAATTATTTTAATCCCAGAGTCTACATTCCATCAATGCAAGGAGCATTGATGGAGTTATATCAATTTTTCACACGAAAGAAAGTAAATTTTAAAAGGGTATTACAATAATTTTTCATATATAGTTAGAGTGAACCACAGATCTGGTTAATTTCGGTTATAATAGGAATTAAAATAAATATTATCTAATATGATAAGATATGAGAGGATTTACTGATTTTCATGAACTTTTTCTGACTTTCATAAGTTTCAAGAGAGCTATATCGATTTTATGTGAAGATAAGGGGTGATGGCATTATAGTAACTTTTGATGTGTAGTTAGAGTTGGTTAGTTAACTTTTGAGGTGTAGTTAGAGTTGGTTAGTTAACTTTTGATGTGTAGTTAGAGTTGGTTAGTTGAGGTGATGATAGGGACTAAAATGATATTTCTTTTAAAATGATTTATTTACCAAAAGTAACAAGTTCACGAGAGAGATTTTTTAAATCATAGTCATATTGCAAGGACGTACTAATAATGGATGATAGAGCATGAAATGAATTCACCACTCAGATTCAAACACAAAAAAAATTTGAAAACAAAATTGGAACTCATCCATCTATGAGGGTGATGGGAAAAAGGAAGTCATGACTCATCTAATCATACTACCCATGAATGCCAAAGAAACAAATGAGCACTACAGAATGTCAACAAAATTTTTACCACCTGATGCTCTTCATCTGTTCATAACTTCTACCAAACTATACAACTAAAGAACCCACAGAGGTTTTCCAATATCTATGTACAGAAGAATCTGTGCATCCACCAACCAGAGAGAAAAAATGAGAAGAAAAAACAACTAACATTCAGACGGCGGTTGCCACTCTTGTTGTGCTTCTTCATTTGAAGAATCCAATCTCAAATTGAAGATCGTCAATGGCTGGCTGTATATATCATCAAAAGTTAGATTAAAGTCTTCATCCGCCATGGACAACAATGCACGATGGTTGCTCAAGCGCACCCCAGCACCACCACCACCATTGCCTTCGTCGGCAATCTCATCCAACAAGAAACTACGCCAGCGACTTCTATCCATTGTGGTGTTGTCGGTCCACATATGAGGCTGGCTGTAATAACTGAAATTCGGCTCGAGAAAGCTCGTTTGTGGCTGTTTCTGCTGCTGCTGAGACCGCCTCCACCAGTGACTGTTGATGGGGCATTCCATGTCGCCCGCATTGTGGTTTTGGAGGAAGCTCTCCCTCTCCGAGAAGACTGGGCTGGAGGTGGATGTGCCAAGATGGCTGCCCAGACGGTCGTCCGGTGGAGTCGGTTCGTGATTTGTCAAGATTATCTTACGCGGAGGCCAAACAAGATCACCCTGCTCTTCTTCATAGAGATCAATTGGGTCTATTGGGTTCTCCACGTCGTGAGGAGAGGATGAATAGAACCGATCGAGCAGGTAGGGGTTGGTTGGTGGAGGTGGTCTCAAATAGATGGGCTGGACTCGTCTGAGTACGGGTTGGTTCAGCTGCCACGCTCGAGTAGGAGAGTATATATGCTGGGTTTCAAGATGCATTGTTTCTTGCTCCTTGAAATTGCGGAGGATGGATAGGAATCGCTTTCCTTGAGCGTTTGGCTCCCATGTAGGATACTCGGTGTGGAAACTGCACGAAGAAGCACAGTATAAGACAGTCAAACAAGTGTTTCTGAAATTTATTCCATCAAAAAAAGTGTTTCTGAACTTCAGTTTTTGGTTCTGAATTATGTTTTTTCATGTGTTAAAAGCTGGTTGATAGTAACTTTTTGTGGAATCGATTGCTTTAATCAATTGAGAGCATAAGCTTTTTAAAAAAAAAGTAGTTCCAAATGGGGCCTGAGGAGGTTTTCATTTGAATGATAAATAAACATCCAAAATCATATCAAAACGAATGCCAAAAACTCTAGTACCTTAAGAATGATTTCTCCAACTTCCCTTGAGAACTCCTCATGTGTGGTGTGGCGTTGCATGGTGAACCATATTTGCTATTTCCATGCCTTTCAAAGTCGAAGGCACTTAAGCTGGGACACAGTAATAGATAATCAACAAGACAGAAGGGTCTCAAACATAAAGCTGAATTACTCTGATTAACATAAATGATAAAACTAAAGGACTTCAAGTTGAAAATCCTTTATCTCTTATGGGTGAATCCTGGTTTGAAAATCCTTTTATTTTCATTCGATTGAGAATTTGTTCCTTTTCAAATTTTCTTTTATTTGTATCTTTATTTGGAGATCCCTCGTCTCTTCTTATTCGGGGCTTTTAAATTAATAAAAGTTCATATATCTTCTCAAAAAAAAAAAAGTACGTGATAGATTTTAATAACCTGCAGACATCACCAACTCCTTTGATGTGCACTGTGAATTCCTCAATGAAACGCAAAATATTTGCTACATGCTACAAGCAAAAAGGGAAAAGAATTAGGCCGTGTTTGGAACCAATTTGAAACCACAGAATTTTCAAAAAAGCTGCTCTCGACACCAGCTTCTTCATAAAAGCTGATTTATCAACTTTTAACACACGACCACCAAAATTTGAAACCAAAAGTAAGTTTAAACAAACTCATTTGGAACCGATTTTGCATATACATAGTTTGACAATTGGTTCCAATCGCGGGATTGGGCATATCTAAAAGTTCTGGAAAGAGGTAGGGCCAACTACATGAAAACATCCAGACTAGTAGTAGCATAAGGTTATAAATAGCACTAATACTATGATAGTGTCACCCGAAAGAGTTCTTGAGTCAACTACCAATTGTACAATTATAAAAAAGCATCTCAGTTAACAAAGGTTTTTTGTGGCCAAAACCCCAATCATTAGTTGATTGGTTCTATTCTGTAGCACCTCTCCATGTCAAAAGAGCAACAGAAATTATGAGTCATACCTCTGGTACCACAAATATTAGTAGGTATGGGGTAAGGAAAATCGATGCCATCTCCTCTAGTAACATGAACCATGTGTACTGCAAGATCAAAAGCAAGGACCAGTTAAAAATTCAGAGGTAATTGAAATTTTGTCATATGCATAGAAATACGTAAGCAGTACTTAAATATTCAAGTAAAATCCAGGGTAATTTCTCCAAAGCATCTTGGTCATGGTGCATGTAGAAATCAAGGCATATTTTTGTCTCATAATAAGCTGACCCCATGCAATTTGGGAATATAAACAAATAATCTATCTTCACATTTCTAAAAATAAATATCTACAAAATGTGCTCTGAATTTGTGACAGCAGGATATCTCGAAAGCACGTTAAAATCAGTTTCCATAATAACATTGGAAAAAAATATAACAGCATTATGCTAATTTTCTCAATATTCATTACCATAAGATGTTACAAAGTAAACAAAAATACATGAAAGGGAACAAGCATTAATTGAAAAGCGGAGACTTGCAGATCTTGCCTGAAAAAAGATTTCAAACACCTTCCGAACTGAATCAGTATTTTCTCTGCCCCGCCATTTCTTTGGCATATAATGTGTGTGCTCGACAACATGGGACATTGCTTTAATAGGGTCAAGGACGTGAAGCTCATCTGTCACAGCAGCCATACGACTCATAGCGGTCACAGTTCCAAACACCGCAGCATACCAAATCAAATTGCGCCCAAATATCTGCATATTCAATTAAATTATCCTTAAGACACACTTTTCGAGATACTTTTGTCAATAAAAACAATGAAGAAGAACAGAAAACAACACTAGTTGTAGCATTACATGGCCCTCAAGAAGAGATTCCTCCAAGAGAGCGATGATGATTAGAATAGCAGCAAAGCCACCGGACACAAAAGAGATGAACTTTGCAGTCAAAGAAACAATGGGAGTGGGGAACTCCTTTAGATAACCAGCTGCATGTTCAACACTACCATTGATTCGTTTTTCAAGAAGATGATCAACCTGAAATGATGGAAGATTATGTTAAAAATAAACATTTACATCCAGCAAGTAGCATCATATAAAAAATAATGAATCAAGATAAAATATAGTTTTTTTCACAACCACAATGGCACATGGTAACATGTGTAATGAATCTCAAAACATCTAATAAAAATACCTCATTGAACTCCCTAAGAATCCACTTTGATAAGTTTGACCACCTTCTAGATGATGCAGTGCTGGGATGATTGTAGAGCTGTTCTGCATGTCTAAGGAAGAGATATACTAACATGAATAGTACAAGAAATGGGGAGATGAGGAACATCACAATCCCAGCAGTGATAAGCCTCTTCCTCAAAGAAGATGGGTTATCGATGAAGTCCCTCCGAACACAGAAGTTCCTGTGCAACATGACATGTTTGTTAGCGAAAGCATGTTTTTGAAAGGAATTAGGAGAATCTTATTATATAAAAAAAACTCGAATAGAAGTAGACAAAGGAACTCATTACAAAGAGCGGAGAGAGGAATCAAAATTAAAATACAAGCAGCCAGGGAAAACCCCAGGCCATTCCAAAGCCCGGATTACCTCATCGGGACCTAAGGTTCCCCATGATTAGAGAAGGTGAAGCATCCTCCAATATTATAGTTACCCAATCTTTGAGAATATATTAGAGAAAGCATATAATACTGGACAGTTTAGCAATTTCAAGACTTATGTCTATTCAAACAAGACCGCAAGCACTTGGACAGTTACTATTCCATGTGAATATCTGAGAACCTATAGATTGAAAAAGGATATGATCACAATATCACTCAGAAGAGTTTCTGTGCTTGCTCTCGACTATTTCAAAGTAAATGAAGTGAATATGGCATGATTTAATGCGTGTTATTTATTTGAATGTAAAGAACATTAAACCTTATATAAATAAACAGGATACCTCAGTCCATTTCTTTTTGTTGACAAGCAATGAGAGTCTATTTAATTACAAGGTTTATACAATAGGTACACACGACTGAAGTTTTAGAACTTGATTACATTTAATCAAATATTGATACATGTTCTAAAATATGATATTCTTTCCATGATGCAGTTTGCTTTTTTTATAAAAGAAAATTTGATCTAGATGCTCAATCCAGCAAACTAAGCTGTATTATAGTTCACAGCATAAATTCTTCTATTGCAATCATGAATCACCAAGATAACTAACAAGCTAATAAGATTACATTAAGGCATTTCTTCTAAATCATAAATCAAAGATTTTTTTCAAAATAAAACTTTACCCATCAAACATGCTTTGCAATATACACCAATTCAGCATGCATTCGAGGGCCTTTGTCAGTATCAAACAATTTTTCCTTCCATTTTCTCTCGAACTGATGGCAGGACCAGCACCCGGGAATCGTGAAGTGATTGGAAAAGCAAGTACTCCTTTATTGACCATTCCGATCAAATAGTTTTCCTTGCGCATTATTCGCATTATGATATCATGGGCAGACAGATCCTTGACTACACAGAGCTGATGTGATTGTTGTACTTGAACAATCTTTTCTAGAATCACAGCCCACGATGTTGTCTGGACTTCACGGTCGGTGATGTTGAGACTAGAAACAAAAGGATGATGATACCAGTCAGTAATGTCGCACCAAAATCTTTATAGATATATATGTGACTATATGATTAAACCTTCTGTCTTACCAGTTATGGTAGAATTGGCGAATATATAGCGTTTCTTTCAACTGTGCAAAAAACCTCAAAAGGTTGAATGCCCAATAGCTAGAAACTAACACCAAGTGTACAATGATTACCCCTTTAAGAAGTGTAAAGGGAACCAATGGTTGCCATCGAAAAGCCTCCTTTGCCAGATCACAAGGTCTAACTCCTGACTCGACCGCATCTATTCCGCATTTCGCACTGCGGAGACCATTCCAATCCACAAATAACAGGAAAACTCCAGACAAAAAAATGGTGAAAGCCAATTTTAGAAGCTCAAATACCCACTTGACGATAATGCAAAGAAGTCCATTGCCACAGTAATAACCATATAGCCTCTCAAAGAACAGATCTAGATCTGCTATTGGTTCTGCTCTTGGGCTTTCACCATTCAAAAGACTGGATGGGCTCTCACTGCCAGAACTTGGAAGTCTGCGGTGATCAGAGAGTTCGATCTCAGGTGTTGTGTTACTAAGCAATCTACTGGTCAAGGACATCCTTCAGAAAAGTGTAGTTTATGCAACGGTTGACAGTCCACCCCCCAAATTAATTATATGAGGGTTGTACATACTAACCTGAAAAAGAACAGGAATATAATCACACTATAAGCTGGTATTCCATGACTAAAGATTGCAAAAAATCAAGAAACTTTCATAAGTTGATGGAAGCAGTAACCGAAAATGAGCAAGCAGAGTCCCAGCACAATAACCTTATGTTTTTGTTTAGTTAATTTTCTCAAACTGCTGGGAAACATTGACCATTATCAGGAAAACCCAAGTCTAAGCTACTGAACTTGGTGAATGTAATGAAGGTTTATTTAATTATGCATGGACTAATGTAAAAGCAATAATACCAAACAAATGATCTCTTAAGCAAATTCAATATCTAGATCGGACCACAATTCTGTCCTGGTTACAACGTACAAATCATATCAGGTTTATATGACATTTGCACAAGGGTCTCATTGAAATAATTAAAATTATAAGAAAAACCCAGCGTGCTGGAATGATCCGTGTCACCTTGTTATGACTTATGACGGTTACAGTCTACCCTAAGAGTCAATCTGATAATCTTCCATAGAGAAACCCTCCCTTCTTATATATAAAAAGTAGTTGATGATACTCCTTTATGAGTCTAAATACCCCCCCCCCCCCCACCCCAAACAACTTAAAAAAAAACAAAAAAATACCCGGCTCCTGCTAGTTTCTTGAATACCCTGACGATGTATCCCTTTTGAGTAGTCCAAAGAAACACATGGAGCACTGACCACCACAACTTCCTCCCTTCCACTCCTTTCAACCTCCGGTGTTATGTTGAAAGGTGCAAATATAGTCCAGTCACCTTTTCTTCTCCTTTTTTTCCTTTTTTTGACAATAGGCAGGATGTCCACCAGATATAAATGCCACCATCCTAATATATTCCCAATCTGTTCAACAATTCCGCACTAGATCATAGAAACCAGACTATGTTCAGTAATCTCTGAAGCACTACTACAAAAGCAACAATCAGATGTATACTGTGAAGGGATTTAATATACTAGTTCAGTCTAGAGGTTTAAAAATTGAACCTTCATGGGTACTACAAACACCATATCAAACTAATTATCTCCACAAATTACCACATAGATTGATTTCAACGAGAATGCACTTTTTGAGTTCCACATACATGATCTCGTCCTCCATTGCCAGATCAGGCACAATGTCCCCAAGCATTTGGTAAAAAAGATGATCTCTAACAGGACCTCACCGACTCCAACCATTACCATAATTATTTCTTTGAAGTCCATCAAGAAAATTGACAATCAAGTTGTCTTCTTGTGCACATGTAGTACTATCAATTACAGAATCAAGAAATAACCGCTCCTCAGATTCAAAACAATGTCATTGCATAAACTGTTGCTGCTCCAACATAACACAATAATAATGCACACCCTTCTCCAGAAAGAAAGAAAGGCAGATTGTTTGAAATTGGTTTCAACCATCAAGTTGCGCTTCTTATGCAAATTTTAGTACTATCAATTACAGAATCAAGAAATAACCATTCCTCAGATTCAAAACAACGTCATTGCATAAAATGTTGCTACTCCAACATAAAACAATATCCACATCCTTCCCCAGAAAAAAAAAGAAGGCAAGAAAAAAAGAAAAAAAATGAAAGTCAAATTATTCAAAATTGGCTTCAACCATTAAGTCGTCCTTCTTACGCAAATGTAGTGCTATCAAACAAAATTCTTTCTTTTTTTTGTCCTCCCATCAGTTCAAAATCTAGTCTTTTTCACACACCTTGCTGCATTTGCATGTGGACATGAATTCTTCATCAAGCGCATCTATATTACCGCTCTCACAGCCTTCAATCATCCAAAACTACTAAATATACATGCAAACAATAACCTGTAAAATTTATCCTCTCTTCAAAAATTTACACAACCTAACAAAACAAAATATCTTGTTTTTGTTTTCATGGCATTAGACCATCTTGAACCTTCAAAAGCATAAAAAAAACAAAAACCCAAATGCAAAAAACCAAAGAAACCAAAAAGAACGGAACAATAACGTTCATAAGCTCATACAGACCAAAAACAAGTAAACAAAAGATAATTCATTAAACCAAAACGCCCAAAAACAACAAATCCCACACCGGGTTTTCATCGAAACCCACAAGAACCGATTAAAAATCAAAATAAACAAAGAACCCAAGATGAGAAGGGCAATAAAACCCGAGTCATAGCAGAATTACCTGCGGCGACCCACGACACCTCCCTTTCGATGGAGACCTCCCCAAGATCGGATTTTGAAGGCTCCCCGGAACCCAAACAATGGGGTTGTTTTCGAGTGAAACTGTGATTACGGGATTGAGTTCTTGTTCTCTCTCGGGTTCTCTCATTCGGGTCGATTGAAAGAATCGAAGAGAAACACGAAGGATTTTTCGGTTGTGTATTAAATTATATATATATGTTTATTTTTTATTTGTCGTTCTAAGGGGCGAAATTGCATTTGTACGTAACTGACACCACGACACTGTGTATGCGTCCTGGAGGACCTGGACGGGGCTTTTTTTTTTTTTTTTTTTTATCTGCACCTTCCAAAAACTTAGGGGTTTTATATTTTCAAGCCCATGTAAAGTATAGAATTTAATGATCGATCTCTCGTTTTTTTATATTTTGATTTTAGTCTTTAAATTTAAAGAACATGTTTTTTTTTAGTCTCTTTGAGGTATTAAAAAGAAAATCAAATAATTTAATAATAGGTCCCTCCCACGAACTAAAAAGGAACATATCATTTAAATTTGAGGACTAAAACCAAAATATAAAGAATTGAATGATCGATCACTAAATTCTATGGTACATGGGGACTTAAAAATAAAAAACCTAAAATTTATATATATGAATATGACCATTTTAAGATTTTTTTTATATGAAAAAATGTAACTCAACCAGTTTCCAAACCTCAGATGCAGTCCGCATCTATTTTATATTTATTAGAATAGTATGCATCATCTAATTATAAATGTATTTTGATAATAATTTAAATATAAGTCCTAATAAATTATATGAATTCATTTATAGAATTAAAAAAAAATTTAACTCGTTCCAATAAATATAAGTGGCTAACAATGTATATGAGCCTTGTTGGTCTGGCCGGTTGCTCAGCTTCGGGGAAGGGTGACTTGTTGAATGTTGTCCTTTCAAGCCTTCCGGTGTTCCTTTTGTCTATTTTTAAGATCCCTTGCTCCATCCTCTCAAAGGTAGAAGTCATTAGGCGTAAGTTTCTTTGGAGCGGTTCGTGCCCTGGTCGAAAGAAAGTGCATCTTATTGGGTGGCATGTTGTTTGCGACAACAAACGTTGAGGGGGGCTGGGAGTGCTCGACCTCAAGGAGCTGAACAGTGTGTTGTCCAAGTGGTTGTGAAGGTTCTCCAATGAGCGTCATGCGCTTTGGAGAAGGGTAGTCGTCAGCTGCTCTCAAGGTGTTTCTTCAAATTACTTTCAATTTCTGAGACCTCAACAGGGGGTGTCGAGGTTTTGGAGGGACATTGCTGGTCTTGGAGATTGGATGCAAGGTGGGGTGCAATGGAGGTTGGGGATGGGGAGCATATTAGATTTTGGCTGTTTAATTGATGCGGAACGACCCCTCTGAAAGTATAATTCCTTGTGTTGTATGCGGCAACAAGGAACAAGAGGGGCTTGGCTAAAGACTTCTGGAGAGCAACGAGCAGGGTGGTGGGTGGTGCATTCAGCTTTCTCGAAGCATGTCTGCAGCAGAATTTCAACAATATACTTGCCTTTTTGAAAGCTATCGAACCATAGGATTCAGATTGGAATGGAGGATTATCCAGTTTTATTGTCAAACCCAGGCATGGGTTTCTCTGTCAAGTCGGCCTACGAGTGGGGGAGAGATAGGAGGCCCTTCAATGAGGGGGTGGCGAGGAAATTTGCTGAGATTTAGTGCTCTAAAGCTCCCCTCAAAGTAAAAGTGTTCCTTTGGCTCTTGTTCCACGAGAGGCTTTTTGACGAAAGCCTATCGCGCAGTTTGGTGCCTGTCGGCTTCTACCTATTATTCCCTTTGCGATGGAGCTGTTGAAACAACTGTCCATTTGTTTTGTGATTGCCTGATTGCGAAAGAAGTGTGATTCTCTCTTTGTTTGGTTATTGGGGGAGGTGGGACTTTACCTCCCTGGATCAACTGTGGGAGGCTAATAGAGCTTTGTGCCGTTAAGGAGACCGGAGTATCCGCGGATAGGTTTTGAAACTCGTCTTCCCTGCCATCCTTTGGGCTTTATGGCTGGGGCGCAACGACGCGGTTTTAGCGGGGTCTGTGTTTCAGTGAAAGGGGTTTGTGAGAGGCCAAGGGTTTCTTATCGGCATGGGGATGTTTCTGCATGGGCGCTGCCTCGGTGCGATGGCAGCAGGGCTCTCTCCTCATTACTTAGTCATGTTTTTTTGGGGCCAGTTGGACGTCTGGTTCCTGGCTTGGGCTCTTCTTCTTGAGACCACATTTCTTCTTGTTGTCTTCTCTTTCTTTGGCTTGTGCTTTCTTAGCACTGCTTTTGCATCCTTTTTTGTTGCTTTCTTTTCTGTTTTTTGGCATGTACTCCTTTTTTTCAAGTTATGAAAAGAAGTAGCTTAGCCTACCCCTTCATTTTAAAAAAAAAAAAAAAAATGCATACGAGCCTAATAATAAGGTTATAAATGAACTGAGGGTAACAATGCTCTTTTATATAAGGAGCAATATTTTATATTATTTTGTTCAAAGGGCTCATACGAATTTGTAAGAGTATTATAATAATTTAAAAACTAAAAAAAAAAGGCACATTAAACACTCATACACTCATCTTCCCTCCTTCCGACTAGATAGCGGAATAAACAAGTATAAGGGTAGTATAAGGGTGGTATAAGAATGGATATGGAAAATGGTTGTTTATTTGCAGGGTATAACTTGGTATTACTAAGCCAGTTTAAACGAGTATAAGAGAGTATAACAATTTTAAATAACCCCTAGGATAAGCTATACTCACTTTATCTATTACCATGGGCCTCACATATCAAATCAATTTTTTTACACTTTATTTATATTTTATTCTTTATCAACCAAACAACTCAACTTTTATTTTTACATTTCCCAATGAGAATAAAAAAAACACAACCAAACATAAAATCTCTTATTCTTGTAGATTTGTTATCTATACTGGTATGATTATCTATTCAGAATAACTCAATTCCGCTATCTAAATGGGAGGTAATTACTTTACTTATTTAGAGAGATCAATGCAATAAGTTAATCTGTGCGAAAGAAACACAGTGCAACTTTATTGTACAACAGGATATGATGTATGTGTAAGCAATGTTTGGTTGCCTAATCATGGTTGCCTAATCAATAAATATAAACAAATACCTTGAAATGCCCATGACACGTGCTCTTTTCATTCTGTTAATTCTCTTTTTCTTTCAATCTTCCAATGTCTTCATAATTTTAAATTTTTTTTTTTTTTTTGGTACATAAAGGTCCCTTAAGGCGATTACAAACATAGGCTCCGTAGGACGATTACAGACTGTGTGGACAGTGTCCACCTAATACTCAGCCCAAAGGGCTGTTTCTCACTTTTTTCCACCTGCTGCCAGCTTGTTTCGAAACCAAACCACCCCATTAAATGGGGGTGTCACTGATCACTCCGCCAAGCGGGTGGGGTCTTCATAATTCTAATTGATATTCACTAATAATCATTAGTTTCATCAGCACTGATTCTCATTCATCACTTGATATCAAAGCATCTACAAAAAGAACAGAAATATATGGACATAAAACCATCTTCCAAAAATGTTTTCCCAAAATCAACAAAGAATATTTTTATAAAAAAAAACAATAAGCAGCCCAGATGGAGGTACAAAACCGGATATGGTTTACACTAAAATGTCTGGCACTTATAAATAAATCCAAAGTTTTCCAGACTTTGATTTATTTTCTCCTTGAAAATTCCGAGTGCACACTGGCTGCTATAAAGAAAAACTTTAGGACTGTTCTCTTATTTCCGCATGTTGAAATGCGATGATCGAATGGATTCAAAAAGTGTCAAAACATCAAGCGGAGGGTCCGTTGATGATACCATCCAATCAATATCTGAAAATTTGCTGCTCCATTTACAAGAGAAGTCTGTGGATGTCCTTGAAATTCAGTTCCAAGGCTGATAGGAATTTGCCTGAATATGTTGATGCGAGGAAATGTAAGAGAGAAAAAATGTGCATACACAACGTGTGTGTGTGTGTGTGTAGAGAGAGAGAGAGACATTTCGTATAGGCGTACCTGCTACATTGCCATCATAAACACGATGATCAGCAGATAATGTCAAGGTCATCTTTGTAGCCACCACAGGTTTCTCAATTCCTGAGAAAAATAAGGTATATTTCATGCATAATTCTGGAGGAAAATTACAATACATAGAAGGCATGCAAGGTCTAAGCATGGAACAATACCATCATCACCAACTTCAGGCTCTACCACTTTGTTGCCTCTACCCACTGCTAGAATACAAGCCTGAAAGGCATATATAGATATTTATAGTATCAAGATCATTACATAATTTTATGACTATGAATATGAAGATTTCACTACATAAAATGGCCTGAAAAGAACCCTGTTTACATGATGCGGGAATACTAAATGAGTTCACAACTCTTATGCTAGAGATTAGGGGGGATAAGCTGCTCTTAATCATAGTCGCATAATTCATGAGCAGCAGATATTTGGCAATTGTTCCATGCAGAACGGAACATGTATATGTAAATTACATGTAAATGGTAAATTTACAGGGAAAAAAAAACCATTTTTGGTGTGTGTTGTCATTAGCATGAGAGATACATGCATTTTTTTTATGTTGGGTGCAGAGGCAGTGGCAATATTAAATTATGAAGAATGCGATAAATCATCTGCATTAAATGGATACCCGGATACTGAATGTACTAATAGTTTGACAAACAAAAGCATGTCCAGCTGATAGGTACCGGAGGTATCCAATTGGAGGACTTTTCCGGATATTCTGAAAAGTTTGGAGTAGTTTTTGACTATGCTCTTAATTCATGACTACACGGGAGTCAAATTGGTGCTAATGAATATGAAGTTGTGTGTGGCAAGGTCCTTAATACAGAAACTTAGATCAACTACAAGAACAACAAGGGGGATAAAACCAGGTCTGGTGCAGCGATGATCAAGGGGTGGAGGTGGAGTGGGGAAGCATACCTGTGGAGGATTTATGATCGCGCAAAACTTGTCCACCGGAAACATTCCCAGATTTGAAATGCTACGTCGAAAATAAAGTCAAAGACAGTCACACACAGAAATTGGCATGCATAAAATATTCAAGCATGTGCGCAGGCTGACATGCAACAAATTTAAGTGTGTAACCTATCTGCATATCATCTTCTGATGTCTTATTTGCAAATTTCAGATTTCATGGATGGTGAGTATGCCAACAAACCAGTCTAAATAAGCCGTTAAAAAGTGGTAGACAATAAGAATGGTCCTTAGATGGTGCATACAGGAAATCGAACTGAGCATAATGATCACGTGCAGTGTCATAACTTCATTGTGAGGTCACAAACACACATCTAAAGTCACATGATCTCTTATGCAGTTACACAGCACAATGGGGAACAAATCTCGCCCAATGATTCCAGCATTCTCTAACCATGTTTAGTATGATATTTTGTGATTTACAGGTTATAGAACATCATAAACAATTTAGGTTGTCAAGGCATCAGCCAACACGGTACACTATAACTTTATTATGCTTTCATCGCAAGAACAGTCCAAAAGTGTCACTATGAATGCCTCTGACATTCCCCCCCCCCCCTCTTAGAACCTAATGAACAAGTGCAATAGTAACCATCATTATTACCCATCCATATATGTGCAGAAAATTCCACATTTAGTGTGTTAGGTACCATTTCTTTGAAGGTAACTTGTGCAATATTTAATTCAAACCAAGCAACTGTCTAAAGAGATATAGTAGATTTGCAACTTGAAAAAAAGGAGGATTAATTGGACTTCATGAATTCATTCCAAGTTATATTTCAAACAGGTGTACCAGAAAATATTGAAGAAATATTGCAGCTATTGGATTTGCATGTGACATCATTATGATAAAAAAAAAATGCAGTAGTGGAGTTACTTCTTGACTTCAATAAGTCTTAGAAACTAACCTGAAAGTCCCCCCTTGATAATCACTGGGAGCAAGCTTTCCCTCTCGTGCCTTTCCAGCCAACTTTTTAACCTGCATGCATAAAAATAACAAAGGCCAGTGACAAACCATATTTGAACCAGCAACCAAAACTAACTATTATTATTAATAAAACAACAAGAAAACCAGAGGGTAATGAAATTGGCATCATGTTATTGTTTAATTTTGAAACATGAACAGATGTTTCGAATTTAAACAGACTGGGTGGTGAGTAGAATTAAAATGAAATCATTAAGACCAAATCACGTGAGATCTGAAAGGATTTAATACTAAACTTACAAGCCAAGAAACACATTTGAGGATAAATGCTGCACAAGGAACACAATATTGAACAAAAGAACGAGAGGATAAATGCCCCTTGACATGAAACCTGAAAGACTAAATTGGAAATGTAAGAAAGGCATACCTCTTGGGATATCGTAGATACAGATTTTTTATCTGCATTTCTTATAATTGGAGTCATCAGTCCCTGCATCATAGGAAGATTTCACTAACATGCATATTATGTGTAGACATCTCTAAAAGAGACCTGAAGAAACCTTTTCAGTAGCTACTGCAATTGATATGTCAATCGAGTCGCACAGAGAGGCTGCCCCCTCATCATCATTCCAGAAAGCTGCACATGAATATAAAGAACATGACGATATTTGAATAATATTAAAATATGTAAGAGCAGGCAATCTCAACAATAAAACAAGTGAGCAGCATGGAGCATGGATATAAAGAACTAAAGACACATTTGCTTCTCGGTCTGTGGCCACTGGAAATCAGCAATGAAAAATGTAAAGGAAGTTCCTAACCACAAACGGTACTATTTTTGAAGGCAACGTCCAATAATTTATCAAAGCAACTAAACCTAACTAGTAGTTATGGAATTAGAACTGGTAATTTGTTCAAGTCTCACCATTTGCTTCAGGAACATCTCGCAGGGCAGTAGCAACAACTTTGATGACAATATCATTTACTGAAACTTGAACACCATGCTGCTCTGTACATCATGAATGCAGACAAATTTAGATTCTTTCTGGAATGGTAAGCACAAAGATTATACTAGCACTAAAGAAAAAAAAAATTAATGGTGAAAGTAGATTAAACTTCATACCTTTAATTTCCTTTCTGAAAGCAAGCAAGGGATCCAATATGACATCTGGTAGAGCCATTGCATGTTACAAATCATTTACAAAGTGCACTACCCTAAAATTGTAAGCATTTTCACTCACCTGAGGACAGGTATAGATGTGGAATACTCTGTTTTGATTCCAACAAACGCTTAGCTATCACCTGAAAATTAAACAGCAATTATAAAATCACCCACCATGGACTTGCAACTTCAGCACTCTGGCATGAAATGCACAACAGGAAAACTGGATTTTGGAAATTTTAATTTTGATGAAAGAGAATCATTTCAGTAAATACAATATGGAAGACAAGCAGAAATATGAGAAATAGGATTTCACCGAATAACTGGCTATAGGGCATCGTGGTTTAGAAGAGGAGTACACACTACAGAAATTCTCACTAAAGCTGCATATTTCCTATAAATTTGCTTCACTAAAATTCAATGATCTTAAATTGACAAGGGTGTGACCTTCATCATATATATTAGTGTACATGCGCTTAAAAGGTACATATATATCATAATAAATGCATGCAAAGGCTGTATAGGAATCCAACATCAAACAGGCCACTTCGCCCCTACTGATAGTTATACACAGGGTGGGGGCACATGGAACAGATGCATTGTGCATCACACGTGTTATCCGTATGTGTCTGCAGACAAGATAAATTTTAATACATCAAACAACCCCCAAATAATTCGCGGTAACCCAATATAGTTCACAAAATGCACAAAAATTAAGAGTACAATAGCCCAAAATTCTTGGTTGAAGACCTAAATTTATGAAACCATAACTAAGGCAATGCAGAAGACAATATAGCACTTCACAAACATAGTTAGTTTATAGAGAATTCGATTAGCAAATATTGCAAGAAGAAAACGAATTATTCTTGCAATCTTCATCCTAAGAAAGGCATCTTAAAAAAGAAATATGAGCACTCAAAAACCTGCCTTACGAATTTGGATGTTTGGTAAATCTTCATGTGCATACATCTGATGTACTGGAGTTTCAACCTTAGGTGCCACCTGAGAAGTTGATGGCCTGCTGTGAGTTGATGGAGATGACTCTTCCTGAGACCTCTTTGAATACCCAGTTCCAGATGCAGACTTGAGAGCTTCTAATACATCAGATTTCAAAAGAGTACCACGAGGACCTGAGGCCTTTAACAAAGATGCATCAAGTCCAAATTCTGTCATGAGCAATTTTGCTGATGGGCTGATTCGACTAAAACTTGTTTTCTGTTTGCTCCTGTTCGAATCTATATCATTACTCGTTGACTGTCCAGTTTTGATCTCTAAACTACTGGAAGCAGTATCTGGAACATTTCCAATATCATCCGCATCCTCGACCTGGCATGCCCCCCAATAAAAAGTAAGCTTCTAATGATGTACATAGCCTCTAATATTATGGCAGAGCAGCCGAGGAACAAAGAAACTATCAGTGCTAGATTAATCTAATCTAACATATTCAATGGGAGTCCAAAGATCTTTTCTTGCACAAAAGATGAAATAAATGAAAGCAACAGGACTACCATCACTTACTGTTACTGCAATTGGTTGTCCTACAAGAACATCCTTTGAACCTTCAGGTGCTAGGATTTTTGCCAAGAATCTGCATGGATATAGCTGATTAAATAAGACTTCTTGATAAAGGAATAGGTAAAGGGCAAAGTCTTGAATGTATAACCACACACGCACCATCTTAACTAGGCATTTTTACCAAAATAATCACCCCTAATTACTAAATTACCAAACTAATCATCCTTTTTAATTATTTACCAAAGTAGTCACGAGACCCGGTCAAAGGCGCCACGTAAGCATTTTTTATTTTTTTTAATTGACCCCGCTTAAAACGCCAACGGAGGTGGCATTTTTAACACTTGTTAATTTTTTTCAAATTTTCTATATAAAACGCCAATGCTGTTGGCGTTTTTAGCACTTGTTAATTTTTTTCAAGTTTTTAACATAAAACGCCAATGTTGTTGGCGTTTTCAAAACTTATTAATTTTTTTCAAATTTTCTACATAAAACGCTAACGCCGTTGGCGTTTTACATTTTTTAATCTTAAAAACGCCACTGAGAGTGGCGTTTTGTGATAACAACAATAACATGGTCCACTGTGAGTTATTGCATGGTTATTGCATGGTGGACACAGTTATTGCATGCTGGTTATATGGTGCATATTATAATGGAGGGCTATTGCATGCATATTATAGTCAAACGTGGAGGAATTTGATTATACAGTGCATATTATGGGTGGAGTAGTACAAAACGCCACTATGAGTGGCGTTTTAATGTTTTTAAAAATACTAAGTGTCAAAACGTCAATCCCAGTAGCGTTTTTATGTGAAAAAATAAAATAAGTGTCAAAACACCAACCCCAATACATTTTTAGGGATTCAAAAATTCTCAAGTGTCAAAACGCCAACCCCAGTGACATTTTTAGCTCAAAAACTGTAATATACCACTGAGATTGACGTATTATTATGTTTTCTTATAAAACGCCAACGGGGTTAGCGTTTTTTTTTAAATTGATAAAACGCCACCTCCGTTGGCGTTTTAGGCAGAGGGAATTAAAAAAAATAAAAAATGCTTACGTGGCGTCTTTGACCGGGTCTCGTGATTACTTTGGTAAATAATTAAAAAGGGTGATTAGTTTGGTAATTTAGTAATTATGGGTGATTATTTTGGTAAAAATGCCTCTTAACTATCTCCTAATTTGCAAAAACAACTTCCATAATTTGAATGCATTGCAACACTAAATAATTCAATACTTACATAAAATTTGATCCGGCAGAGAACATCATCTAATGATAAACATTGTAGGATTTCACAACTCATACCAGAAGATGAAATAATTTTAATTTTTCTGAGATAATTCCTGTTTTATATATATTTTTAAATCCTATTGTAGGGGCGATTTTCTGCCTTGTCACCACTACGGAATTCTAGAATAATGCAGCAGCGGCAATAATTCTTAATACGGTAAAATGCGGGAAAAATCGGGAAAAAAACCGTAGAAAATCAGTAACCCTTAAATGTCTAAGACGTTAAACATAGTACTTTAGGCCAAGCAAATAAATCAAAACATAACATGGACATCTGGTTTATAGTTCAAACTTCAAATGCATCAAAATACAAAAAGTCAAAATGCATTTAATATGTGTGTTTAGTTCACCTTTAATTTGGTAAAATGCATACTTTTCTTTAAAGGCACAATCAATAGGGGTAAAATTTTTCTATTTAATGCGCGTTTAATATGCGAAATATTCATTAATTCGGCGTTATTAGTAACAAGGATTTTCTGAGCCCAATGACAGCCCGCCAAGTGTCCAAGGCCCATGACCCGATTAGCCAACACACTCGGCTTGACCGACCCACAATCCGCACGTCCGGCCCAACGGCCCACTTTCATAAGACGACCAAATGAATCCCAAGTCAGGAGATCCCAATAAAAATGAGATTTGGGGCAATCAGTGCAAATCCCCAAAATCTTCAAGAATTCTCATAATTCCTTGGATCACGGGATCACTCTCCGTCCATCGGATCAGAGAGAGATTGGCCATCAATCTAGAAGGGTGGACAACCTACACTACAAATAGGGAGCCAAATCTCTCTATTGAGGTATGTGAAAAACTCATTTCTTCACAAAACCCTAGTTGACTATTCTACTGACTTGGGTATTGGAGGGCCTTTTGCAGGTCACCCCCACCCCATCAATGTTTGAGGTCTCCGCGAGCCAGTGGTCATCATCATCTAGTTAGATGAAAGCGGAGCGGACGGACCTCTCAACCCGGATCCGGTTAATCGATTTTGTCCCCTCCACATATGCTATGCAATAATTGCTAACAATTATTTGTGTAACTTTGATAGTGAATGAATTTCATATTTTACAAATAGCAGAACCTAAATCTATAGACTGACATGCCACACATCCAAAAAATCACGAACTTGTTTGACATTAGGTCATGGAAAAACTAAAAACAAAGAAAACAAATAAAATGCACTCTTTCTCTAGCCTCAATACCTCTTAGGTTTGGTTCTATCAAGCCAATCCATGGAGTTGCAAGGGCAAGCCTGTACATCATAATATGATTTAATTTTGGTGCAATAAAAAAAGAGAAAAATCTATATAATTCCCTCGAAAGTTAGCTAAATCGGTTTTAGTTCCTGTAAAATTGGAAAATCGTCATTGATTTATTAGAAAATATCATTTTAGTCCCTACCATCACCCCAACTAACCAGATACATGGTTAACCCTAACTACACATTAAAAATTACCATAATGCCCTCACCCCTTATTTTCACAAGAAAATCGATATAGCTCCCTTGAAACTTCTGAAAATAAAAAAAAGTTCATGTAGAATTAGTAAACCCCCTCAGGTCCCTATCCTATTAGATAATATTTATTTTAGTCCCCACTATATAAAATCAACTAGATCTGTGGTTGACTCTAATCATACAAGAAATATTTCTGTAATACACTTTTAAATTTTACTTTCTCCTTTGTGAAAAATCGATAACTCCATGAATGCAACCTTGCATTGACGGAATGTTGATTCAGGGACTAAAAATCATTAACTAGGAAAACGATCGAGACTCTAAGGGGCCGTTTGGTTGGATCAGGTTTAAGAGCTTATTCGGCTAAACCCTGAAAATCAATACTTATTGTGTAAATGACCGTTTGGTTGACAGCCAAATAAGTACCGAAAGATTCCCTCATTTAGCGAAAAAACATCCCAAATTTTCAGTGTTCACAAGGTCACTTTTTTTCCGCACTCGCCAATCGCTTAATTACCGCTGACGTAAAAAGACGGTACTACCCATACTAATATCATCTATTTACGACCGGTATTTAAACCTTGTTTTGAGATCCTCTCTCTCCTCACCCCTCTCTCTGTGCCGCAAGCGAAGACCCTCTGCAAACCCTAATCATTGAATCGTAAACAAACGCCGTAGAACACCTAATCAAAGGCCCCATCTCCCGTCGATTGAAGGGTTTCCTCACAAAACCCTAGCTGAGAAGCACAACATCCTCTCCTTCACCGTCCCTCCTTCGCGATACCCTATCCCGTCACCGTCTCCTTGGCCTCCCGACATTCTGATCTCATGCCTCCTCTTCGGATCTCCTCTCCGGCCACACGATCTGCTACGGGAGACCCCAATCCCTGTCACTGTCTCCTTCACCTGCTTGTAATCATTGATCGAGGTAAAACCACTTGGGCTGTGAGTATTTTTGGGTTTTTTTGGATTGAAATGGGTTCAAGTGTGTGTGTTTTTAATGGGTTTGGTGAATTGGGTCTCTTGGTAAGTTTTACTTCTTTTAAATCTTTGATGGAAGTTTGGTTTTGGGGTGTGATTATTGTAGTTTGATTTGTTGACATGGGCGTTCTTTATTTTTATTTTTTTTAAAGACAGTTTTTTTCTTTCTTTCTTGGGGATCTTCTTTTGTGGTTGAAATTTGTGTGATTTAATAATATTGGTTTTTTTTGTAGTTTCAAGATTGTTTTGTATAAGACCAGCATTGAAACTTGCTTTATTTGGTGGTTGGATTTGAGGAGGAATTTCTTTCTGTGACTGATTGTGGTATTAGTATTTTTCCCCCTTCACTTTAATATGAATCTTCCCTTTAATCTAGAATGGAAGATTATTGATACCTGGCTTACACTAATCCAATCTAATGATGTGGGTAGTTCCACCATAAGATGGTTCCATAAATTGTTTTGCATGTAAACTTTGATTAGAGAACATCACTGAACAGTCAGCCTTCACAAACACACACACACACACAGATATATGAATTTCTTCCTAAGCAAAACAGCCCAAACTGTAGTGATGCAGTGGTTCTTGTATTTGTCAATGTATGTTAATTGCTTTTGTTTAGACATTCACTGCTGTGTCTGTATATGTGTATATACAAAAAAAAAAGCCTTTTGTAACTCCGCCTTTGGATTTTCCATTGCCGATCCCAAGCCCGGGATAGGAGGAGGGGAAAAGTGTGTAAATAATTATGTATTTACCTTAATATACACTTTGTAATAATAATACTATTGAATGTGGTTTATTTAAAATGTTTATCTTCTCTCTCTAGATATTTGACTCAATGGTTTATGTCTCTATGATTCCATGTTGCATTCCATTTTTCTCTATCTAAATGACCGGTACATGTATTTTACAAATAAAATAAGTATTTTATTTGAAATGTCCAACCAAACATCAAAATAATATTCAGCACTTATAAAATGAACCAAAATGCCCTTCTAATAAGCTCTACTATTCAGTGGTGAACCAAACACACTTATTTGCATAAGTGTTTATAATTTCCGCTAAACCAAAGAGTTTTTTTTCTGAACTCCTTAAAGATTATCAACATAATATTGTTCTGCACTTATTAATCAATACTTAAAATTTGTATCCCGCCGCGCCAAACGCCACCTAAGGGTATTTACTGATTTTATAGGGATATTTTCTGATTTTCATACGTTTCTAGGGAGTTACAACGATTTTTCCCTTTTTTTATCATTGGTGAGTATAAAATAGCAGAAGATTTTTCAAAAAAAGGCAAGGGCATTTTCGTCATCAAAATGATTAAATAGGATTTTTTATATTTTATAGGGACTTCTTTGAATGTCATGTATTGGAGCTCAGTTTAATAAACATAATATTCTTGGAATATTCCCTGGAAATTGACAGCAATTTGACTGAGGAACTAAATTCATTAACCACACATATTTTATGGACCTGTGGTAATTTTTCAATTTTCCAGAGACTACAACCGATTTAGATAAGTTTTCATGGAGTTATATCAATTTTTATCTTAAAAATGTAAAAATTAGCTAAGGTTTTTTTACCATATGGTCCTCCTCTATGAAAGTTTCAAATCTGTAACTTCAAGAGAATATACTGGGAGCAGAAATTTACCCTTCTTCAAGACTTTCAAATTCAAGAGTAGCTTTGTCTGTCTCAATCTCACATATAACATCACCAACATCTATCTGCCAGGATTATAAATATTAATGCATTTTTAAAGATTAAGATACAGTAAAACAAGCTTTCCTTTTCCATAGCAACAAGAAGGATAAAATAAAATATAGATAAAAAAAGTGAAATGACAATAAATTTTTATCATTACCTTGTCCCCTTCTTTTTTTCTCCACTTTGCAATGTTCCCCTGATTCTGAAATACATAAGTTATTTTGTGACGTTCAACATACGGAGAGGAGAGAAGTCAACATCGCTAAACAAAAGCATAATATCACGATAAAAACTGTTAGCAGTGGATCTATCCCACTTTTCTTACCATTGTAGGAGATAGTGCTGGCATCGAAACAATAATATGTGGAGGACTTTCTGCACTAACAACACATTCAACAAGTTAGAGTGAAAGGCTGAAAGCCCATCAATACAAAAACATTTCCTCAACCAGAAAATGTATATTTCTTTGATTTTGATTTATTTGTTTATCTACAATGTCATTTCACAAATTTTATTTCCAACTATCCACTTTATGGATTCCAATAAGAATAATGTTATAGATAGTCCGAGGGGCAGTCCCCCGTGCAGTCCGCACATGTTTTGATTTTTTTTAAATAGCAAACCTCATTTAATGAGAAATACTTTATGAAAAATGTATATATCTTCATGGAGAATTGCATGGACTCATTAAATAAAAAGTTTAATGCCATGTTTTTTGAAAATGGGTGCTTCCCGAGGTTTGATACCCTGATCTCCTACATGGAGAGGGGAGGTGATAGTCAACTAATCAAAGCTTGTCTTCACAAGTGTAATGCCATGTTGCAACAAATAAAAGACACATCTGCTTTCAAAATTGTTGACAAAGAAACTTTTAAAACATCCAAAGAATACAAAATGAACAAGGCTAATAGAAAATACCAGCAGATGAGAAAAAACGAACTCCAGCATGTAACTGCATTAAAAATTCAACACTGGTGAGGGAATGACCCCACAAAATGACAATTTTGTAATCCATAATTCTAGAAGTGATATAATAAAAAATAATAATAACGAACCTTATCCAAGAAAGGCCTGTTGTAGGATCCATTGGATACAGATGCAAAGCTGAAAATTAAATTATATGATCAAATAATGGCCTCAAATGTTATATCAAAAAACATAGATTGCCTAAAATTAAGAAAGACATCAAATTAGAAACCCATACAAAATAAATAACGTAGCAAAACACTACTGCATGTATATATTGATGTCTACTTGTCTACAAATGATCCTATGATTAGTTTGCAATGGCATAAGTATGGTAAAAGAACAAAGATAATTAAATTATTTTTAAGATAGATTTTGTTATTAGTACATCCAAAAATAATTATATTGGATGTGATTGTGTGAAGACAGTAATGACAATTAGGATTTACCTTTTTAAATTTTGAAGAATGTGATAAATCACCTAAACTAAACAGATATCGAGATTCAAAATATACTAAACACATAGTTCGACGAATAATATATATTAGACTGCATTTAGAACATTCAGAAAAATTCGGTGCACTTTGTGAACATGGCTCTAAAATACCCATGCTAAACGCCCCACCACCACCATCACAGAAACTTTGGACCAATTTTCATAACATATAACTCCTACAGCAGAAGTGAGTATACGCCAACGCCGCTCTAGGTGACGTTTTGGGGGATCTTTGGGTGGTCTCCAATCTCCACAATTTCACGTTCCAGATACGAGACCCTTGATGTATCAGTTCCATAACGACGGACAAGCGATTATTACACAGTATAGCGTTTAGTATTCCAAATTTTCATAATCTACGGCTCAATTACGTGTTCCAACATGAGAAAAAGAGAGCTTTTAATGGCCTTGTCTAGGGTTTGAGAAGAGAGAGAGAGAGAGAGAGATCCGTACCGTAATCTGGAGGCGCCTCTGTAGATCCTGCAGATGCCATTGAGGAACGCCATTTCTGATCTTCCCCAAAGAGAGACGGACGGAAAGAGGAAGGCCCTTCGCCTGTGATGGATCTGATGATTGATCGTTGGAGAAGTCTTGGCTTTGTTTTTTTTTTTTTTTCTTCTTAAGCGTGGACTACGCACGCTCCTGGATATGTTTATGGAAAGGAAAATGTAACAAGGGGAATAAGGGGCCTTTATTTCCACCTATTTATTCAACCCACCCCAAAAAATTAAGAATTCCATTTTTCTTATAGAGGGGAACCCACCCCCTTCTCCTCCGAATTTCACCCTCTCTCTCCGTCCTCCCCCAACCTCCTCTCCTTCTCCTTCTCCTCCTCCTCCCCCGTCGACGGTCTCTGTGCGGCCTTCGACTGCCCATCTTCCCGCCATCTCATCCCTCTCAACGCCCTGCCCATGAAGATTAAGAAGGATATCAACAAGACAAAACAAGAAAAGCTACTAAAGACTGATATTGTCACCCTCCTCTACCACTATGTTTTATATTGCTCACAATGACTTAATCTTGGTTTTGTCTCATATGCTCACATTAACAATATATATGTTTTTCTTTAAAAAAAAAATATATCATATGCTTCGAAAGAATTTTTTTATATTTTCTATAAATACATTCATGACACATGTAAATTGAAATTGAAGCTGAAAATGAAACTTGATATACCATTATCCATGAGAGATTCAATGTCTCTATGTACGTCCAGGGGCGGACCTAGGCAGGGCAAGTTGGGCCGGACCCCAAAAGATATTGAAAATATTAAACAATGGTCATGCAGCATTTCATCGTATAATTTTAAATCAATTACGGACAATGTTTTTTACTATTTTTAATTAATTACAAATTTTCATTTCCTAAATTTATCTTCAATTTCGTTGATCATCCATGATCCCATAAATTTAGGCATAAATTATTCCTGTTGTGTTTAAATTTTTCATTTTTAATAATTTGTACTTTTAAATTTTACATTTCTATTTTCTGTTATTTTTGAATTTTCTATTTTTGTACTTTTAAATTTTAATAATTTGTACTTTTAAATTTTACTTTTAAATCAATTAGGACAATGTTTTTTACTATTTTTAATTAATTACAAATTTTCATTTCCTAAATTTATCTTCAATTTCGTTGATCATCCATGATCCCATAAATTTAGGCATAAATTATTCCTGTTATGTTTAAATTTTTCATTTTTAATAATTTGTACTTTTAAATTTTACATTTCTATTTTCTGTTATTTTTGAATTTTCTATTTTTGATTATTAATTCAGATGATCATCTCGCATTATATAAACTCAAGCATAACTAATTTCAGTTATGCGAGAATTTTAAATTTTCTAATATGTTTTAATTTTTTAATTTTTATTCATTTCAGTTTTATTTATTTTTAATAATTTGTAAATTTTTTCTTATGCCTGAATTTTTTAAATAATTTTTAATTTTAATTTTAATTTCAAGGATAATGTAGGATCTCGTAGATTCAGACATGATTTATTTCAATTTTTGCAATTTTTAGTAATTGTTTCTGTAATTTTTCAATTATTGCAACTTTTAAATAAGGTATGGGAGGGAAGAAGAAAAAAGGATGGTGAATTTATTAGGGGTGTTGTTGGTATTTTAAAATTTTTTAAATTTTTTTAACCATATCATAATTAATTTGTTAGATTGTCTAAAAAATGAACAATTAATGTGGTTTAACCAAGTGCCATCAGCAATTAATATGGTTTAACCAAGTGCCCTGAGGAGCACTCGTTAACAAAAATCAAAAGTATAATAAAGTAATTGTCCCTTTACCACCTCAAATAACATTATTGTTTTGCTATTTTGTATAACTTTTAATTTTCTGTTAGGCCTAAACTTTTCAGTTTTAGTAACTTTTAATTTTAGTTTCTAATTTTTCATTTTTAATTTTCTATTATGCATGAACTTTTCTTATTTAATTTTCTATTACGCCTGAAGTTTAATTTTTAATTTTCTAATATGACATGAATTTTTAGTTTTTAATTTTTAATTTTGATAATCTTCTAGGCTTCCGTAGATTTGGGCATACCTAACTTCCGTTTTTGCTATTTTTGTAATTTATTAACATATTCAGGCCTCTACAAGACTGCAACCATTCACATAAACAAACACATAAATAAACACATCTTATTGACCCACCAAACAACAGACCTAAATGCAAACACCCCAACACTCATTTCCAGTCAAGCATGTCCAGCAGCCAAAGAACCTCCGTTTCGGAGCTCGCGGCGTCACAGAAATCGATCTCGATCCCAAACACATCGACGACCCTCTCTTCCTTCCCGCACTCGACAAACAGCAGCGACACCCAAGCCCGGACTCCGTTCACGAATGGGTGCACCGGCGAGAAGCAGAGGTAGTCGTATGCTAGTGCCCTGAATGCGGTCCCGTCCACGTAGTCGAACACCGAGCGGTTCACCACGCACGCGACCTTGTCGAGGTCCCTCCGCCCAGCGAGCACAGACACGCTCACGTTCGCCCGCCCAGATGGGATTGAGAACCTCGGGTCCACAGGGACCACCAGCTTGTAGTCGTCCGACTGGGAGGACCTCGAGCGGAAAACGGACCCCGAGACAGCCTCGGAGAAGATGAGCGCATCCTCCGACCAGAGGTCAACGTAGAGCTCGAGGTCGTCGAAGGAGAGGTTCGGGGGCGGGAGGGGTTGCGGGCGGGGCTGGCGTCGTGAGAAGGTTTTGTAGAGGTTGTGGAAGGTTTGGTTGGAAGGGGAGGGGCGGCGCTTGAAGAAGGAGGGGAAGGCCTTTGAGCAGAGGCATTTCCAGAGGTAGTCATCGCTCGCGACTTCGCGCCATTGGCGACTCACAAGCATGCATGAGGCAAGGTCTTTGCCTTCCAAGAGCGGGAAGACCGCCTTCAGAACTTCTAGGTACGGTCCATTGTTTGACATTGTAAATCTGAATAACATCCGAAGAAGATGAGATTATGAGATGATAAATGTTGTTCATGTAGGAATTTCATATGTAAGTGTATACAAGACTGCATGACGGAAGTATGTTGAACAGTATGCATTTGTTTACAAACTGATCATATGATAACTCAGTATTTACTAGTCATGTGTACAGGCAGTTGCGCTTTGAATATATTTTCATTAGTACCAATTTTCTTTGATGAAAACCATGAACATCTAATAATTTGATACACAAGTGACAGATTTGTATAAAAAATTCTATGAATGAAACATGAAAATGATTGGTAGGCAAAAAGATTTATAGGTGCCATTAATGTTGTTTCACTTTCTACACTCAGTTTCCATGTAGTTACAAAGAAAAGCAAGAAGTATCATCAAAGATGCAAATTGTAATTTTTTAATATATGACAAGGATAGTTAAATTATATTTTGTAATATCCTAAATTCCTAATTGAAGACTGAATAACTGTAAGGAAGATTCAGTAGGATTTGACATACTGCTGCCTTGCATCATCTTTGGATAGGTGCTCCTGCACATATATTCAAACTCAGAACAAGATGATTTCCAGGCTTCAGAAATTTAGGGAAAGCAAAGATTGTATTTTTTCTTTTTTTTGGTAAAACAAAGCAACAACGTATTTGAATGCAGAGAAAGAATATGTTCATTAACCAATATGTAGATTCCTAGAAAGAAAATCCCAACCAATTTAAAATCTGACTGCATTGATCATATGACAAAATTGAGGAGGATGTTAGCAAATAATTATAAAAAAATACCAAAGTTCAATCAGAAATCAGGAATTAGGAGTGGCACAATCATGCTTTCATAGATGCGTAACATCTATACAGAGAATAGAAATACGAATAATTAGTCTTTCATGACTTACTACACAAGTATATAAAAGTGAAAAATTCTCCTTATTTACATGCTGATTCATTCAGCAAACAAAGTGATGCTAATGATAAGGTGCAAAAACCTTCGATCAGAAACATGATTATAAGTGAAGAGCATCCATGTCTGAGCCAAAAGTTATGCCCGGATATTATAAGTGGGATTCTGTAACTAAAAACTAATAACTGTGTGTCAGACAATTCACTGCTACATCAAAATCATCTCAGCCCACACCCAAAATCAGTTTGCAAGATCTATTAGTTTGATGTCTTGATTATGACTTCCAGTAGGCATCATTGATATATCTATGGTTCCTTCACTTTTTACACGGCATTTACTTGGTGCTTCACCTTGCTAATCAAAACTACAAGCAGTACATAAATTTTTCGTGTCAATATAAACTTTCTGTATGATATCCAGACCACGGTGTCAACATAAGTGGAAAATTGACCAGTGATTTCATACTACATATATTTATTTGTCAGCAGAAGTATGGTTTAATGGTATGTGTTGACATTGTACAAGATGATACAATAACAAACTTTAGATCGACCCCCATATAACAATGTAAGAAAAGAACACTAGAAGTTCTTGCATCATTTGTCTTTACCTTAACCCTGCACAACCTACAATTCCTATGACTACAGATACAGAATCTGGGTGACAAGCAACCTGAAACTCTCTAATTATACATAATGATGTTGTTTGGATAGGAGAACTTAGTAGATCTGGACATCAGCCAAATTTTAATTAGTAAATTATTGAATTTTTCATGGGAATTCCTATACTTCTTTGCTATGTTTTTTTGACATTATTGGCTTGTTTAGTCGATCTGGACATCTTCTTATTGTATTTTTCCAAAATAAATAAATTACTTTCATCTTAAACATAGTGATGTTCAATTTGGAGGTATATGTGCATCATTGTAGACATCTGAACATTGATTGTCTCAATAAAGACTGCTCCTTATAAAACAAACTAAGTGACATTTCATAGTTTCCATACTCACGAGTACAAAAAGATCAATGCACACATGTATAAAACTGGCAACCTTTATTTTGGAAGAAAATAGTGTGAAATCAACCCTGCCCATTTTCATATATCTTAGAACATTAGTTAAAAATCCATGATATGATGACAGAGATCAGAAACTCACAAACATTTATATGAAATTGAAAATAACAGACAGTCCTTTTCCCACATTAATTAAATGAACAATAAAATACTATATGAATCTAACATATTTTTTCAATCATGTAAAAAATTTACAATACAAACAATTATGTCCATAACACAATCAAAAGTAACAGTTAAATTGTAAAACGAAATTAATTCCACCAACCAAAAAGCCAAGCTCATTTTTACACTGAACGAATTACAGGGTAAAAATATATGTACAAAAAATATTTTTCTCATTACAAAATCAATTACCAAAATCATAATAGAAGATCAAACTACACTTAAGTAAAAAAAGAAAAGACCCATTAAGCACATCAACTCAAACACTGAAAATACATGAATTACAAGAAAAAACTCCAACCATGAAAAAGGTTGAAAACCCATTCAGTTTCGCAAATAAATCTGAACCCATAAAGCAAAAACCAATAAAATAAAATATTAAATAAAAATTGAAAACACTCGACTTCAAAGTACCAATTTTTTTTCTCATATGTAATAATCCAACCAAATATACTCTTAATCACAAATGTTAGGTTAGAAGTAATCCGAACCCCTATACACATGTTTACAGAAGAAAAAAACTGAAAATTTGGAAAAATCCTATATCTAAGAAAAAAATTGAATAAACCCTGGATCAAAAAAATAAAAATAAATTGAAAACAAAAACCTAGAGATCTGAAAATGATTCTGACAATAAAACAAAATACTTACATTCTGAAAATAAGAGGGGCCTAGCAGGGGTGGTCGCCGTTCGAGGAGGCGGCGCGAAGGGGTGGTGGTGGAAGCAAAGAAGGAGGTGGGGAGGGCGATCGCACGTGAAGGGGTGGTTGAGAGGGGCCGCAGGAGGTTGACTCGGATCAGGATGAATGAGAGGGAGAAGTTTTCAAGAGTTTTTTTCGGTTCCAGAGAGGAGAAATGGAGAGAGAGAGGAGAAGTGAATGAAAATGAGGGGGTCACCGGTTTACCGGATGACATATGTGAACCGTCCGATCTGTGAAGCACGTATCGGACGGTTAAATGATTTCTCCATGTGAAATGACGAAAATACCCCGATGGCGAAATTTGTTTTATTGTGCTAATCAAGGTATATTTAAATGATTTTTTTTATCAATATACATTTCAATTATGTAAAGATTCGATATTAAATATATTAAATTATATTTTATGTTGAGTATGAATAATTCGTGTTGAATTTAAATATTTGTTATTTTAAAAATATAAAAAAAATCTACAAAAGTCTACTAGAATCAGTAGAAATCCATTTATTAAAGTCTACAAAATTTTATGAAAGTCTGTAAAAGTCCATGAGAGTCAATCCGCTGTCAAAATCTATAAAAGTCTGTGAAAGTTTGTAAAAGTATATAAACGTCTATGAAAATTAATTTGTAAAAGTATAAAAATCAACAAAAGTATGTGAAAGTATATGAGAGTCAATTTGTGTAAGTCTGTAAAAATACTCATATAAAGTTTACAAAATCCACTACTTAAATAACGTTCACATAATATAAATCTATTATTAAAGTCCAAATTGATTACCTCTACAGTATAGCATGTAAAAGCTTCGCCGTTTTTGCAACTCTCTCTCGCTCACTCGCTCCGACCATGGAAGAAGATGACGAAGCTCCCCCACTCGCCGTCCGAATCGACGAAACCTCCGACAGAACAGAATCTTCTAGAAGATTCTCCGGAGATCCGGGGGTCCCCGACAGGGGTCCTGTCGGCATCACCATCATCACCGGATACCTAGGAGCCGGAAAATCTACAGTCATTCTCTCTCTCTCTCTCTCCATCATTGCAGTAATAGAACCCTAGTTTTGTCAAATATAGGTGTTTTTGGTAAAACCCAATTGAAAAAACCTTGATCAATATGGGTTCTTTTTGAGGATTCTTGGTTTTGGGTGGATTTATCTCTGGTGGTGGTTTAGGTTATCCTTACACCGAAACGGCTTCTTGGTTGAACATTGGAGTTAGATTTGGATACGTATATTGCACTGGTTTGCAATGTTGATATGCTTGTTAATATGTGAAAGTTCAGATTAAGACTAATGGGCTCCCCTATAAGTATTTCGTATAAATTGGCGTGCTGTGATCAGTATAAGCGTATCAACATGATGGGTTTTCTGCGATGCATTCATGTTTTGTGACATTGATTTCTTTTGCAATATTTTGTGCATTTATATGCTGAAGGAATGGTTTTTGGTTGAACATTGGAATTGCAGCTTGTTAATTACATCTTGAATGCCCAACATGGAAAAAAGTTTGCTGTTATACTGAATGAATTTGGAGAGGAAATCGGAGTCGAGAGGGCAATGATTAACGAGGGGGAGGGTGGAGCTCTCATCGAAGAATGGGTGGAGCTGGCGAACGGGTGCGTTTGTTGTACCGTCAAACATAGTCTGGTGCAGGCGTTGGAGCAACTTGTACAGAAGAAGGAGAGGTGATACTGATGTTTTCAGTGTTTTTTGAAGGTCTTTAATTGTCGCTTTTTGGGCTTAATTGAACCATGTGGAAGGCTATGTGAGTACATATGTTGGCAATTCATTTTGTTTGTTTAAATTGGAAAGCTTGGGTTGCTGTGGTGATGTTTTTGGTGTTTTCTAATTTCTCTTTAAGGTCTTTAATTGTTGCCTTTTGCTATATATTGAACCGCATTATGGTACTATGGTTATGTTAGGACATATGTTGCCTATTGCTGCTAGAAGGCAGATAAATATGAGAAAATTGGTTTACCTGGAGTACTGAAGATGGTACCCCCTTTCTTATCATCAATATTATAGCGAACACCGCAAAGTTCACGTAAGTCAAATGAACAAATACTGCATTAAGCCCCCGTTTGGATACAGAATATGACTTATTCACGGGTATACAATTATTCCGGCATAAGTGAGTATAAATAAGGATAAATTGATTTTGTGTTTGATTGTGTTTTTAATTATTCTCATTGGTAAACATAAGAATAAATGTTTTGTTGTTTGGGTAAAATGTGAATAAAGTATGGATAAAGATTTATAAAAGGTAAAAAAGTAATGACAGTTGATTTGACATGTGATTTATAAGAGGTGATGACATTTGATTTGACAGTGGGCCCACATATTCTTTGGGTGGAATAACCTAGGATAACTTTTATTCTAGGGGTTGATTGGAATCCATATACCATTTTATACCAGTTTATTCTGACATACTTTATTTGGGGTTATCCGGACTTTCCAAACACAATAAAATTTCTATCCGGGGTTATCCGGAGTTATTCGGGGTTTATTCTCATTCTAAACATGGGCTAAGAGTTCTAAAATCTCCTTATGTAGTTATGTGTAGAATGTGGAAAAAACAGTGTCAAAAGGAAGCATAAACAGAAGAACTGAAAAGAAAATCTTGCACGCTAGAACCTTGGGCATCTTGATACTGAGCCTTGAGAAGGATTATTTTGTTGTTACGTTAATATACTCTGTATTGTGAATGCCGCTTTGGAAATTTGGATAACTCACGTTCTTATGCTTTCGTTGATATTAGAATTTTGATATTATCATGGGCCTTTTATAGAATCAGGCTACTTTATATTTGTCTGATGCTCCTTATTCGAGTGTGTCACGGAGAGGTGTTTACTTGTGTGGTATAGATATGTTTGTTAACTAAATTACTCCAGGAACAAATAAATTTTGTAATATATTTTGTTTTTGTTGCACAGACTTGATCATATATTACTAGAGACCACTGGATTGGCTAACCCTGCCCCTCTTGCTTCAATTCTCTGGTTGGATGATCAGCTGGAATCAGCAGTGAAACTAGATTCTATAATTACTGTAAGTTTTGTTTCATCATGAACAAATTGTTTATCATACTGCAGGACTTTTCGTCACCATGTGTGATGTGCTCGATTTGACATGACTGTTTTGAAGATTGTTTAGAGATGGCTGTTTTTAAGAACTTGTGTATTTTATTTGCATTTTGAGATTACTCATTTTCTGATGACTGCTAATAATTAGGATGCTTTTAATTTTTTATACTAGGTTTGCAGAAGTGATTTTCTTATCCATTTGTTCTTTATTTTCTAATATCAATAGTCCTGCAATGATAGGTTGTGGATGCCAAAAACCTTCGTCTGCAGCTTGATGAGCACCGTGAATCTGCTTCATTTCCTGAGGCGTTTCTTCAAATTGCGTTTGCGGTATTTACTGTTAATTTGACATTTGCTGCACTGTTAGTGTTTTTTTTTCCAGCCTGCATATTGTTCAAGATATGTGCCATCAGTTGTACATTATTCCATTTTCATGTTTGGTGGCCTTACAATGCATTTTAGTGACAGTATTTTATGATGGTCTCATAGTTTTGTGTTCTTTGCAGGATGTGGTAATTCTCAACAAGGTTGACTTGGTTTCTCGAGAGGGTCTTGGGCTTGCCTTAAATGCTGTTGAAGACTTGGAAAATGAAATCCATGATATCAACTCCCTCGCCATGGTCATTCGTACAGTCCGATGTCAAGTTGACCTATGTAAGATATTGGATCGTCAAGCTTATGATGCTAGGGTTAGTCATAAAATTCCTTCCTAGATAAATATTCAAAATTCTGCGACATATTAATTGCCATTAAATAGTTGTTTGCATTGGCAGCGTGTAGCACATTTTGAAGCACTATTAAAAGAGGACAGATCTGTATCTACTCCAAATCGTCATGACTATAATGTACGGACATTGTGCATTTGTGAGTGTAAAGAAGTTGACTTGAGTAAGGTATACCTCTTGCAATTCTGTGCAAAAACTTGTCACTTTATGTGCTAATTCTCTTATGAATCCAGTTTCTCATATCACATCTAATTAAATTCATAGTTCCATCGTATCATTGTTGGTCATCATCTTGATTATCAGGGTTCTATTTCAACATGGAATTGTTATATTCGGATATATAACATGCCCAAAGATGTATGGTTAAAAATTTGATCACTTAAACGGATATTTTACTCTCCTAAACAAAATGCAATACCCTTTGACAATCGACAATCGACAATCGACTCCTTTGCTATTTGTATCCAGTTGATCATGGTATTTTTTACAGGTTCGGTTATGGCTTGAAGATCTTCTTTGGGAGAGCAAATATAATATGGACATTTATCGTTGCAAAGGGGTCTTAAATGTCCATAATTCAGAAGAACTCCATACCCTGCAGGTAGTCTTCTCGTTTGGACACCATAGCATCTACATCACATTTTTTTTAGCTTCTTTGGACACCCATTTGATTTTTGACATGCATACTCGCAGTCTTTCTACTATGGCCACATACCATTGTTTTGCATACCTTCTGTTGATTGCTTTGATTGTCGTTGAAATCTTGTCTTTGCCAACAAAATACAAAACCCTTACCTATTCTTGGTAGAAAGTGGTAGGAAAAGGTCGATCCCACATGGAGGCTATTGAAGCGAACGAGTAAAAATAAAAGATTATCAATTCTCGGTAAAAAGGTTTAAAAACAAAATATCAAGGGTTGATTGAAGAAAATTATTTTAACGGCTAAAGTTGAAATTAATATGTGAAAAAAGGCCACCAAGGATTGGAAATCCACCCCATGAATATCGTGATGGATCTTTTTTTGCACTTAATGAAAACTAAATATTTCAAAAGCAGTTCACTTCTATTCGATTTAAAAATAAGGTTTATAAAGTATCAACCGTATCCTATCTAAGTAGAACGACGAAAGATCTAAAAGTACCCATAATAAAAAAAATTTGAGTTGAAGAAACTATATAAACATGAAGAACAAATAAAAAAATCAATGCATAAAGAAAAGAACCAATCATTCAAATTCAAGGGGTGGGATCCTCTCCTTGATGGAAAGATTCTTTAGCCTACCATGGTCGGTGATATTCTAAAATAAAAATAAAAACAATCCATGAAAATAACATAAAAAGACATTTTTATTGGAAACACAATAGAATCTATGTATCTAATATCAAAGAAACAAAAACTGAAAACAAAAAAGAAAGAACAAAAACTTAAAATAAAATTCTTCTTGGCTAAATGAAGAGATAACTTCTTCTCCCTCTGCAGTGCCCTTTTTATAGGGTTTTGAAGATTGAATTGGTTGTAAATGTTGATTTGATTGAATTGTTAATCCTGATCTGCAAAATAAGTTGGAGATGTAATTGTAAAATTTGTTGGAGATCTTGTTGATTTGTTGGAGAAGACAAAACTGATTTAATTGAAGATTTTGTTGATTTGATGAATCAGATTTAGAAGTTTTGATGCATCTTTGAATGCTAATTCTTTCTCCAATTCATAACCTGCCAAATTTAGATTCTGTCAAATTTAAATACTACCAAAATTAGATTTCTTAATTTTAAAATATGGCTTTACATGAAAAATATGATTATGCATATTAAATGTATAAATATTGTCAATTTATGTAAAATATGCTTTGAATATAAAGAAGAGAAACTTCCCTAATATGAATGTAGAAATGAATTAATAACATAGGAAATGTTCCAAAACAACTTTGAAAAGCGTATGAAAATATGTTCTTTTGAACATCTAACACCTTCCTTACTGAAAAATGAGTTGGTGGAAAGATCGGTATAGAGTTCTAATGAAATATTTTTTTTCTTTTGAGATACGACCTATCCCTCTCGACGAACGATAAAACTCACCGAACATCTCCATCACATCTGGACGCAGAATGCCCCAAAATTCCTGATAGAACCTCAGTCCAAACTGTCTGGACCAGGATCCCTATCCGCCTCAGCTCCAAAGATTGCAACTTTTACCTCTTCCTCCTTGAACTCCTCAAGGCTCTGAATCAGATGGTCTGGGATGCAACCATGGTCCTCGTCACGATGGGCGCCATCCCCTTCTCTGCTGGAAAGCTCTAATGAAATGATCAACTAGAGCCTTTTGAATTTTTGCAGCATCATCTATCTGAAGATTACTCACCTGTAACTTCTCCATCTTGTTGGTATGGCTTCTTTGGTTGGCAATATTGTGAAAGAATTTCGAGTGATTGTCCCCTTCCTTTAGCCGTACCGTCCTTGATTTTGGCCTCCATTCAATCTCCTCCATCCGGTCAATATTCTGCCATTCCTCTTTTAAAAGACCCCATTGCTCTCTATCCTCTTCAGAAAGAAGACCTTCCTCCTCCCAACTATCAAAAATGCCAATCTGAGGATATCATTTTTCCGAGCCCTGTGTGATCGAACATGTAATCTCGCCTATCTTTCGAAGAAATCTTAAACGCCAATTTAGATGCCCCGGTTAGGACTCCAGATTCTCTTCCCCAAGACTCCATCACCCGTCACCAAAAATCTGGCATCTGAAGCCACCAATTTTTGAAGCGGAAGGGAATAAGAGACCTCTCCCTCACACCCCCTGAAAGGATTAGGGGTGAGTGATCCGAACAAACCCGTGGTAAGCCCCGTAAGCTACACATTAGGAAAGCCTCCTCCCAGTCTGAATCAATTAGCACCCTGTCAAGTTTGGCCAATGTTGGATTTTCCCTCAAATTGCTCCAGGTAAAGTTCTGGTTAGAGATAGGTAGATCTGTGCCCCTGCTATTTAATCCGAAAACATCTCCATCTGCTGCAAAATCGAACCAGGCTGGTTTCTGTGAAATCGCCGAGCATGCACCATGGCATCCCTGTGCCCTCCCAAACCCTGCTAAGTTCCGCCCATAGAGAAGCCTGTAAAGAATCGTCACAAGGGCCATACACCGAGGAACATAGCCACTGCCACTGGGAATTCCTGTCTTCCAGTACCACAGATAGAGAAAATTCTCCAATCATCGTATTCACCACCTTCTATAATCTTTCAGTCTAGGTGAAAAGGATACCTCTTGAAGCTCCCACAGATGGCTTGAAACGAAGCCAGAAAGTGCACCACCATCGATAGCCCGAATGTCCCCCTGGGACGGGATTTCATTTTTGGTTTTTTGAAGACAACAAACGGAGACCTTATTGGCATGAATATGTTCCTTGATCGCCCCCTTTCGTGGGTCGTTCAAACCCCTAACATTTTATACCAGAACATTCAACATTGACAACCTTTAAGACCCCCACCCCTTCCGCTATCACAATATTAACAATCTTCACATGGGTGAATCAACCCCATCCTCCTCACCTTGAGTTGAAACATACTGATCTTCTGTAACAAAGTCTTTAAGCCGCCGCCGATGACCAAATTGCGAACCATCCATCCCAATCACTGTGGCTTTAGTGCATCCCGGCGACCCCCTAAACTCCTCTGCGAGAGGTTGATTAGACCACTCACCATTCATCCGAGATAGGACGTCATTGCCACTCCCCTGGCTAAAGCTATAGAGCGAACCTCGATCAGCCCCCCTCCAAGCGTCCGGACCACCCCACTGCAAAGGGATACCTCAACACCTGGCCTCTGTGCACATCACATCCTCCTCTTGAGCCAAGGTACCCACCTCCCTCCCAAGGGAACCACAAATGTGATATGAAGAACCAACAATGATCGATTTAAGACGAGGACAGACAGGAGGATCCCCCATCTCGGCGAAGGACCTCTCCCCCCATGGAATGTCTTGGCCGAGTATCCTTGATCCGACTTGGAGAATGATTCACAGAGAAAGATGGGCTTAATGAGTTAGCCCTAAATGGATATTGTGACCACTTCCAACCCATCCCTCATCGTCAATGTAATTACTCCACGAGCCACCACTCCACCTATCTGGTTCGGGCCCAAGATCTGGAGGCCCACTTGACTCAGACCTCCCCGGATCCCTTGGAGACCCATAATAAAATGGGCCATTAACTTGTTGGAATCCCCTAGCGGAGGGCCCATCTGGACTAAAGCGAATATGCATGATTCATGAACCTCCATAATGGGCTCTAGAAAAGGATACACCAACCCCCGTATTAGCTCCACCCACAATGGAAGCAGATAAATGACACGACTGGACACCGCCACATGGCAAATCCAGCTGGTGAGCCTCAACTTTATCCCTATCTCTTCGAACAACCTCTCCATACCCCCCAAACTGCCCACTGAGAGGCCCTGCCGTACCCGGAGGAAGAGACCGGACAGTCTCCATGGGCTTGCCAACCTCCTTTTCCTCCTTCCACCGCCCGCCACGTCAATTGCCCTCAAACGGAAGGGATACAACTTTCGGCGATCGATTCAGAAACATTGGTACATGCCTTAAATGGCATTCCACCCCAGGGTCCTTGCTAGCCTTGACCGTGTCCTTGACCATCCCCTCACCTGACACCCAAACAGCCTCTGTACCATGAGCATGGGTCCCACCAGCCAACGAAGACCCAATCGCCAGGCCAACATCGGTGATCGGAGCTTTTCCTTTCAGACTCCGGTGCAGATCGTTACCCCCATCTGATGTCCGGCTCGGCTCCAATACCCCAATCTGGACCATCCCGGGCCCCTCCACCGCATGCCCTCTTCGATCCTCTTCCCTTCTCACCACTGCTGCAGGGGAACACGGAGGATCCACCCACACCACCTCCACCACCGTCCTTCAACCATTCAGATTCACCCCCACCTCCAATGGAACCACCACCCCAACATCACACCAAACCGAAGCCACAATCACCGAGAAGAACTCCCCAGACCAGAAGTCCTCCCGGGCCTTCTTGTGGTCAGCCCCTCACCTGTTGTCCAAAAGACCCAACCACCTTCCAAATAACTCCTTTGAATAACTCCCAATCAGGGGAAGTCCCCTAATCTGGACAACCACCCTTTGAGCCTCCCCAACCTCCCTTCCCGCGCCCCCCAATCGCAAGGCCTGAAATGGAACTTCCCCTCACGAGTATCCTGAAGCAGGGCCTCCCTCACCGATAGGTTGGGAAGACGCACCAACGCCACCATGGGACCCAAAACCCACCAGTCAAAAGGCGGAAGCATTCTCCATCTACTTTGTAGTGCCCTTATAACCTTCGGCCAACAAGCCTCCTCCTTCCCCGACCACATCAAGAGGATGCTCCTACTGAAAGCCTCCTCCCCCGTCGCCAAAAGTGGAGATCAAGGGATCTCTACCTCCAAAGGTTTCGACAGAGACTCGAAAGAGGAGGCATCCCTTGACTCTGACTTCTCACCATCTTTGGCTCGACACCTTGACCATCTACCACTCTCCTTCCTGCCAGACAAGTAACACTCCGGTGACCCATATTGCCACAACTCCGGCACTTTGACCAAAGCCAAGACAACGGAAGCAATGAACAGAAATTTTTTTCACTCCCTAAACCCCAATTCCCTACTGCCACCTTGCAACCACTTTCGCTTCCTTTGGACAACCTGCCAATCTGACCTGCCCTGGACCCCCTCGGAGAACCTCAGGTGACCAGCTCTCCCCCACAAACCATCTACCTCCTCTTTGACTCATTTTTAATTAACCATATACTCCACAAAACCTGTCAAGCTATACATTAAACACTCGTTTGAGGTGAGGCATAACTGGGAAATGATGAGGAATAGAGGGGAATAAGAAAAAAAATGTTTGTTTTGGGAAGGTAGACCTTCATAATTATGTTTGGATAAGTTAGGAATAAACATGATAACTATTCTAGGGGGTGCTATAATTGTAAATGCCTATTAGGACTTATTTATGCCAGTGAATAAAAATACACTCACCTAAAACTTTCACACTTTCCAAAAAATCACATCTATTATATCACACACATCTCTCGCACTTATTCCAAACACGAACAATTTATGCGGAGTATAATTGTCATATATAAAAATTATAAATTATAATCTCTCTCTTATCGACCACTTATTTCCACTTTATTCAAGGTGCACCAATGTCACTTTTTAAGTTTTTCAGTAAGAACAATACAAAAGTCAACTAAACATATTTATTATGTATGGTTTGTTAAGAATAACTCTTATGTTATATTCCAAACGGGCGTAAAAAGTTTTGTTGAAGGATGTGTTACTTCTATAATACATAAATGCATGCCATCTACATTGCTACTATAATCTATCACATTTAACTTTAGCGCAGTAGCCATTACTGGAAGCAGTGCCTTAAAGGATGCAATCATCTCAGCCTGCACGTTGCCATTCAATTCGTACATAATATTTGCGAAATTTTAGAGAGGTTTCTAATCATTTTGTCAAAAATATATGTCTTCACAACCTTTTGAGTTAGTAAACATTAGTTATGGTGTTGAACAGCCTTTTTGCATAGTAGTGTCTTCTTTGCTGAACCTTAATTCTCTGGCTAATGTTCTTTTTGCATATTAGTGTCTCCTACTCTTCTTTGCTGAACTTTAATTCTCAGGCTAATGTTCATTAGGCTCCTGACTAGGTATACCTAATAATTTTCATACATAAGCTTGAAATGGCCGTCATTCATTTGTTGTCAGGGAGATTCTAAATATTCAGTAAAATCTTCTGGCAGGCTGTACGAGAATTATATGAGATTGTTCCACTTCGGAAATGGATGCCTGAAGAGAATAAGATGAACAAGATTGTACTTATAGGAAAGACTACTATGATTTTTTCCCTCCATTTAATTCACGTGCAATCAATATTTGTATGTAACATTTGATCAAAATTTTCTTGTGGTTTGCAGGACGGAATTTGGATGAGAGCATCTTGAGGAATTCTTTCGAAGGTTGCATCCGGCCTGCTTTACAGTGAGTTCGTGAATGTTGTATTTGAACTTTTCTTTTGCATTACATGAATACACATTCCAGATCTTGTTTTAGGTTAAAGTTGACACCCAATTAATGTTTTTATGTTTTGATTGTGGGGATGACATATTTTTTATGATTCACAAGTTTCTGTTAGCATCGTAAGTTAATATATGACAGAGACAACATTACAATGAAAACCAACATTCCATAAAAAAAAACATATTTCATAATTTCATTTTCCTGATTTCTCTTTGGCTTTTAGTTATATGCTTGCATTGTTTTAAAATGCAAAGAAAAGGATTTGAGTCGATATAATTTAGCACACTTGGGCAATATGGAGGTTGAGGAATGCAGTGATCTTCAAAGGGTCTTCTTTATATTTTGAGCATCTATAGGAAATGACGTTGCTTAACATCAAGGATTGGGGCAAATGGCTTTGTGGATTACTAACATCCAAATTAATGATCTTGTTTTCCATATCACTGTGTAGCGGCATTTGTCTGGGGGTTTGAGTATAAGCTTTTTCTGTCTGCGTCTTTTGAATGGCGGTGTATCTCTTGATGCAAGGTTGTGTTACCTTTTTTATTTTCCTCTATTCTCTCTCACTCCCTATTCAGACATATTCTATCGTAAACTTGGGAATAGAATATGACTATATTTGCTATAATTTTTTTTTATAGCACATTTGATTCCAAATTTGAATAATAAGGAATGATTTGTGCTTTAAATACTGAAATGCATATACATTTTGTAATTGTGGAGTATAATTATCACCTAGAATAATTATTGCAGTCTCATCTGAATGCTCGTAGTTTGCTTTAACAGTATCTAGAATAATGTTTTAAGAAAATGTTGGAATTGCTTATCAAAGCTTATATATGTTAATGGATAAAAATATCATTCTCTGTCATTTTAAAAAAAAATTATCTCACCTAACAGTTTCACACAGATTTCAAAAACTGTTACATCTTAAACGATCCGCATGTAAGGGCTCGTCCGTAGGGTATCAACACACATTATATTTGAGTGGTTGGTGAAGCATTTATGTCTAATCTTGATCGTTTAAGAGCACCGTGATTTTAAATGGTCATAACTTTTAAACCGTATATCAAAATCACTATTATAATATGTTCACGTGTTTGTATCGATGAGCTCTACAAGATTAGTCGCTACACTAATCGCCAAATTTCAAAGCGAACTGAGATCGCCTGGAGGTCAAATCGACGGTTCGGTTGAAACTTGTTTTTCCAATTTTTTTTTTATAGTTTTTGAGTTTGTTAGTATTTCTTTCCTTGTTTTAGGATTTATATTTGGATTTGAATTTATATTTTGGATTTGAAATTGAATTTGATTATTAAAATATGCTAATAATCACATAATTAATGCAGATTTGGTTAATATAATTTTATTTTATCTATTGTATTTTGTTATCCTATAAGGATTATCAAATACATATATTTCTGTTGTTCACAATATTCTTAGGAATCAACAAACTTGTTGAAATAAATCGTCTTGGTATTCTTCGTGGATCAACAGCTTCGTTGGAGTCTGTAGATCTTGCATTTCTAAAGGTTGATCGGGTCAGCAAAAGAGCGTAGTCATACGCTGTGTCAACTTTTTATTTATTTTTTATGTTAATTTGATGCCTCAATGCATTTTGTAGCATTTGAAGATTTTCAAGGTGTAGTGAAGTGGTGTCCTTTAAATCATTGTATTGCGAGATTAAGATCTATTAGAAAGTTTTGACGGAGATGGAGCATGAGCCTTGTGAAGAAGATGAAAACAATGGATACTTTCCTTGCTCTTATGTGTGTCTCTTTCTCGAATTAAAGACTTGTTGGACGAGTTTTCTTAATAGACCAAAACGGGGCATTATTATTGAAACGTCCAAAAACGAAATTTGATAAAAATGCATTCAATTTGTTACATATTTAAATCAGATTTTATTTTTTTTTAAATATGCTACTTTGAAATGTCTCACAACCAGAAATGGTAAGACAAATTATTAGACATTTAATTTGTATCATATTAGAAAGGGTAAAATGCCTTTGGACCCCGTAAAGTCTTTCAAACCTGCAAAAACACCCCTTGTTATTAAAAAACATACAATTACACCCCCTGGCATTAGATATTCTATTAATATGTAATAAAAGTACGATTTTTACCTTTTTAATTAAAATTTTATCGTGTTTTCACCGTTTTTTAGGCTACTTTTACCTTTTAATTAATTGTTGTATGACTAAATTCTCACAAAAAATACATTCCGACGCATTTAAGAAGTTAATTATTATATAAATTAATATTTATAAAGCATATCCAGAATGAATTAATTTATTTTTGTGAATATTTAAAAGTTAAAGGTAAAATAATAATTTTAAATTACTTTTGTTCAATCTTAACAAATAAAATATAATGGCAGAGCGTGTTAATGCATGTTTTTGAACTTATGGAGGTGTTTGTATTAAAAACTTAAGAGTCCAAATACATTTTACCTATTTAAAAACATGTCCAACATTTATTCCATTTTCTCTAGTTTTATGGTCATGTAATGGCCCATTTGGATGAAGGAACAGAGGGAACACGTGGGCGAGGGTGAATAAGGAAAGTTTGTTTGAGTGGAAAAAACATGTATTTTATGTCAGATAAGTATAGAATAAAGTGATAACTATTATAGGATCATATGAATTGAGTTATTCCACTCAATTTATGCATTTTTAGTATAAGAGTTCACATGTTAAATCATTTTTTTATTTTTATGCACTTTTATCCACAGCTTATTCATCTTTTATTAATAACTTATAAATGATTAATTAAACAGTAAAAACTTTATTATTATATTTTCAACAAGAATAACTTAATCCATTGTTCTAGCTTGAGTTAGGACAATTTGGAGATTGCGAAATGCGGTTGTTTTTAGTGAGGCTCAGTTTTACTTCAAAAAACTTTAGGAGATGACACACCAAAACAATAGATTGGGACACCTGTCTCAGAAGAGTTCTGTGTCCATTTAGAGAACATTTTGTCAATTACAGTGTGACACGATGGCGTGTTCTAGTCATTTTCAAAGTGGAAGTAGAAGTCTTTTCTACCACTTCCGCGCGCGACTGATTCTCATTGCTTTGTATTTCCGTCACCCTTTTTTTTGCTTTTTTAGTTTTGTTTTGTTTATTTTCATTCTTATGTATCCTCTCATCTTATTATGCCCTCATAAGAATTCGTCATCTGCGTTGGAGGGAGTGCTATCTCTTCTAATTCTCATCACTCTATCCAATTATCCATGTGCATATTCATGCATTTTACATTATTCATAGTTTAATCTAATTAAAATGTAGACTATAGTCTCTATCACATTTTTGCAATACATTACCATTCAATTCATATTGTGATACTTGAATTTGAATTTGTTTACAGGCGTGACAGCTTCATCACCCATCAGGCCTTCTACGACGCTGGCTCAAGAGATGAAAAAGAAAAGATGTGATATTGATGATATATGATGATGTTGTGGTTGTTTTTTTGTTGATGGTGTCAAGCATGCAAATACTTAATCAAATCAAAACACTTTTTTCTTTTGGTAAGTACTCATGTCTCAAACCCATGAACTACTTGGCTGCAATTTTTATTTTTGTCCAACCACTGAAGTACGAGTCCAAACCTCAGTCAAATCAAACATTTGATCAAACTACTTTCTTCATAGATTTGACGAACTCATTGAAGTTGTCGAACGAGGACCCGCCTTCTCCGATGCTCCTCGCCACGACCTCCTTCAATTCCAAAGCCCTCCCCACCACCTCGCTGTCACCAAGCAACGCCTCTACCGTTTTATCGATCTTCTCCCTCGTAACAATCCCTTCCGCGTCTTTGCTTAGTCTCAACCCGACCTTCCAAGTGTCGCAAATGTAGCTCTCATTTAGAAATTGATCAGCGAAATAAGGCCAACAAAGAAAAGGCACCCCATTAGTGATTCCTTCCATGGTCGAATTCCAACCACAATGCGACATGAAGCACGCAACCGACGGGTGCGCCAACACCCTCTGTTGTGGTGACCAACCCACCATTCTCCCCCTCTCTGCAACCCTCTCTTCAAAGCCTCCTGGGAAGGCTGTGTTTGCGGCCTCAGTCAGGTCGGGCCTCACTACCCACAAGAACCGCCGACCCATCTTTTCAAGTCCTATTGCGAGCTCCTAAACAAATTGTTCATTATTATTGAAAGTATAGTTGATTATCCATGTAAAATTAATATAGTCACAAAATTCACGTATGAGACGGAGACGGAGACAAATATGATGGCATAAATTCGTATGTCATATAAGTATGATTAAAATACAAACATAATTAACCTATATTATCAGACGTATTTTGATGATTAGTACGAGAATTATAGACAAAAACTTCTATGTTGAATGTAAAGATGGCGACGAAATCATGAAGAATGTGATAAATCATCCTAGAACATTCGGTGTAGTGAACAGAAGTGTATATTCGACCAATAGGCGTTGAAGGCATTGAACCTGAAATTGATGCGGGTCGAAGATGGTGAAGCTCCCAAAGGCAACATAGACGACTGAGTTGGAGGGCTGCTGGTCGAGCCACTCCATGCATGACGAGTCCTCGGGCCAATATCGGCCGACGAGCCTATCAGGCTTGAGCCCGGGCAATAGAGGCCCGATCGGACGGATCCTTGGCGCATAATTGAAGACGGGGAACTCGGCGTGGGAGAAGGAGTTGCAGAGGACCCACTCGGCAGTCTCGATGAATTTGTTTCCCCTCGTTATGTAGTCGAAGATGATCCGTCCTGTGATCGGGTCGCCAAGGCAGTTCCAAACGAAGTGGGCGGTGTTCATCAACGGCATCTCCGGGCATAGCCGGATCATCCGGTGCTCCGACGTCGGAACGCCTGCACTAGGACTCATCGAATTGGCATGGCATGTGTTTCATTTGGTACAACATTTATATATATTCATTAATCATTACGTATAAATATGATAACAGTACTTATATATATTCATAAATCATTAGGTATAAATATGACAACAGTACTGATAGATGCGTTTTAATCATCAGTATAAAAATTAACGACAATGAGAAAATTTTCTTTTAAATTAGAAAAAATGTGAAAAACAATTCAAAAAAGTATTATAGTATTTTTTAAAGATGTATTCTGACCATTAAAGTTACTTTTCTGAACTATGAATAACGTGGTAAACCATTCAAACAATTGAATATTTGAAAAATTAAAGAAAGCGAATAAATTTGAGTAAAAATGAAATTATGAAAAGTTAACATTTTTCATTTAATTAGTTTTTATGTTATTTTGAAGACATAGAATCATTTTCCTTCACTATCCTTCTTATTTCTCGTTCCTATGATGGGAGTTTCCTTTTAATAAAATAAAATAGATAAAGGAAAAAAAAGGATTTTTTTATCACGTATTTAACACAAACACTATGTTTTAAAGTTGTCTGTTCTTTTATTTATTTATTTTTATCATGCACAAACACAAAATCAGAATACTTTCTAACTATGGTCGTCCTATCCTTACCATCGGCATTGATGATGCCGTCCTCGATCAAGCTCGGTATGCTAAACATCGTCGCGAGGAGGCCGGCGGAGGCAGGCCAGAACGCGACGCCTCTCAGGCCCATCTTCTTGGCCACGTCAAGCGCCCACGGCATGCTCTGGTCGGCGATGACGCACGTGACCGGGCCGCGCTCGGGCTCTGCGGAGGCGGCGCGTATCAGCTCCTCCAGGTGCCCCGGCATGCGCTCGAGCAGGGCGAGCGTGAGCCTCCCGAGGTCGTTGCGGTCCGCGCCGGGCTCGAGCCCGTCCGGGATCGACACGAGCCGCAGCGGCCCGGTTTCGGCCCGCGGGCCGGGGTGGGAGGCCCAGACCCGCGCGTGGTCGAAGTGGGTGTTGACGAAGGTGACGGAGAAGCCGTGGTCGACGAGGCGGTGGGAGAGCTCCATCAGGGGTATGACGTGGCCCTGCGCCGGGTAAGGGAGGACCACCGCGTGCGGCAGAGGTGACGGCCATGGCGGAGATGACGAGCCCATGCTTTGATCTTGTGGTTGTGGCGGTGGTTTTTCAGTGATGTTTAGAGGCCTATTTATAGGGAGGGATCAAGTTCTTATTAGTCCCAAATAAAAACAAATAACAAAAAGTCAGTCTAGCAGACAATCTATATACCTCGATAGAGATGTAAGGCCATCTACATGTAACTTGTACCAAGCAAAAAATATATATATATAACTTGTTAACAAATTTTTTTATATATTTTTCATCCAATGTAATTTTTATAAAGGAATATATATATGTTATTAAATTAGTTTTACTATTTATAAAACAAAATTAGAACATATATGAACTGCATGTGAGATTATTCCTAAATTTATTCATAAAACAAATCTAACTAATATGTTTCATGTCATATATAAGACATTAGATTTGTGACAATCTTAAACACATGGGAGTCCCTGGTTGAGGACCGAGAAAAACACATGGGATACATCACTTATTAAAAAATATCACAGATTTGTCATATGAAATTACTGAAAAATTAAAAATATATAGATATGACTTGCTATGAAAATATCTGAATTGATATAGTATAAAATTATATATTTGCATTTATATTGTTCAAATTTAATCATATTTTATCATAATTCTTGATCTTTAAAATTTAAACATAAGTGCCCTCAAGTTTAAACCCAATCAAATTTGATCTTTAAAATTTAAACATAATATAAAATACGTGTAACAATTTCTTGATTCTCCCTCAAGAATTTGATTGGGTTTTGTCTCTCTTGTTTGTTTTTTACCCTCAAGTTAATCAAACCCATAGTTTTTCCTAAACTAAAACAAGGAGGTGTGGCTTTGTCTATATGGATTTTAAACATGTTTATTATTGGTTTAAGCTCCCAATTTTGTTTCAGGTTCTTGTTGTTTTATATTTGATTGGGTTTTTTTTAGTTCACAAACAAAAAGTCCGATTTACCAAAAGAAATGACATCTATTCATCATAAAATGAACTTTTGAGTGAATGCATGCATTGATATTGGCTTTTTCTGCACAATCAGGAAAGAATATTTTTCGAAAAATGTTGAAAATGAACTTTAGTGGGGAAAGCAGATTAGCACTTAAGTCAATGAAATAAAAAAAAATGAGTTGAATAACACACGATTGATTGATTGAAAGAACAAACTCCACTTGCCAATTGCCATCGTTATGTTTTGATTTTCTTAAAAAGTGTAAATTTTATTTAAAAGCCATATATTTTTATAAAAACTAGATATATACTTTATCAAATTATAAAAAAAATAAAAAATTACAATATTCATTTAAAGAGATATATATCATTTTAAACACACGTGAGACTGTGTGGACCCCTCGACCCGTGACAGGACCCGGTGGGTCCTGAACATGTGGACCCAAACTCGGACCTGTCGGGTCTTAGGTCGGGTCGGGTCGGGTCCGGACCTGACCCGAAGAAAATTAATAAAAACAAAAAGAATTTAAACTCATGAATTTGTTTGTCTTATCATTCTATTAAGAAAAATTTGTAATAAAGCATTAATTATTATTGAACTTTCTAAACTGATATCATAATACTGTGTTTGAACATATTTTTGTACAATTCAAAAGAAATGAATGAATTACTAAACAATATTCAAATTAAACATAAGTCTAAACAATATAACAATGAATTAAAAGGGAGAGTTCATAGTTATTTGTGTCACAAAGTAAACAATAAACATTTATACTTGTAACTTGATAAATAAGAAATTAAATTATGGGTCAACTAATACTAATATTCTTGTAATATATGAGTGTATATTAATAAAACAGTCGGGTCTCGGGTTCAACGGATCGGGACGGGGTGCCCGGACCCGATCCGTTTGTATGTTCGGATCCAAATTGGATCCGATAAATTACATATGTAATCGGATCTGAATCGGGTCGGGTCCGGGTTTGAACCCGACCCGTTGACATGCCTACATGCAGGGTTGTAAACGAGAATGTGTGGCTATATTGGTAAAAAAATTGAAAAGCGGATTTTTTTATTGTTATAAAAAGCAACCTTTTGATTTAAAAAAAAAAAGATTTTGATCTTGACTTTTAAAGACACCAATAATCTTGTTTAGTACTGTAAAATCTAATTTACAAACTTAGTTGCTGTTTGGTATAATACAACAAGAGTAGAAGTGTTCAAATCCGGGGAGCACCTTCCACCTTTGTGAAAAAAGTTAAGGGATCAAATCTGGTGAACATCATTCTATAAAAAATAAAAAAATAAAAAAAATTCAAATAACCCCCCGTAAACTGCCTAAAATCCATATAACCCTCTGATTTTTCCTAAAGTTCATATTCATATAATCCCCTAAAAAACAGCTATGTAAATTAAAATAATCCATCAAGTTAAAATTTCGTTGACAAATGAGGAATATTACGTTAATATTCTATTTTTTGCATTTTTAACATAATGAAAGGGTTTTTTGGTATATCATATTTTTAACTAGGGTTAACCTGACAGAATATTTGCAGAATAATTATAATTTGTCAACGAAAATTTAACTCAAGAGGCTATTTAGATTTGCATATGTGTTTTCAGAGGGTTATATAGACTTTAAAAAAAGTCAGAAGGTTATATGGTTTTTGGATAATTTAAAGAGGGGGGGGGGGGTGTTTGTTATATGGAATAGAAGTGTTATATATATATATATATATATATACACAGAAAAAAGAGTAGAAATGTTATATATATACATAACGTTGCATATTCAGGATAAAAGTGATACAATTGAATCTTGATCATGAGTAAATGTAGTTTATTGTAAAACATTCTATTTGTAGCTTCTTAAAAACGTTTTTTTATTCAAAACACACTATATATTTAATTCAGCTTCCGACCAAAAATGATTTTCTGAGATAAATACGAAATTCTCCCAAATATTGTCACCAAATACATCCTTTTCTCATGGAGTTCATCAGGAGTTAATAAAGGAGATGAACTCTGAACCTTTATTTATTTTTTCTTTACACCAGACCTCTGTATAAGGTCGGTCCTGAGCATAGACAACCAAGGTTCTATTTTAGGAGGCCCCCAAATCTCTAAATAAAAAAGTTTTATAGTCCCTATTTTATTGGGATTTCTTACTTTTCTTTGAACTACTCCATACTAATTTTAAGACTCTTTTATTTATTGTTTGATTTGTAAAAGAGAAAAATCAACACATGTTAGTTTCATATTTATTTTTATAATTTTTTTTTGTATGAAAATTTTTATTTTATTGATTTTTTTAAATTTTAATTGAATTTTGTTTTCATTCCCTACTTTATTGGGATTATTTGGATAATTTAATATTTATTTTAAAACTTGTCCATATCTTTTTTTGTTTAATCACATGTTATTTTCTATTTTTATTCTTTACTTTTTTATTATTCATTTTTTCATATATTTTAACTCCTATGATTTTTCTTTTTAAAAGTTTACCCATTTTTTCTTTATATTCGTTATCATTTATCTCTATTTTACAAGCATTTTGTTTTATTTTTATTCCATACAAAGAAAAAATTCATAATAGATCATATTTTTATATTTGTTTTTATCATTAGTCTTTGTTGTTTCAAACTTTATGCTATTTTATTTTTTTTATTTTGTTGGGATTAGGTTTTGTTAGATTTAATTGTATAACAAAAATAAAAATTAAATTTTAATTTTTGTTTTGTTTTGTTAACAGGGGCCATTTTATGAGTCCGCCTAGGACCCATCTCATTTAGCGGGCCGGCCTGAAATACCATATCAAACTTTTTTTTTCATTGATGCTCTGTTTTACTTTCTGGATCTACATTGACAGATTCTACATTTAAAAAATGGAAAAAATCGATGTAGCTCCTTGAAAATTTATGAAAATAAAAAAAAATCCCTATAAAATTAGTAAATCATTTCAAATCTCTATTTTATTAGATAATATTTATTATAGAGTCCCTATAACTAACAAGATATGTGGTTAACCTTAACCATGTATGGTAAATTACTGTTATACTATTTTAAAATTTATTTTCTTTGATAAAAAAAAATCGATATTACTCCCTGAAAACTTAAGATAATCGAAAAACGTTCCTATGATATTTAAAAATCGTCTTAACTCATGCCAACCAGGTTGTCGATTTGGTTATTATGTATTTGCTTTTTCTTTGGCTTTACTTATTTTAGTCCTCTCATCCCCCATTCAGACATGTACTGATCTTTTCGCAATGAAAATGGTTGGTGGCGTGAGTCTACCTTATTTCAAAAAAAAAAAAAACGCCTTTACTCCCTGAAATCTTCTAAAAATCATAAAAAAAATCAATGTGATTATCTAAAAAAATATACTGATTTGTTTAAATTTTATTAAACAAATTATAGTTTTATTGTCAAGGTGTTATGCCTTTTATTGCTAGTAATTTTGAGTTAAGAATGTATTATAGAATTTTAATTTGATTTTTAAATTGTTTTTCTACTGATTTTGTAATGGAGTTGATGAAGCTATAATTTTTTTTGTTCAGTTTCTGTAATGAGATTGAGGGGGAAAAATGACTCAATTTTGTAAATCAATTGAGGTTCGATGGATTTTTTTTTATAGATGAGGATGACATTTCAAGAGATGGAGATGTTGAAAAATGTCTTACAAAAGAACTAAATTTGATTTTATAAAGTTTGTAGGGACTGACTCCAATTTTAGTAAGTTTCTGAGGACTTATTTCAATATACTCTTGACCAGGGGACTGGATTCATTAATCATATACACTTTATGAGGACCTAGGATGATTTTTTTATTTTAGAGGGACTTTTTGTGATTTCAAGAAGATTTCAGAGAGTTATGAAAAATTTTCCCTTAAAAAATATAGGATTCCTGAACCAAACATATTTTCAACGTATAATTTTTCAACCCTCTTATTTTTTCAGACGAAAAAACACGATTGAAAAGCTAATGCAGGACCCAGTGTTTCAATCGTACATCCAAACGCAGTCTAAAATTAATTTTAAAGAATCAAACAGTTTACATTTTTTTTAAGCATTTGAAATTTGAATTATGCAGTTGTTTTGATCATGTTGGCTATATATTAGGTACAGCAACATCTAATCCAAACAATTATTAAAGTGGTTCTCATTCTATTCTATCTATATCCATGCCGGCCATCAACCTATTTCCTTTTGTTTTAATGGTCGGAGATCTATATGGAAAGGTGTGTTTGTCTTCTTTAATTCGCTTAGGAAAAAAGAACAACTCACATGGAGTTCAAGGAGTCGGTTGCAGTACCAGAATTCCAGCTCAATTGGCTCTCTGTTCAGCAAAACTCAAATCAATCAACCTAATTTTGCTAGCCTATTAATTATCTGAAATATATCTAATCTGAATCCGTATCTGATAAGGATGTCCACTGCATGACATGCACTTACTGACAATAACAAGTTGACAAATAGCTGATTGGACACATATAGCATCATATTTTTCATTTAACTGAACTTTACTCAAAAAATCAAACACTGATTTGGAAAAGCATGCCAGTGCAATTGTTATTATTTCACACTGAATGAACATATGGAACTAAAGTTAGGTCCGGTCACTATTAGATTCAAAATGCCAATTAAAGTCTCAAAGAGGGAAATTTTAGCTCTCCTGCCCAAAATCCCCAGAGAAACTTATACAGCCATGGTTCTTTAGCACATCGAGAATCAGTCACCACAATATCAACCTCAACATTAATAATCAAGATAATTCAGTCTGATCAGATAGACAATGAAATATACTCTGAAGGTTCACATGATAGTCGTCTTCTTAGCGTTGGGTGGAGGAAGATCGAGAAGATGCCATGAAGTTATTCACCAATCCCATAATTGCAAACCTGAAAACACATTCACCAGTTAGAAAAGAATTTGCAGTCATCTTTACATGACACAAGTGGAATCTGTCTGATTACCATTGTCCTTATTGAGACATCGCTCAGTAAGAGTAACAATATTTACACTTTTACAGTTTAATAAAAATGAGGCATTTCATCTAAGTGTCCATGTCTAACACGTATCAGACACGAGGCATAACACGTTGGGTACGAGACAGACATGCCTCATACGTGGTCAAATTTCATAAACATTTATCTGAAAACACGCAATGGATATGGGATGGACACATCACATACACATGACATTTATGCAGCAAAACATGATAACTTTTTTGTTAATAATTATTTTAAGGTTCATGCTCACAAAAAGTCAGCTAACATTTAATCTTAGCAGAGTTTGTAGTTATATCAACTTTTTATAGTTATGGATCTGAGCTCTTTTCTTTTTCGTTTTTTTTTTGAAATATTCATAGTATGACATATTATTTATTTTTATTTATACATTCATTTAGTGTCCTAGTTTTACAAGATTTATCGTGTCAATGTATTTCTATCATGTCGTGTCTGTGTCCTGTGTTCGTATCCATGCCCCCAAAGGATTTCATCATCTTTTTAACAATAAGATCATGTACCAATGGGGCCTGTTTGCCCAGGTTCAGCTACAAAAAGGTTCAAACATAATTGCAATATTATTATGAGTGCCGTTACACACATGTTTTATTCCAGCCCTAATTCCAGTCCCATGTGCGTCGATAGAAAATTATCAGAGCATATAGTCACCTTAGTGAGGTATGCTTCGATAAAAAAAAATTTACATTTTCTATAAATGCATTCATATAATTCATTAGAGTATATGTTTCATATTTTATAAAAACACGTACCTCATGAGATGATGTGTACTATTTTGAAAAAATTCAAAACACTTGTAGACTGGATTTAGGGCTGAAAAATGGACTGGATGTAATATTATCCTGTTATTATGGCAAAAAATGGAAGAGTTGTGTAAAGAGATCCATATGATGGCATTCCTTGGATGACTGTGAAAGAATGCTCAAGTTCAAACTATTGGGTTTGAATATTAAAAGCATCCAATGACGATAAATTTTTTTAAAAAAAAGTCTAAAAATGTGCCTCATACATTTTCAAATTATTTCACTGATCACCTCCACGGCCATTATATGACATGAGACTCCTTACGAAAGATGATGTATCAATCTCTCAAGATTTTCAATGTGTTCAAATCTTCTCTCATAGCCCAAAAGCATTTGATTTTTACCATATTTGATGTGCTAACAATCTCTACTGCTTTTTATGCAAATTCACCATGCACATGTGAGAAATGCAAGACCCAAAAAAACAAGAAATAGAAAAATAAAGAACAAAAATCAAACCTTGAAAACATCTCAGCTTAGTCATCAAACCGATCACAATAGAAATCCAAATAAAGTAACTTAAACTGAACCACCAAAAAACATGGTTACATATTGGACTTTCATGTAGGGTTTTGTTTAATGCATCTACGTGCATTGTACACGCGTTATTATAAATATAAAGTACTTTTTCATTATAGTCCTTAATATATATTTGGAATACCATCCATACATACAGATAAAGTCTTTTAAGGAACTTCCAAAAGGTGGCTATCTAGGATGATCAACATTTATGGGTGGTACAAACGAGCCGAGCTTTGACCTGTTCAGACTCGACTCGTTTAGTATCAGGTTCGGCTCGAGCTAGGCTTGGCTCGGGACAGAGCTTAATTTCGTGTTCAAGCTCAGTCCATTTGACTCGTGAAAAGCTTGGTTCAGCTCATTTGTTAAACGAGTCAAGCCGAAGCTCGAACCAAGGCTCGGCTCGGGCTCGTTTAGCTATAAAAAAAATTGTTTAACATTTGAGAAGTCAACTTTCACAAATCACATCTTATACATGTGAAAATGACAAAAGCTCGAGCTCGGGCTCGTCTCGGCTCGTTTGTCTAATCAAACGAGCTTGAACGGGATTTAACCAAGCCGAGCCCGAGCTACTCAGCTCATTTACCACCCCTATTTCCATAACTCTTCAAAGATGGCTGTTTTATTTTTTAAGTCTTCGTATTGTCTATTGAGCATAAATGTGTTCACTAATGAAGTCATAGAATGGAACTGCTGCTTGGATCTTACCTGTACTTATGTCTAACTCAAAAAAGCATAAATGCAAATTGGTCCCACCCTCACTCTTTCAGACACTAAACATTTTTTAAAAAAAATGAACATTACTGTCTCGATGAGATAGCAACCTGTATTCCTCTTTATCCCTACTTGAATATATATCAACAAGAGACAAAATTTGAAAGGATAGGATTCAAATAGTTGATGAATAAATCAATGAAGACACCCTGAGGCCTTCATAAATGTTGAGAAACTTTTCCCAAGCAAAAGATAATCAATGTAAATTGATCCATCATTGGTGGAAATAACATATTCCAAAGACTATTCCAACAAAAGGCACAGCGCTTGAATGGGTATGGAGCTGGCCCACCAACGGAAAAGATATGGAAAAAAAAATTATTTATAAACAAAATGAGGAAGAAAAAACTTCACTTACATGAAAGCCATGGTTATCTGTTTCAAATCAGTTTCTATGTTCCTCATGTTTGCCAGTGCTTGAGCACAAAATATTATGGCCAGCCATGAACCGAGCTTGTACTAGAAGAAGAAAAAGGAAGTCATTAAAAAGAGGCAGAGATTTTGAGCATATGTTGATTAATTTACAGCAAACAAATATCTACCAATTGCAATCAATCTTAATTGCATCACACAAGAAAATCACTGTGGAAATCAACAATCCTAAAAAAAAAATTCAAAGAATCAGAGGGAACTCAAGCAGAAGAGCATGGACTGCGTGTGTAAACAGATAAGCAGCATGCATTCGTTGGAGTAAATTAAAAGATGCATATATAAAAATTGGACGTTTTGATTGTGATGTGATGACCAAATGCTCTAGAAGCCTGCGGCATGTTAAGCAGCAATTTGCTTGGACACTGTCTAAATTAGCAATGGGAACTGGAAAACTCAGCATATCATTTGGCCAAAGTATCTGGATAATTTTATGTAAATCACGCACTTCCATAAGACATATAGTTACAATAATCAATATAAATCTTACAAATTCAAAACGAGGCTAATTCCAGGATATATTTTTTTAACAAAAAAATGTTTCCTAGATTTAGAGGCCATGCTTTGTCAGGGAACATGGATAGACAAATTACAGTGGTTCATTTTTCATGAAGATATCTAAAATTTCAACATATCCATGATGTGCCAGCTAACCTCAGGCCATTCGACTTACGCAACTATGCTTGCCTGATTACAATCTCACACTCTTATGTTAAGAACAGATATTTAGATTGATGTAGGATAGATTTAGAAAGAAATCATTGCAAAATATTTTATTTCAAATCTGTTATCAAAATAAATTTTGATTAAATTTTATTTAGGAATTTAGAATTTTTAGGATCTTATATTTTATTTTATTAGATTTTAATAATTATCATTGTAATTGTGTTTTTATTATTTTTAGTAGAGTCATAATTCACATTATGAATATTTATTTGATGTTTGTAGCCTACATAATGAGTACCACCATATTTTGTAAAAAAACAACTTTTAATCAATAATATTTTGAAGTTTCTCCCTTTTGGGTTTTCTCCTTGTGGATTCAAGGAGTTTATGAGATCTCAACGCTAGTTGGATCTTTCTATCGTTTTCACGCTGCGTTAGGTGGTATCAGAGCGAGGATTCGCCTGGCTTCGATGACACATAGCCGTGCGGGAAACAACCATCCCATTGATGGTGATCGTGGGATGCAGGACCTGTTTCGGCCATTGCAGGAGGACCAACAGCCACTTCGGGAGGAGTATCGTCAACAAACGCGGTAGACTCTTCGTGAGCTGAAGGCTGGTGTGAATCTCAACACCGTCAACAGACGACCTGGGTGTGACAGGATGCGCGCCGAGGGATTCGCCCGAGGCCAACCTATTGCTTATAATGGTGTTCGACGACATTCTCATTATCGACCCGATTATGAGGATGATTTGGATGATGAAAGCAGTGAACTGTACGACTATCAGCCGAGAAGGCGGATCACATATTACAACAATTATTTTTCAAAGGTGGACTTCTCATATTTCAACGGTAATTTGTCAATCGATGAGTTCCTTGATTGGATCTTAGAGATTAATAAATTCTTTGAGATAATGGAGGTGCATGAAGAGGAGATGGTCAGATTGGTGGCGCTTCGACTCACGAGCGGTGCCACTAATTGGTGGGACCACCTTCAAAGGACCAGACAACAACAAGGAAAAGCATCTATTCGAATATGGAGGAGGATGAGACGACTTCTCATGGATCAGTTCCTTCCTCTAGATTATGAACAATATTTGCTCCAGTTGCATCTTAATTATCGCCAAGGTAATCGTTCCGTAGTCGACTATACCGCTAAATTTTTAAAATTTTCTGGTCGGTATAACCTCGCAGAAGTTAAATGGCGACGAGTGGCCCATTATCTTAATGGGTTGAGGTCTACAGTTCGAGATCGTATTGTTTCAGAAGAGATTTACAGCTTGACAAAAGCAATCTCTGCGGCCGTAAAAGTGGAATCACAATTGGAGAGATCAAGGGTCGTGATGTTTAAAGGCTCTTTCATAATCAACCCGCTAAATGTTGCATTAAGTCAAGATATGGTTGATGGATCAATGGAGAAGACCGAAGAAAGTCCACCAGAAAATCAGGAGAATCTAGTGATCGACCCCCATGATCAACCTCTAGTTGAATCAGAAATTGATGAGGACATGACAAATAAAGAAGTGAAGGATGTTGTTCTCTCCGTTGAATCTGAAAAGATTATTGGAAGAGACCATGAGAAGTCATTTTCTTATTTCTTAGTGGTGACTCCAGAGATAGAAAAGCCCCTACAAATGTTCGTGTTGCAGACTACATGCCACATCAACCTAAGTATTTTTTATGCCATCGTCGACAACAACATTGCGACTACCACAGTGGTTGATTTGATTGAGAAGGAATTTAAAATCAAGAAGATGTCTCTCTACTTGCCAAAAGTCAAATACAAAGATGCATCAAATAAGATGAAAGAAAAGGTCTTAATCTCTCCTATTGGTGTATTTGATTACATCAAATATCATCATCCTGATCATCTAAGATCCTTTCTTCTTAAATTCGAGGACGAATTTTTTTTTAAGAAGAAGAGACTGATGGAGGACAGATTTGGAAAGAAATCATTGCAAAATATTTTATTTCAAATCTTTATCAAAATAAATTTTGATTAGATTTTATTTAGGAATTTAGAATTTTTAGGATATTATATTTTATTTTATTAGGTTTTAATAATTATCATTGTAATTGTGCCTTTACTAATTTTAGTAGAGTCATAATTCACATTATGAATATTTATTTGATGTTTGTGACCTATATAATGAGTGCCACCATATTTTGTAAAAAACAACTTTTAATCAATAATATTTTGAATTTTCTCCCTTTTGGGTTTTCTTCCTTGTGGATTCAAGGAGTTTATGAGATCTCAACGCTGGTTAGATCTTTCTATCGTTTTTACGCTGCGTTATAGATAATCAAGAATCTATACCATAAATAAACAGAACTAGGGATAACTTCCAAAATATGGACCAAATCCTCTGAAGAGAAAACTCTACAAACTCTGTGACTCGCTCACCAATGGACTCCCATTATAGATTCTGAAAATCATTCTAACAAAAAAGTCCCCTCAGGCTTCATTCTTGATAGATTTTTTTTATTATTCTGCTTCAGCTTCTACTGAGGACTTCTAACTTATCAAGGTCCTTTATTTCCAATTGTCGAATACACTTAAAAAACAGATAAAGCTTAAATCTTAGCAGAACTAGTACAAGAAAATGCTAAATTTGTATTGAATATTGAACATGATAACTCACATAAACCAATGGAACCCTTCCACAGGACATATAGCAAAATACCACAACAATTCCAACCAGTCCTACAAAGTCAGCATTTTCATTTCCAGCCCATAGTCCCATACCAAGATCTGCATTATCTCATAGGAAGTCGACGGAGGAATGAATGTACAGATAAATGATATCTGGAGATTTGCTAACTTCTAAACTTCTCAATAATGTTTACTAGCTTCCAGATACTTATATGCTTCACTGGAAAGAATTTATTTGTTGAGGATTAGCTAAACCCAAGACAATTCAAAGGCTTTAGCCCCCATTTGGGTGGTGACATAAGTTATCCCGAGATATATAACTATTCTAATATAGATAAGGAATAAGTCATTTTATGTTTAGTAGTATTTTTAGTTATTCTATGAAACATAATAATGAAGTTTCTCTTGTTTTGTTGAACATGTATAAGTTGTGGAATATGTGGGCCACTGATCTATAAGAGGCAATGACAAAGGATTTGACATGTGAGCCCTCATTATACCAGTAGAATAGATTGGGTGGATTTACACAATTCCAGTGGGGTTGGGGAGGGGAGGTGTAATACCAATACCTTATTCTCACTTATTCTAGAATAGTTGTGCTCACCTATTCCTTACAAATAAACAAGTTTTTAAGCTTATTCACCTATATTCCTCTCTATTCTCCGTCTATTCTACTATCCAAACAGGGGCTAAGTGACAAGATTTTACTATACCTGTTGGAAAAGAATGCCTTCCACATTTATGCATAATTAACTGAAAGATGCAATCACCACACGTAGGGCTATAGAAATACTTTATATCATATTTTATCAAGTCAATATTCCTAAAAGTAAGAGTCAAAATAATTAAATCATAGAGCATGCAATCAAGGAGACCAATCAAGATACTGATATCACGTCAAATTCAAAGCTTCTACAGATCAGGCAAAACAACAATCCCTCAAATCCACCAAAAAAAGTCAAACAAAACCAATTCCACGGTTCAATTCGATGTAGATCGATGTGAAAAAGCAGGATAGAAGATCAGATTTTTGAAGTACACACAAAAAGAAGTCACAGAGTGAGAGAGAGAGAGGATGGATTTGAAGTACGGACGCGGAACATGAGTCCGATGATGCCGAAGACGACGGCGATGAACCCCGGATAGTCGAAGGGGAGATCCTGCGGAGACACCGGCGGCGGTACGTACGGCTTAGCCGTCCATGGCTGCCTTGGATCGTTCCCCTGACCACCACCACCCGCCGGAGACGAAGACATCCTTCTCAAAAGGGGGAAATTTTTTCGAGAGAGAACGATCGATCACAGTTTACGTCCGCGTAAACTTGGGATGTCAAGGGATTATTTAGTATGTGCACCCCACAAATTATTTTGTACACCCCTCTTGAGTTATCAATTCATCGATTGTGTTGATTGGAGGGGCATGCAACATTATTTTAAGAGCGCTATATATCCGTACCCAATAGAGGTCTCAAACTGGACGGGCCGGGCAGGCCCGGCCCGCTAGCCAACCGGTCTAACGGACCGGTACGGCACGACCCGTTTCATGTGATTGTGCGATGTTGGGCAAGGGGCCGGCCCAGCACGGCCCTCCATGCTAGCCGGGCGGGTTAAACAGGTCGGGCCCGTTGATGGGCCAACGGACCGGCCGTTTAAAAGGCCCATTTTTTTAATTTTTTAAAATTCAATATTTAATTCCATGTTTAATTATAAAAATTTTATTTACTAGTTCCTTTAAGTTGAAAAATAAAAAAAATACACAAATCATTCATAAAAATTGAAAACTAAAAAGAATTTAGAATACAAATATTTATTTGATAGAATTTTGAATTTCTTGAGTACATGAACAATTGAACATTAATTAAATAAATGATAAAATGAATAAAAAATACACAAATAGTGCATTAATGAATAAAAATAAATTATACAATTCTTAAAAAATACATTGACAAATACAAAAAATTAATATAACATAAAAGATGAGTGATAATTACATCACTATAGTTTTAATACATCCCAACTAGGTTGACACGTATTAAAACTATTAACTTGCAACTCACCTTCCAAAAAATTTAAAAAAATACAAGAATGAGAAGATTTTAATGTGAAATCAATTGAAAATCTAATATTATCACTTATTCTTTTAATTATAGTTTTAACAGTATTTAATTTAATAGTAATATCCATTACAACAGCTAAACAAAAAAGCATATCTTCAAAATATTTTTTTAATTTTTTGTTCCATCAAGATAATAGACCGTTAAAGTATACTATAATATCTATATCTTTAAATACACAATAAATTTTAAATAATTTCATAGTATAAGATTTGATGTAGGATAATAAACACCTGAACAAGCAGTAGAAGCATCATAAAAAACACTTAAAATGGCACAAAAACTTTTGAAATTTGTCAATAAATAAGAGAAATATCAACACGATTGTTAAACATTTCATTAAATTTAATAATCAAATTTTCATAACCCTCACAACTTTGCAACATTATATATGTAGAATTCCAACGAACATGCATATCAAGAGAGAATTTTCTAGGGGGAACATTGCGTGTCGCACAAAATCACCAAATACTTGTACTCTAGAAGGTGTACAAGTAATACATTTTATTGCTAATCTAATATTTACTAAAGATTCTTCAATATGGGTTAATCCATCTTGCACAATTAAATTAATAACATGACACACATTTATGATTATAAAATTCAATATCATAAGGTAAATCCAAAGAAGATTTAAATTTTGAAATAGCACTAACATTATTACTATCATTTTCAAAAGTTATGGATAATTTTTTTTCAGTTATATTATATTCTTTAAAAAATATCCATTATTGTTTGAGGGAAATGTAAGTGGACGAAAAACTAATATACTTTTATTTAACATCCAATGAGAAACAATATAATGTGAAGTAACACAAATATAAGCTAAATCATTCTTATCGGTCCATAAATCAGATGTGCATGAAATTTTTTTAATGTTCATGAATGATTGAATTAAACAATTTTTTATTTCGTTGTAAACTCTAATTATATCTGTTCTGATAGTATTTCTAGAAACAGCTCTATATTGTGGATTAACATATCTTTTTTGAAAATGTTCAAATCTTTTACTTTCAGCAAATATAAATGGTTGTTCATCAGATGCTATATAGACAGATAAACCTTCTCTCATACTAGATTGATTATAACAGAATGTAAAAATTGTACCTTCAGTTATACCTGTTTGATCGAAACTCCCAATGTGAGACTGCGTACCGGGATTCAGTTGTTGTTGATGCCTTTCCAGACATGATTCAGCATGTCTCCTGAGATGTCCGGTACCACCCGCGCTTGCTCAATTAAAATTTTTGTAACAATATTTACAAACAGCTCTATCTTCCATTCTACCTTGACATTTAATATTCTGTATTGTGTAGTGCTCATAGACTTCAGACTTCCTACTTTTTTAGGGTTTTTTTATTTTTCAATTGGGGGTGACTAGATGATGCACTAACATCACCTCCTCCAACTGATTCATGGGGGTTTTGGGATTGGTCTTGGGATAAATCATGTGGTAGGCTATCTATATTTTCCAATTCCATCATCAGTGTATGAATATTTTATGTTTGGGTTGGCCATTTGAAATTTGAAAAGGGAAAATTTGAAATTTGAATTTGAAATTTGAATTTAAAATTTGAATTTGAAATTTGAATTTAAAATTAGAATTTGAAATTTGAATTTAAAATTAGAATTTGAAATTTGAATTTAAAATTTGAAATTTGAATAGTTAAAATCTAAAATATTAAAAATTTGAAATTTAAAATTAAAATACACTTTGGTTTTGAAATAGATAATTAATTTGAATTTAAAACTTGAAATACATTTTGTAAAACTTGACATTTTAAATGTGTAGAGAGTAGAGACTAGAGATGGAGAGTGTGAGACTAGTAGAGATTTGAGACTAAAGAGAGAGAGAGAGAGAGCTTCCCCTAATCCTCTTAGGCTCGGAGAGTTGCAGCCTTTGACCTTGCCACCTTTCGGAGAGAACTTCCCCTTAGAAAGAGCCTTGAAGAAATTGAGATTGGAGAGAGAGAGAGAGAGAGAGAGCGCTTCCACCACCACTTCAATTTGATTTAAATTTTCTCTTAGTGAGAGAGAGAACTTGAACACTAGAGCACTTGAAAAACCAACACAAAACTAAAAAAATTTAGAGGAAGAAGAGAGTGTAGTAGTGGATCTCTAGAGAGATTTGTGATTTATGAGTGATGATACCCAGGCCCCAAGTTATAGGCCTCATTCACAAGCCCCATGAGGTTTCATTACTTTATTGATTAGTTTGTTGCAAAAATAAAAAATACCCCAACTTAAAAACCCCAGTTTCTTGTTCATAACAGCTCATCCCCCTCACTTTCGGTGAGCCAAAACAAACATTCAAAATCAAACACAACAAATGAAATCTAGGTAAAAAAATCCCCAATCGTTTAATCGAAAATCTCATTTCGTTCCATTTGGATAATCTGATCAAACCTCTTTATTTTCCCTTTGCAAACCCAAAATTTGTTCTTCAGATACACCCCCATTTCAATATGAAGATTCTTTGCAGTTTTTTCAACATCAGATTCAAACAATAACAATGAGCATTAAGCACATTCTGTTTTAATTTTTTCCTGTTTTAATTAATTTATTTTTTGTGTGTTTTGCTTGAATCACATCCTTTTTGTATAGATTTATGATTTCGAAGTAATATAGATTGCATTTTGCCAAACAATTTTTTGATGAAATGTAATTTTTAATTAGGTTTCTAATGAATTCTTCAAATAAATGTAACTCTTCTGAAACTGTGTGAAATGTAACAGTTTTATGTTACTTTGTTACATTTTGTTATATGAAAGACATGATGTCTCAGACATTTTAGTTTTTATTTTTATTGCATGATATGCAAGAATGTGACATTTTTAGTTTTTTCCTTTAATATATGTAACAAACAATTAAATAGATGATTTATTTTTAAATTTGTGTAACCAATGTAAGATGTGCTGGTAAATATTTCAATTCGTTACATTTATTATTGAATGTAACAAAAAACCGTATATGAGTTGAAACATTCATGAACTTTAATCATGAATGTAACAATTAGTTGTTTTGGTTTTGTTACATTTATGTGATTATAATTGTTGCAGAATGTAATGGTGTTGCATAAATATGAATATAAGAGTCTTATGATTGTGTAACTGTGTTGTATAAATGTAACAATAACTTTTAATCAGATAGTCTTATGACTAAAAATGTGCAACAATGTAACAAATAATAGTGTATAAATGTGTTTGACTGTTACATTGTCAACAATGTAACAATAGCATCAAACAAACTACTCATATATAAAATGTAACGATATCGAGTGTTACATTTAGATATTAAGACAAAAATAAATCAAACTGTGAAAAATGACATTCAATACATGAAAAAAATTCGTATTTAAACATTTAAAAAAAAACACAATCCGATCACGAATCTAATAATATCAAACCTGATCCGAGAGACATTGAGACCAATTTATCCCCAATTAGACATTGACATAAGATTTTTTCCCCTGAAATTAAGACAGCTTATCCTTAAAATCAAAACCCCTTACTAAACTAGCCCTTAATAAGAGTAATAAGTGACAGAGCCACCTTGGGCCCAAGGGGGTCCCATGAACCCCCCCCCCCCCCCACCCCATTTTTTTTTTAAAAATACACTTGGTTGATTTTGTAGTCTCGTCTGGAATCTTATACATTATGATAGAGTTAATATATACTGCACTACCATAGCACACGGGCTCTATTATAGTGTATGAATGTTAAATTTTTTAAAGAAAAAATATATAATCATATATGAGAACAATATATATTTCATTGTATAGTGTATAACTTTGGGAAAAATCCAAATGACCCCTCTATAAATTGATTGAAATCCATATACCTCATGACTTTTCTTGAAATCCATATAACCCCCTGAAAACACCTAATACATCCAAATAATCCCTTGAATGAAATTTTTGTTAACAGATGATGAATATTTTATGAATATTCTGTTTGGTTAATCCTGATTAAAAACACAATATACTAAAACCCCCTATAATGTATTAAAAAAGTGAAAAATTATATGAAAAAGATGATTTTACCCCTCTTAATAGATTATAAAACCCTATTCATGGGAATAAAATCATCAATTACAGATGATTTTCTACTTTTTTAACACATTGTAAGGTTTTTCTGGTATAGTGTGTTTTCGTCCAGGGTTAACCAAACATATATTCACAAAATATTCATCATCTGTCAACAGAAATTTTATTCAGGAGGTTATTTAGATTTACTGGATGTTTTCAAGGGGTTATTTGGATTTCAAGAAAAGTCAAGGGGGTTATATGGATTTTAGTCAGTTTATAGAGGGTTGTATGGATTTTCCCTTAGGTTAGCAACTTAGCATGGTTGATGATATCAGCCCTTTTTTATTAAAAAAAAGTGTGTACTGCGGATGGAGCTGCACACTTTCCTCAAAAGGCCTCTTTGTGCCCTGCCTTAAAGGTCCATAACGAAGGGTGGTCAATCCAGCCCAACCGGACCTCGGCTCGGCACGGTCCAAGCCCGCAGCCTAGGTCCGGGCCTGGTCCTGGGGTCAGGTCACCCGTCACCCCCACATCGGGCCGGTCCGACCCGGCCCAAAAATCAACAAAATTAAAATAAAAAACTCCTTCACACGTGCTTTGCTTTCCCTGAAAACCTCTGTTTTGACGGACCAAAATCGCAAAACCCTAACCAGCCATTAAAAAAAAAAAAAGCCTGATCCATCTATCTCACTTCCTCTCTCTGACTCACCTTCCAAAGATGAAACCCTAAAACAGAAAAGTAGATCTTTCGATCCAAAGACACCCAAACATCAATGGCTTCCACAACCCTAAGCCGCCTCACACACTCCCTCAAAACTCTAAAACACCACCACCACCACCTCCTCCTCCGCCCCATCTCTGCCTTCCCATCCCTCCTCCAAGAGCCCCAGCTCGACCTTTCCCCCTCCACCACTGCCATTCCCACCACCTCCGATGCCGCCGCCGCCGCCGTCTCCTCCCTTCCCCCGAACCCCGCATCGGGGAGTCCCCTCTACAACGACAACTGGCGGACCTCCTCCACCACCTCCGGTTCTCTCATCCCCCTCATCACCCCCACCCCCACCTGGTCCGAGGTCCACGCCCTCTCGAAGACCCTCGACGCGGCGGGGATCATGGACGTCTTCGCCGACTGGACGACCCTTCAGAGGTGGACCGACGTGAAGGACCTCTTCGAGCTGTGGACGCGGTCGCTCGACCGCAAGGACGGGAAGCCCAACCGGCCCGACGTCCAGCTCTACAACTACTACCTGAGGGCGAACCTCATGTTGAAGGCCTCCGCCGGGGAGCTCCTCGATCTAATGGCGCGGATGGAGGAGTACGGTCTGTCACCCAACACGGCCTCTTTCAATCTGGTTTTGAAGGCCATGTATGAGGCGAGGGAGATGGTCGCTGCGCAGCAACTCATGGATCGGTGAATTGCATTTCCTTTTTTGGAGTGTTTTTTGGAGTATTGAGTGAAAAGTTTTGGTTTTTTTTTGGTTTGGGTGTCTTGATTGATTGAGGTTTGAATTCATGATTTTGATTTCTAAGTGGGATTCAAAGTGTCCGTGGTGTGATTGAATCTTGGTCTTTGGATTATTATTCAAACTGAGGGTTTTTTAATATCTTGATTTCATAGACCTTTCTTTTGATTCATTTTCTAGGTTTCCTCGCATCATGAACATGTGTCTTGGTTTTTCATGTGAATTTTGACTAAATCATGACTTCCTTATAAATATTGATCATTGAAGTGCCTAGATAACCTTAGAACCCTTTTAGAGTGGGAAATTTTTCAAATTGCCATCAGAACTGGGTCTATTCAAATCTGATGCCAAAATATGTATCTAGGTTTGAATATTTTTACCCTATTAGAATTGAGATAATATTGAGAATGTTTGTCATTGTCAACAATTCATGTTGGACACCCAAAATACGCTTGGATGCAGACTTGAGATTTATTGGATGGCTGGATGCTATTTTGACATGATAAGTAGGCCATATTTTTTTTTATAGTAAAAGTCGGCCATGTTCATAAATGCTTATATACAGCTATACTTCTCTCAAAAAAGTAGGCCATATTATTATTTACTTTATATTAGCATGTAATCATTTGTAACAAAATGAACCAATTTTATTAGCCTGGAAGTCATTAGTCATGCTATATGAGTGAAAGTATACATGTGTTTAAATGGTGTAGAAATATTATGTGCACGTGTATGTTGATTTGTTATCTATAATTTTTTCTTCTATATCCTTATCTGCGCTCTATATATGTGGAGACCACATCCTTATCTATGCATCATGGGATCCATCATTTAGTTTTAATAGACCCAAATTCAAAGTAGTGTGCTAGAAAGTTTAATGGACGTCAACCTATATGTAGGAAAAATGTATTACGAAGTGGTTGTGGCTTGTATTTTTTTACTTGTGCTGCTGTTTTGGTTTAGCTGTCATTAATGTTTTTTTTTTAAATTTGGTGACATTTGAGCTAAATGAACTCATTGAGCAAATTAGGTCATTGATTTTATTCATTGTTGTATTGGTTTTCAAGTTTTTAAAATGTTGACATGTTTTGTTTTAGCTCTCTGCTGAATCTTTCATTCATTGACTTCAGGATGCTTGAGACAGGGAAAGAATCTTTACCGGATGAAGAATCATATGATTTGGTTATTGGGTTGCTCATTTTGGAAAACCAGATTGATTCTGCCTTGAAGTATCTAGATTTGACTCTGAAGTCTGGGTATATGCTATCGACCACTGTGTTTGCAAATTGTGTACGTAGCTGTGTTACTGCTGGGAGGTTGGACACACTGACATCCATCATAGAGAGGTGCAAGGTATTTAAATGTTTAATATGTTTGGTTCAGTGTTCATATTTAAACGGGGGATTCATTTGATTTTGATATGACTGAGTGTAGACCCCCCCCCCCCCCCCAAGTGTCTAATTGCAGACCCAGTTTAATAATCACCAAAATGTGTGTTATTTTTATTATTTTAGAGCTGAGATCTTGTTTAAGGAGTCTCTTCTGTTGATCAATAATGAGGTTGTGAATATTAATTGAGTTTTTCTAAGTTATATTTTCGCACGTGGATTTTTTGGTTAGTTTTTTCTCTTGATAGACCTTTTCAACATATATGTAGAAAATGGATCAAAACAAAGCTCTGTGTCCAAGCTGGAATCTCTGCAATTACATTGCAGATGTTGCGCTACAGACAGATCATAGCCAGTTGGCTTTCTACTCACTGGAATTCTTTGCTCGATGGATTGCTCGTGGTGAGAATGCAAGACCACCGGTTCTTCTGTCTGTTGATGAGGGATTGATTGTATCAGCATTAGGTACTGCTAGTAGAACATACAATGCGAGTCTTTCGGACGCATCATGGGAAGTACTGAAACGCTCATTGCGTCAGAAAAGGGTGCCAAACCCGGAGTCTTACATTGGAAAAATATTTGCACATTCATCCATGGGACAATTACAGCGTGCTTTTAATACCCTGAATGAATTTGAAGCAGCATATGGAGATTCTGCTGAAGCAGAGGAACTTTTCTCCCCATTCACTTCTCTACATCCGCTGGTTGTGGCTTGTTCAAAAGATGGTTTTGCGACATTGGATTCAGTAAGCATTTTTTTCCCTTTTCATAAGTGTACTACTCCTTTGGTTAGATTACTTTGATGCATCTGTCGCCGTGATAGATTTGCATATGCTAAAATGAATTCTCGCTTTATTGATTCTTTTCCTGAAGGACTTGAGCCATGGGGCATGAGCTTAAACCTAAAATAGTATAATGAACTCACTCCTGTCAGTGATTTGTTTTAATTACTTGATTTCCAATTTGTATTAACGAAGAAATTGAAGAATGTCAATATTCATAATTTGGATTGATACATGATTCAATTTAGCTCTAAAGGTTATATCCAGTTTATCTTATTCATGTAAGATGATGTATTTTGTTAATATCGAAATTCCACACCCAGCACCTCGTGGTACAAGCTCTGACAATAAGTTGATGAACCATGAGAATGTGGTGTACCAGAAAATCAAGTTGTATCATACTTCACAATACATTCTTGCCAAATAAGTTGGATACAATTTGAATTTTATGTCAAATTGTTGTGCAGTTAGGTATTTTGAAGTAATTGAATCATCTATTCACAACACAATAGTGTCAATGGGTTGCAATTGTACACCACTTCCATTCTTTCTAATTTCTTGTTTGCTTATAATTTGAGTTACTTTTAAAATGTTAGGTGTACTTTCAATTGGAAAATTTGTCCAACAGAGAATCCCCCTACAAGTCTGTTGCTGCTCTGAACTGTATAATATTGGGTTGCGCAAACATATGGGATTTGGATAGGGCGTATCAGACATTTGAGGCCATTAGTGGTACTTTTGAATTGGTTCCCAATATACATTCCTACAATGCTCTGATCAATGCCTTCGGAAAACTAAAGAAGGTATGCATGTTTATTTCGACAAACACGACACTGGCTACTTGTCGATGCATGTACTCATATGAATGCATTATGCTATTGACTGAAACATTAAGTGGGTTTAATGTGACAGACAACTGAAGCCACACGGGTGTACGAGCATTTGATAAGTTTGGGTGTGATCCCAAATGAAAAGACATATTCACTGCTTGTTGATGCTCATTTGATCAACAGGGATCCAAAGGCTGCTCTTTCTGTGATCGACGAAATGGTCTCTTATCTATCTGTTCAAACACATGCGCAGCACAACTCAAGCACAATGTTTTTGGCAATAATTAATTGAATGATATGATTTGACAGGAGAAGGCCGAATTCATACCTTCTAAGGAGACTGTCAAGAAGGTCAGGAGACGGTGCCACAGGGAATTGAATGATGAACTCATGGAACAAGTTAAGGCCTTGGTTCAGAAGCACAATTATAGGATCACTGGTGACAATCGGAGGGACCTTTTGTTTAGGCTCCAGTATGGCAACAATTTCTCTTAAATGGTAATATTTATTCTCTACTAAGGCGAAAGATTTTCCATTTGAATATCATTTTTACGGTAGCTTAAAAAAGTTTCTAAATATTTTTTTTATTGTTGCCAGTTTAATTAATACCAGGTTCAACCAAGAAGAGTATCATGTTGAGGTGTTCTCTCTTTTCTCTAATAATAAGCATCACGAGTGCATTTCAGGCTTGGGTAGGTCCAGTCATCTCTGCTTGTATATTATTTGTTGCTACTGGAATCAAGTTGCTTGAAAGGAAGAAAATGGAGGAACATTTCACCATTACAAGCTGCAAGGTTCTTTAGTTGTCACCTTATCATTGGATTTGACATTTGGGCGCTTTTTGCCTTGAAAAATCTGATTTGTTTTTGGCGAATTCAGGTGATGTAGTCTTATTATTAGAATGTTGAGCAAGTTTTGGAGTATAATGGTATGTGCCATATTTTATTTACATGGTTATTATTAGTATCATCAATTTGTTCATGCATCACATGCCTCTCAACTGAGCATCTTAATATCTGCATTTAAAAGATTTATGAATATTAAAATGTGAATTCGATAAAACTAGTTGGGGTGGTCAGGTGACGTTAAAGATGGAATGGCTGTAATCAAGATTTAATGATTTTCCAGCCTCTTTAGAGAGAATTCAAGGGTTGTCTAAATTTTAAGTGAAAATGATTGATCATTCAGGGGCTATTTGGTTCAACCCTCTTTCAGTACTTATGCAGCTTATTGATGAAAATAAAGAGTTTTTTTTGTACACATGTTTGGTAACCCCTTTCAAAAACACTGAAAATAAGAGTTTTGGGGGTCAAAACCGTCAAACTTTTAAGTGATGCGATTGGTACTTATCTTTCAGTATTCCGTCTTGTGTATGATGCGAAAAGTCATCTCTACCCTTATTCAAATCAAATATTTACCAGCACTATAAAACCCTTCTCTTAACCCTCTCTCTCTCTCCTGCGGAACATATTTCACACCTTTGAAAACCCTAGCTGCTCCATCCGACCTCGTGCACGGAGAACCTCCTAGACCGTCTCGTGTGTCTGCCGACGATGTCCTCTGCTACGGCGTCGAGTGACACCGCCTCTCCCCTCCGATGTCGCCTCCCGTCACCTCCTCCTCTCCTCGGAAATCGCACCCTCCTTGACGAGGCCCGCTCGACTCTCACCGGGACCACCCGCCACGACAAAGAATCCATTATCTTTGTGGAATCTTTGTTTTTCTTTTTGTTTTTTGGGTCTTTTTGTTTGATAAACAGGGCGTATATCGGGTTTCTGATTTTTTTTATACGATTGGAAAAGTTTCTTTTATAATTAGTTTTGAGAATGGGTTTGTTGAATCAGTTCTTGATGATTTGGTTTGTGTTCGTGATTCTGTTTTTTGGTTGCTTTTTTTTGTTACATTCCTTATGATTTGGTTGTTCTTAATGAATCTGGAATGGACACGAAGAAAATAGGGTTTTCATTATGATGTGGATAAATAAGTATTTTTTTTAATTATTCAACCAAACATCAAAATAATATTCAACACTTATAAAATAATATCCATCCCAATTTTTTGCTGTTCTGTGTTTGAATTTTAATAATGGCATTACGATGTGTTTGCAGAAAAATTGAGGAGTCTTTGCAATTCTATGGGATATGTGAAAATATATAAATATCAGAGTTTTCAATTAGTTAATATGTTAGTATCCAGACACTATATTGTTTTGACTCTTCATAGAAAATTGTGGTACTAATATTTTTAACATGTTAAAAAAGAATACTCTTTAATATCTCCAAAAAACATATTTTTTTCATTTCAACCAAACATCAAAATAACATTCAGCACTTATAAAATGGACCAAAATACCCTTTTCATAATCACATAAGTCAACTGGTTAACCAAACACACTTATTTAAAATACTGCTTAATATTTTTCATTAAACCAAACGCTTTTTTTTTAAACTCTTAAAGATTATCATCCTTCCTCTTTCTGCACTTAACAATCAGCATTTAAAATCCGCTTTCCGCCGTTGCCAAACAGCCCTCAATATAGTTGAATTTAAGCACTATGTAGTTTAAATTATATATACATCTATCATGTGTGAGATTCGGATATTTTTCAAATCGGCTACCCTAGTAATATTAATTTATTAGGCAAAAACCACAGTTTTTCTCCACACATCACCTTCTCTTTTTGGTGTTTTATGTCAAGAAAAGCATCCACACATCACCCAAAAGAAATAACAGCATTTGAATGATCCACTGATTTTATCCATGCTCAAATTTTTTATTATGTTGTCTCCAGTGCCTTTTGAAGATGCTATTGTTGTGCAGCAGTGGTTGTCTCCAGTGGTTGAGGAAGCCTTCTCGAAATCATCAGAGAACTATCATAAGTAACCATACAATGGTTGCATATATTGTATATGCCTAGTTAAGAAGAAAAATAAATACTCCGTGACTTGTGTAGGGTTGGTCATGGGCCGGACTTGGTCTGGGCATCGAGATGGCCTAGTCCGGGCCGGGCTTAAGGTCTGGGCCGGGCTTTGTGGCTCGGAGGATCATTTTTTTATTGTATTTTATGTTTTTTGTTTAGTTTAACCTAAAACATAATTAAAAAAAAGAAGAAGAGAATGGAAGAGTCGAGCAATTTGAGTTGGAAAAATTTACAATAAAATTATTTAATTGAATATTGATGTGATTTTATAAAATAATTGTACATTACAATTTACAAGTTTAGAATAAGAAATGTTTTAACATTAATTGAATAGTGTTATTGTAAAATTTAAAACTCAAATTGAAGGGGTATAGGGGTATTTATAGTGTTATTGTAAAATTTAAAACTCAAATTTTAAAATTCAAATTCAAATCATGCTTGTTGGTGGATATTCCATTTTGGGAATCTCTCAAAACATCTCTATATTTCAAAAAAAAAAAAAATTGTTGGGTCTTAGTTCCAAGTCAGTCTTTTCTGGGCCGGGCTAGGGGATTTCCCCCAAAGCACAGGCCCAGCCCTATGGAGGGCCCAGGGCCGGGTCGGGCTTCTACTCAGAAATATCCGGGCAGACTCAGGTTGGGTTTGGACTCACAGCCACTGTGTGTGACATTTTATGAGATGATGAAATCTAACAAATTGTATTATTGTAAAGGAAAGTGTTTGACTTAGCCATATTCATCAACTAAAACTCAGACCTTACACGTTTTCATTTTTTTTTAAATAGTAAACATCATCTAATGAGATATATGCTTTGATAAAAAGTGTATATCACTCAATTTCGAGTTGAATGAACTCATTTTTAGTAAGTGTAAGAAAATATTTAATGTGGTATATATAACATCTAATGAGTTATATAATTTACTAGATTTTTAATGTGATATATATGACTGTGTTTTGGACTGAGAAAAAAATTAAGTGTAAACACTTTATTGTAAATGAAACTATGTATTTGACATGTTATATGAGTCTGAACGCTGAAAGTTTTTAGGGGGTCATTACTATGACCTCACTTTACAAGGTCTCTGGGGAGAAGGGGGGGGGGGGGGGGGGGGTTGGAGAGGATGTGATAGGGAGGGAGGGAGCAACAGTTGGCAGAGGAAGGCAAAAGAGAGAAGTGGTGAGAGAACCCTGGTCTCTCTTTCCCTTTCTTAGTTCCCTCTCTCCCTTTATTCTGCCCATCATTACCCTCCCCGGCCTCTCTCTCTTTTTCTCTCTTCACCTTCGCTGCCCACCTCCACCCATCGCCGTCTTTGCTCCCCCTCCCCACTACTTCCCTCGTCATTCAACCCACCCTTTTTTTGGGTGGAGTGAGTGTCAGGGCTTCCTCAAGTTTTTATGACATGAAAATAAAGGAGAGCGTGAGACTAAAATTTACAAAACGAGTTATTAGTTTCCAACCCTGTAAAATCAGTGAATTATTGAAAACCCTTGTAAAAAATAAATTTATTATTAACCCTTTATAAAATTATTATATCTTATTAAAGAAAAAATCCAATATTTGATTTTTTCCATTCTAAATAAATAAATTATTAAAAAAACTCCTCCAAATATAAATTATTATTTTAGGACCCTTCAAATGCAAATTGTCTTCATAAGTCTATTACAAAAACTGTTCTAGCTAATTTCATATCAATCATTTTTAATGGTTTCTATAACAAGAAATATAACGAAACTTTTTGCAAAAGCAGCTACAATTTGCAGGATCTTAAAATAATAATTTTTTTGAGGGGTGGTTTTCATAATTTACCTGTTTAGGAGAGGCAAAAAATAAATAACCCGGTGGAGCGAAGACAGGAGATTGAAGACCAGCTTGTGAACCATTTTTCGAATACTTTTAAGCGTAGTAGGATACAAATTATGTGTATTTATCAAGGGATGATTACAGTAGATTCTATAAATCCCTCAAATAACACATGACGAATTCCCTAAAATCTAGGATCTCCTCCCGTCTGTCTGATAAGAGAAAGATCCTAGAGGATTGTAGAGTTTCATCTAAATATTATATAGGAAACCGGTTCTCTATGGAGCCGTATGTGAAAATTCTTTTTACAACCACCCTAAACTGTCCATTATGTTGACTTGACCATCAGAGGTTTTTTTGCAGGTCACCCTCAACCCTGTTTTTGACGATGCTCGAGGAGAAAGATCTCCGGCAATGAAACAGGAGCCATCAAGAGAAGCGGAGCGGACGAATCCTATCGACCCGAACCCGGATCGCTGTTTTATGCCCCTCCATCATCCTTCTCTCTACCCTCTTTTAAAGATGTATTTTTTATTTATTTTCTCATTCCATTAAAATTTAATTTTTTTTGCTATTTATTAAACGTATATGATAATGTAAAAGGTTTTAATAAATAAGTGCATAATATTGTGTATCTACTTTATAATAGTTGTAACTTAAAATAAAATAATGTGCAATATTTAAACAATCAAATTTTTTTTATAAAAATATATAGGGCCCATTTAAAAAATGTCTAGCACCCAACTACAAAATTCAATTATCAGAACCGGCCCTATGGTGATGTTTAAGTAGTAGACAATATAAAGGTAGTCAAGTCATTGTACTTTCTAAAATTGTGAAATAAAATTTTTTTTTATGTATAATTTTAAAAAGTGGTTGATCTGGGTCATTCTTACTTTGAGAATTGTTTTTTTTTTTTTTTTTTGTATTTTACCCTTTTAAAATCCATCAGGGATCAAAATGTAAAGTATGATTTTCCATCAAGGATCAAGGTATAATATTCCCCTTTTATTACATATTTATATTTGGGTGCTCAATAGTTTTTCCTTTCAAAGTCCCCCTCCCGAGAGAACCACTTTCGGGTGGGTGTCTTTTTGTCTGCTTTGCCCCCCAAAACACCTGACTCCTGTGATCCTCCCGAGCTTTTCTTTGTTGTGGTCTGAATCAATTGATAAATAACCGTAGTGGTGAGAATCCTGAATGGGTCATTCAATCTGAGTTGAAGAAGATAAAGGTCTGATCTTTCCCCCCTTTTCAATGGTTTATTCACCATTACAAGCTCTTTTGATTCATACCCATGTTTCGTTTTTCCGTTGTAAGGTTGATTAGATTGACTTATGCTTTTTTGGGTCTTTATTTATTCAGTAAAAATCACATTTTTTGCGTTATATGGAGCTGAAATTCAAATAATCTATTAAAAAAATTGCTGGATATCTGATTGTAGACGTGTATTTGTTTGTTCTTTGTGGTATTTTTTAATCTGGTTCGTATTTATTTTTTTGTATGGAAATGCGTTGTTTGTTTGATGGGTTTTCTGATATTTGTGGAGGTTGATCTTGAATGGTTTTAATGGATGAGCTTTGCTGGGATAAAAGAAGCATTGTTTCAATGAAAATTTTAGTTTCAGTTAATGTAAATGAAAGTTTGAACTTTTTTATAGAAATTCAATCATATTTATTCCATTAACTGAAAATCCATGTATAGTTTAGAAGGTGTATATAAAAAATATTGATTGTGATGAAAGATGTGATTTTGTCAATGACAGCATGTACAAAAAGGTAGGTAGTGTTGTACATGATAGCTATGTTTATTTTACCTATTTGGGATTCTTGGTTTTATTCGTTTCGAATAGCTTCATTTTCTTTGATCTATATTTGCATTGAAATAATTGTGTGAATTGATGGTATTTTTTCAGAGACTAATGAGTACCCTTACCTCTTCCAAGTTCCCATTTCAATGCCTTCCACACCGTGCTGTCAATTCTAGTAAAAGATGTTCCCACAATTCCATTGTCTACCTCAGATGGCAGCCCCAAAGTACACTGAAGGGTGCTTTTAAGAACAAGGGGTAGCAATTATAATACTTAGGCCCACTTTACTTTTATTAAAATTTGAATTTTGATTTTTATGTGTTAAAAGTCTACAAAACAGCTTTTATGAAAAAGATTGTTGAGAGTAGCTTTGATGAAAAAAGCTAGTCGAGAGCAGTTTTCATGAAAAATTTGTTTCTGAAAATTGGTTCCAAATGGAGCCTTAATGCATGCATTTGAACATGCTTACATGAAATTATATTATTAGCTTTCCGTTTGGTGTATCTGAAATTTCTCCAACTATGAAAAACTTGCAGGAAATATTTGTCTACAAGGGGCAAAAATGGTGCCTTTGACACTTTGGTATGCGCCAGCATGGTATGGATAGTTAATATGTTCCTCATTTGAAATTTTTTTTCTTCTTTATATGTGATTTGATAATGCAATAATTGCATTTTTAATTTCTTCACTTGTACTATGTCAGGGTGAGCCAAATGACACTGTTACAGACTCCAACGCTTCATCGCAAAATTCTTTGTCTGAAACAAGATTGCGACTAGAAGCCATAGAGAAAGAGAGAGATCGACTGATTGAAGAGCTTGCCCGCTCAGAAGCCAAGCAAAAGGAGTACTCCACCATCATAGAGCATGATAAAGAACAAGCTGTTGCAGAGCTTGAATCGGCCAGGTTGGGGTTCAACCAGAGACTGCAAGAAGCGCTTGAGGAGAAGTTCACCTTGGAATCCAAGCTAGTACTTGCGAAAGAAGACGCTGTTGAGCTTGCTTTGCAGGTTGAGAAGTTAGCGGAGATCGAGTTCAAAAAGGTGACCTCTCACATATTGGAAGATGCCCAGTTGAGAATCTCCGCCGCAGAAACCTCCGCAGCCGAAGCAGCCCATCAAGTCGAAGAACGAATACGAAAAGTGACTGAGGAGACCATCACATCTATTGTCAGTGAATCCAAAGATACCTTGAACAAGGCTTTGACAACAGCCGAACAACTGGGAAGTCGAGCCAAGAAAGCCTTGGCGGATCTCTCAGGTGGGTTGAATCTGATGGATGAGATTGCATTTGTGCGATCTCAGAATAGTGGGTTACAAAATGTCGTCAATGATCTGAAATCTCAGTTGTTGCTAACAAAAAACGAGGTCGAGAAGTTGAAGACTGCATTACTTCAAGGACAGGAACAAGTGAGGGCTTCTGAGCTCCGTGCAACTGAGGCAGAGAGAGCTTTGATTGATTTCCAGGAGTCGGCCCGGAAGAGGTCGATAAAGAGAGAGGAGGAGATCAACGCACTGTTGGATAAGGTGAAGAAAGAAGCGGGAAATAGAGAAAAAACTGCTGCGAAAGCTTTTAAGGCTGAATTGGAAGGTATTATGGCTGCGGTTGAAGCAGTGAAGGTGACAGCACAATTGAAGGATCAGGCGAATTTGAGGAGATGCGAAGCTCTTCAGAGGTCTTTGATGACATCTGAGTCAGCTTTGGAGGTTTGGAAGCAGAGAGCAGAGATGGCGGAGTCAATGCTGCAAAACAAAAGAATTCCCGGAGAAGGAGATGAGGGTGTTGATTATGTTATAAGTGGAGGAAGGATTGATCTTTTGACTGATGATGATGCATTGAAGTGGAAACTACTTGCCGATGGGCCTCGGAGAGAGATACCCGTATGGATGGCTAGAAGGATAAGAACCATTTGTCCTAAGTTTCCGCCTAGGAAAACCAATTTAGATGAAGCGCTCTCAGTGAAATCAAAATCATTGAAATTGCCCAAGCTTGAAGAAGTTTGGTCTATCGCTCAAGAGAAGCCTAAGGAGACAGATGTGCTCATTGAGCACGTGATTGAGAAAGAGGTTATAGAGAAGAAAAGGAAGGCGTTGGAACGTGCTTTACAGAGGAGAACCATAAAGTGGAAGAGAACACCGGAAGAGACAAAATTAGGTGGGTGCTTTTTTTTCTGAATAAAAGGAATTTTGATGCTTTGACAAATCAAGAATGTTGAATGAGAAATGGAATTTAATATGGACTTTTTTTTTTTTTGCAGAGCCTGGGACTGGCACAGGACGTGAGATCGTGGTTAGTATTTTTGTTTTGGGGTAATTTACAGCTGTGGAGAGGGTATACATTATATTATTTGTTTTTTATTATAAAGCTGATAATAAGTTATATTGAATGCAATCCTCAATTTTATTGAAACTATCTGCTAAGCAAGAGTATTCAGTGCAATCACTTTTCTTTGTGCTAATATTAAGCTGACTCAACTTTCTTTCTTTCTTTTTTATTGCAGATTTCAACCTATCTTGCATGTGGCATACTAAAAAGATAGTATATCTTATAACCTGGACATGCATTGTCTTCACATATTTTTTTCAAGCATGCACAATTGCACATCATACACATGCAAGACACGCTAAACTCATTGTTGAATAGACAGACATCAGCTGCTCGGACAATTCATGTACTTATATTATCTAGACATGGTTAATAGATATTTTTCTTTTAAAGGGATTACAAAGCCTGAAAGTCTCGATTTATTACTGTTTGGTATGGTGTCCTTTGAAGTTTGAATAATTTTCTCATGTTCATGTGGATGTTCTCTTTCCTTCTCTCTATGAATATACCATATGTTATAAGAAAATAAGAAATGAAATTGAGATTTTAATATGGAGTTGCCTGATTTGATGTCGCTTATGTCAAGTTTCAAGGTTTCCATTGGGAAAGCTGTAGGAGGAAGTGGTACCAGGAGTTAGCTCCCAAAGCTGCAGATCTATCTCAGTCTGGCATGACTGCTGTGTGGCTTCCCCCACCAACTCAATCTGTTGCCCCTCAAGGTTGGTTCAGTGATTTATCATATCAGATTTCTGTCTTTTATGATTCAGTGGTACATTGGAATTATATGTCAATCTCCCATTAACACACCTCCTAGATATAGTCTTGTACTAGTTTAGGAGTCTTGGCTCACCTCTCCTGGAGGAGCTTCCCTGCTATTGATGAAATTATATAGGGTGCCGGTGAGCCCCTACCCTCAATTCGAAAAGAAAATTAAAAGGAAGAAATTCTATGGTTATTTATGGAGTAGATTAATGAGGATGATTGGCATACATGTGTTATCTTCCTGCTGTTCATTGATAAGTGAATTGATGTTACATGCAGAATAGAAATCTTCTATGATCATTTGTTTGTTAAAAGTTGAAATTGCATATACATCATACATATGCTTTTCATATTAATCTAGTAAACATTTTTCTATGTGAATCTAATGCAGGTTACATGCCTTCTGACCTCTACAACTTGAATTCAGCCTACGGTACCGAGGACGAGCTAAAACAATGTATTGACGAAATGCACACTCAAGATCTTTTGGTATGCTTGCCACTTTTTGACATTTGACATATTTGATGTTCATCAACTGCATCAACATTAGCGGGTTCAGAATTAGCTATGTCCAACCAACACCCAAGCATATGTTATCAAGACAATTTTTTCATGCCTAGGAATGTGAAACTTACTGAACTTTTGATTATCTTGGCTTTGTTATACTTCAGATCCGATTCATGGCTGACATTCTTTTCAAGGTTGTAGAAGTGTTTCAGACAAATTTTCCTTAAAATAAATTTATTTATTGCTCTAGATTGAAAATAGCAGATTCATGTGTAGCTCACACAGTGACCCATCTGGTCTTCATATTTAAACTATCTTAGAACTCTGATTTTTTTTTTGGTAAGGATATGGGAGTTTTAGTTTGTGATGTGAGGCTCCTTCAAATGCTTAGGGATTTATATAAGGGTATATGATGTATCACATAGTGGATCATCTGATGGACTGCTGTACACTCTTGCTTTCATGTAATTCTGTATGATTTTCAAGATAACTGTAATGACTATGCTAAACATTGTATTGTGGATGTGTGGTTAGTTAATGTTATGATCAATCCATTTGCAATCACAGGGCAGAATTGATGATGATAGTGATCAATGATGGTGTTCCTACTTTGAACTTTTTTTTGCTTGGTCCACTTTGAAGAACTTTACAAGCACATTAATTTTCATCTCTTCTATACTTTTTCATTCACTTGGAATGTGTTGCCCTGATGCTGAGATGGTTTCAATAAAATGGGATTGATGAATTCCCAGTCAGTTCCAATGCTGCCATTGGGACCTGTAAGGGTACCTATTTCCAGTGTGTTTTTATTCCTGGAAGCTTCATATGTTCTATGTCAGTTTGTTTTCTAACAGTGTTTTCTATATCCACAGGCCTTGGGAGATGTTGTACTAAACCATAGATGTGCACAAAAGCAGGTGAGATTGTCATACTGAATGATGTTTACAATCATTTTCATTTTCAGTCTTTTTCTTGCGCTGATAGGGCCACTGTTATTGAATTACATATTTACTTTGTTAGCTTTTCTGCCACATTATATCTTACAGCCTAGATTCCATAAAAACTTTTATTTTGCTTCATCTCCTCTGAAGGAACATATGAGTGTCTGCCTGGTCTAATCACATTGTTTTTGCATAATTGCTCAACAAAGAGTTTTGAGTGGACTATGCAAGCACTTTTATTCACTAATAAGATTAAAGGAATAAAGTTTACATAAAATTGGATGTTGCATAAAAAGGATTTTCTTCTGATTCAAAAGTTTATTTATTTTTTTAGCACGAATGCGAGAGTGCAACAGAAGAACAAACAAATCCGAAAATGAATGTGGTGACAGATGGGACTAAGTATAGGATGATCAACAGAACATCAAACTGAAGCAAACCTTTTCTCATGAGCTGATTGTGTCAACCCATTTGACTCCATTTCACAGGTGGACTCAAGAAGATGAGAATATGAGATACCTTTAAAGTCAAGGATCAATTGACCATGCCAGGTTGAAAGAATACAGAACTACTGTTGCTTTCACCCTTACAGTTAAATCAGTCAAGGGAGGTTCTCTCCAATATAACAGTTCAATTTACATTTTGTATCTTGGATGGAAATTTGTTGTCTAGCTTGCTTTGATAATTTGTCATGCACGGTTCTCCTGTTCTTCAAAAGACTTCTCAATATATGTGGCCACACATCAAGCATATTGAAGATCCTATTCTTCACTTGATGAATAACAATTAAAATTATATATTCTTCTTCATGACAATCTGTGTTGCAGAGTCCCAATGGGGTGTGGAATATTTTTGGTGGAAAACTAGCATGGGGACCAGAAGCTATTGTTCGTGATGATCCAAACTTCCAGGGCCGTGGAAATCCTTCAACTGGTATACAATACAACCATGCTGTTAATGTTTAGTTGCTGGATAATGCATTTGTATAAAGTTGCCTGATATCTGAAGGACTATAAAAAAAAGGTCATCTAGATATATTAACAATGACAAGATTTTATGCTTTTTCTCTAAAGAAAAGTTTTTGAGCTATAGATTTGTCTATTGTGAACTACTATCACTCACCTTACATGAAGATGTACCTTGTTGTTTAGTGTTATAGTCCATTTATTCCTAATTATTTCAAATCAAATATTTAAATTCTTCTGATGGATTAGAACAACATCGACTCATCCTCTATTATTTCCTCTCTTTTTTCTCTTGGTCATTTCTGCAGGTGATATCTTTCATGCCGCACCAAACATAGATCATTCCCAAGAGTTTGTACGAAGGGATATCAAGGGATGGTTAAATTGGCTTCGAAATGATATTGGTTTTGATGGATGGCGCCTTGACTTTGTAAGGTGAAGATCATCTTTTTTGAATTTTTGCTTTCTTGAGCCCAACGTGGTTTTCTACAAAGACTAAATCATCAGACTCAATTGCAGATGATTCAGATAATCAAATCTATACTAGTACATTCAGTAGATTTTAAGTATGCTCATGATTTCATAAATCTTTTATATTATTATTTAATATTTGCAGAGGCTTCTCGGGTGGATATGTGAAAGAATACATTGAAGCCTCAAATCCTGCATTTGCCATTGGAGAGTATTGGGATAGTTTGACATATGAAGGTGGCAACATGAGTTACAACCAAGGTAGCTTTCTATAACTTGTTAAATCTTACAAGGAGAATTCTTGTTTTTAGAATCTGAAATGGGCATAAAACAGGTTCCAAGGGAATCCAATATAGGTCCTTTTTTTAAAAAGGAAATCTAAAATTGGGTGTACTGAAATCTCCAACCAGTCTACAACAAGACTCTTTTGAACTGACTTTGGGAAAAAAAACAGGCTCCTCCAAAATCCGAATCTATCCAAAAGCAGTTCCAAATGGGACCTTAGATGTAGATATGTTTCTTTTAAAGGGTTTCATATTCAGATTTTCATAGTTCAACTTCATGTTTTATTTTGTTGTCTTGTCAATATTATGCTCATTTTCATTAAATTAAATGACATGCTCACTCTGGACTTCTTGTTGGATAGATGCTCATAGGCAGAGAATTGTTAATTGGATCAATGCCACTGGTGGTACATCTTCGGCATTTGATGTTACAACAAAGGTACATTCTGTAGATGACCAATTTTTCATACACCATCATAGTTTCACTTGCGGTCAAAAGCTTTGTATGTGTATTGCCAGTTACACAAAACCAAGAGTGATCAATCAACTTCATACATTAAAACTCACGGTGTGGGAGAACATGTTTGTGCAGGGAATTCTCCATTCCGCTCTACATAATCAATATTGGAGATTGATAGATCCTCAGGGAAAGCCTACAGGAGTTATGGGATGGTGGCCTTCACGTGCCGTCACGTTCTTGGAGAACCATGACACCGGTTCAACCCAGGTCTGTCTCTTTACATGTTCCATACCCATTGTAGTTCGTATAGGGAACTCTTGGAGAGACATGATTCAGAATCAAAATGGTGGTGTAGACCATCTCCCTATTTTAAGTTTTTGCATGCTCACTAGTTATCATGAGAAGTGGATGAATAATTTGTTGGTGGTCTCAAAGGTTCAACTATGGCGTAGTTATGAAAATGATTTAGTATAATACATGACACATATTGAGGCATTGCATGACTTGGCTACATTTGTTTCCAATTTCACATTTATTTGTCTAAGATGCAAATTAAAATGTTTCTTGTGGTGTGGTAACAATTTTTTTGTTTACTCTGTGCTCAGGGACACTGGCCATTTCCAAGAGATAAGCTGGCCCAGGGTTATGCGTATATCCTCACACACCCGGGAACGGTATTTTTATTAAATCTCACCTTTTGATGTGCATTCACTTGAACCTATTAACATGATTTCAGTTCCCTATAGTTAAGCCTAGCAATAGATCAAATACGTTAATATTTGTATCCATTCGTTCGGATTCAATTGTTAATTTTCAAATCCGAATCTTTTCGGATTTGAATATTAAACCTCACACACCCGGGAATGGTATTTTTATTAAATCTCACCTTTTGATGTGCATTCACTTGAACCTATTAACATGATTTCAGTTCCCTATAGTTAAGCCTAGCAATAGATCGAATACGTTAATATTTGTATCCATTCGTTCGGATACAATTGTTAATATTCAAATCCGAATCTTTTCGGATTTGGAGCGAATATGGATATTTCTCGCAAAAATTGTCTAAATATGAATGTTAGTTACAGCGGTCAGGTAACATATTAGGGTTGGAAGATGGTACAATGAGAAAAACTGAATGTTGAAATAGGAACTTTAGGGTTTCTCACCATAATAAAATGTGAATGCAGGGGTTATTTAAACCTTAAGGATTATGATTGATCATACGAAAAGACTATAATACAAGCATATATAGTTCTATAATATATATTAGATTCAAATATTACCTCAGAATGGATACATTGACATCCATATCCATTTTTGAATCATTCCAGATATTATATCATTTCTGATTTTGTGTTCATGGATTTGGAGAGGATACCGATATTTTCTTGGATAATTAACAGGTTTACATATTGATAAGCCTATCAATTATCCGAAAAAATATTCGTATCCGATCCGAATCCGTATCCGAAAATGTAGAAAATATCCGATATCCGAAAATCCGTATCCGAACCAAATTATCCGAATCTGAAAATTTTCGGAACGGATCGGATATAGCCTATATCCGTATTCGAACTGTTATTTTATTTATATATGTTAGAATTAGTTTCAACCCTTAGATGAAAATGCAATGGCTCATGATCTTGAGCAAAACACAAATCTATTTAACCATGTTGAATACTTGTTTAACTATATTAGGATTTGTGTTTTTATGTGTTTGGTAGATATTTATTTAACCATGTTAGGACTTAAGATTTTATAAATTCTTTAAATTTTTTTCTGGTTCGATATTTCGGATATTATCCGAATCCGTATCTGAATTTTTGGATCGGATACGGATGTGTTTTGGAATATCCGTCGGATATCGGATACGGATATTTTTCAGATATTCAGTTCGGATACGAATACGGATATGAGCATGTCCGATCCGTATCCGTCCGATTGACAGGCCTAGTTTTGCCTTTTGATATAGTACAACAAAATGAAATTCAAAAGGCAAAACTATGAATGGTTCTAAATTTACTCAGGTCTGAGGTCATGTAATCTATACTCTTAACATTTATTTGCTGATAAATATTGCAGCCAACAGTGTTTTATGATCACTTCTACGATTTTGGACTCCGAGACACCATAGTAGAGCTGATCGAGGCGAGGAGGCGGGCTGGAATCCACTGCCGGAGCACAATCAAAATATTCCACGCGAACAACGAGGGTTACGTCGCGAAGATCGATGAGAGCCTAGTGATGAAGCTCGGGTACTTCGAGTGGAACCCCGCAAAAGAGAACAACTTAGATGGGACCTGGCAGAAATTCGTCGACAGGGGTGCTGATTATCAGCTGTGGATGAGCACTGAACAGGCATATACGGATATGAATAAAAGGCAATTCTATATCAGAATTGTATTGATATTTTGAATTCAAGTTGTAACATGTTTTGAAATGTTATCAATGTATTTTTCACGATTTATTTGTATGATCTTGACACGATTATGTGATTATGCATACATTTTATTTTACAAAAGGTGAGGCCAGAAATTGAAAACTCTGATTCCTTTAATGAGGTGTGCAGGCCAACTTTTCTGCATTTTTTCTAATCCTCTGCTCTGATATGTTTTGACACATAAGTGTGGATTCATCTATTGTGTTTTTGTCTCTCAAATATAGTCACCAGCAAATAATTGGGCTACGGTTTCTGTTTAGTATTTATTATGGACATCCATGAATTATATTGGATAGATAAATACGGTAAAAAAAATGTAGGTAACTAAATTGTGAGGTATTGGTGCGAAGGCTGCAAGACATGCTCATAAAAATTGTATATTCACTTACAGAAAAATAAAAAATTGACATGCTCATCAAACAAAACATATATCTCATTGATAAAATAGAACTGCACACAAAGCTGTATATAAGGACTACATGAACAACACTCAAAAAGAAAAAAAAAAATCATCCCTTCCATCTGCACTTCCTCCTCCTCTCTTTAGTGGCCATCCTCTCCCCGTAAGTGCTCAATATGAATCCAAGATCAACCAATCCAACCTCCCCCAACCTATTCCCAACCTCCTCAAACATTACCACTCCCTCCTCATTAGAGAACAAATGCAAGAACCTCACATAATCAAACCTTGGCAACCCCACATCACCCCAAACCATCCCCTCCACAAACCTCCTTGCCTCCTTCATCTTACCCACCTTCACAAGCCCCCCAACAAATATAGTCCCAAAAACATCAACAACTGTGTCCCTCCCCTTCCCCAAATGCCCCTTCAATAGCATCACATATGTGTGCATGTTAGGCTCACACCCCCTCTCAATCATTTCACCAAAAACTTTGGTTGCCTCACTTGCCTTCCCCAAACTCAACAACCCCTTAATCAATCCATTGTAGATTTCCAAACCCTTCTCTCCAATCCCCTCCACAACCCTCCAAGCCTCTCTAACCCTCCCACCAACCAAAAGTCCATAAATCAAAGTCCCATATAGATTATTATCAACCCAAACCCCTCTCTTCACAACCTCACAAAAACAACACAAGCACCTCTAATTTCACCCCTCTTGCACAACCACTTGATCACAATTCGATAACTTGATAGACCCAATTCACCTCTCCTCCTGACTCTCATTGATTCAAACATCTTCAATGCATCAAGAAACCTGTTTTGCTTCATGAGGGTATCCACCATTTCATCATATGCCCCCACATCAGGCTCAAGCCCTTCCCCAATTATCAAATTCCACACCTTTGAAGCCCCCACCAAATCACCTCCCCTGCAAAACCCAACCACCAAAAACCCATACGTGACCTCATTTGGAGCAACCCAAGCTTTCAATCTATTCACGACGAACACGGCCTCCTCAACAAGCTTGGACCCACAAAGGGTCTCCACCACCCTATTGAGCGTCCAAAGATCGTAGATTTTCATCAAATGAAAGGCGGTCACGCACTTCGTGAGCTCGCGCGCCTCCGCCAGAGCCTTCACCGCGACGCAGAGGGTCCGTTCGTTCGACATTTGGGATTCGACGCTTTCAATTAACAGTTCCCACAAAAAAGTTATGTTTTTGGACTTACCCATCACGTCGATGGCCCTGTTGAAGGTCGTCGGAGAGTGGGAGAAGCCATGGCGGGTCTGCGCGTAACGGAAGAAGCGATAAACAGGTCGCCAGGAGGAGGTGAAGCGGTTGCAGACCTGGAGGAAAAACTCCCGGGAGAGATCGAAGGGGAGGTTTTCGAGGCGGGAGATGATCTTGTCGTCGTCACGGGAGTGTTGGGTCTGGTGGAGGACGGCGCAGACGCGGAGGAGGGCGGCTTGGTCGACAGGGGTGATGATGGTGGTTGGTGGCGGTTGGATTCGGCGGGAAGGGTGGGGGAGTTTCTTCAGACACCTCGTAAGCATTTTTTATTTTTTTGGTGGGGGTGGGGGTTTGTGGCTTTTGAATACTAATGTGGTGTTTGAATGGAGAGAAATTTACACGGAGTTCTTATTTAACCGTCCTTTTACAGGCGCATTTTCAGCTTTTATATGTCTCGGTAGTTACACGCACAAACATTAACGACATGCATAGCTCATTATAAAATTTTATATTTTATATAAAAGAATCCATACAATTCATTTCAATATATATATTTTAGTTGTTTTAATAATGTACTATGTTTAAATATGTAAAAAAATTAAAATGATGACATCATTTGGGACTGCGTGTTAACATTTTTCTTTATGTACTTAGCATTGTTACATGTTGTCTATAATCTCATATTAGAAATTTGTAAAATTTATAAATTGAAGCTTCAATTTGCGTCCATTTTTATTATTTTAATAAAAATAACATACATCGTCTAATGATATAAAAAATTTTAAATGATATTTTACTGAATTTTATAAACTTCGTTTATGAAAAATATAAAATAAATTATCAATATTTATACATTCATTAGTCATATGCATTAATTGTTAACAAGATTGCCACAAACGAAGCCAAGAAAAGGACTGAGTAACAACACCAGATATTGTTCACATTTTCTATTATTTTTTTTTATTACAAAGGCTCAATGCAGTTCAACATACATAGACGAGTTTTTTACAACAGTATAGAACCATAGGCCATAAACTTTATGAGCAAGCCCACAATAACCCAGCCCGTAAGAACTGAACAATATTTGGGTCATCTTCGTCATCAACAAGAGTGAAACGGGACATACCCTCGAAAGGGGTGTCTTTTACCAAATGGCCAATTGAGGACCACATTTTCTCTTACTTTTCATATGATTCTAGCATGAAAATTATGCATCACAAGATTTTAGGGGTGAATACATAATTAAATTTACATCAAACAGAACGTTTAAGAAAAAACAAAATTTGGTATAACAGAACATTCAAATTTTGAATTAAAAGAATTATAGGGTCCTTGATAGAAAAAGACCCTTCAAAAATAGGCGTATGCCGCTATTAGTGGCGAGCACACGGTATTCTTTAGTAAAAGGCGAAAGAATAGTTCGCTTTGTTCTCACCACGCGGCTGCGTAATTCTCACTACTTGAAAGGGGTCCTGTTATGTAGGCTAGACTACTGTCTCTTCACTTCATTTATCCGATGTGGGACTGAAAAGTTTCACGTTTAGTCTTGTTTGAGAGTATATATATGTATAGATACTTAAAATCTGAACCGTCGAAACTGAAACTCACCGTGGATTTATTTCAAAACAGAAAACGTGGATCATGGAAAACTAGTACTAGGACTTCAATGATAATAATAAATAAATAAGGAAATATCCAAATAATATCGGTAAACTACATGAAATTTATATAACCTCTGACTTTTTCTTAAAGTATGTATAACCCTTAGAAACACATATATAAATCTAAACAATCCTTGAAAAAAGAAAAAAATTATACAAATATTTCGTTTGGTTAATCCTCATTGAAAACTCCCTCACAATGTGTTTTAAATGTGAAAAAAATTATCTGTAAATGATGATTTTATCTTACCCGGATGGGTAAAATTATCATTTACATAAAATTTTCTGTATTTTGAACACATTCTAAGGGTTTTTTTGGTATATTGGGGTTACAACTAGGGTTAATCAAACCGAATATTCGAATAATATTTTTCATCTGTCAATAAAAATTTAACTCAATGTACTATTTGGATTTACATGGATGTTTTCAAAGGGTTTTTTGGATTTCAGGAGAAGTTAAAGGGTTATATAGATTTTGAGCAATTTACAAGGGGTTATGTGGATATGTGGACTTTTCTCTAAAAAAAAGTTTTCAAACCATGTTACAGTTGTATTTACATTGCCATGTAATTTGTTAGCACTTGTTGTAACGAGTTATATATCTCATTAAATATACTTCATTAAATGAATATACTATATTTTAAAAAATTAAAAAACATGTGGACTATATTTAGGTATGTAAATAGAAATGAGTATAACTCAATATAAATACATAGGAGCTCCATTGTTATTGTTAGAATTAAAAATCGAAGAGAATTAACCATTTATGTTATTAGGATTTGTACCTAATATGTATAGTTTTAAAAAAATTAAAGGCTGAAATGATTAAACTACCCCTAATACATTTAATACCCATTCCCAAACTCTGAATGGTAGAACCTTTAGAATTTGCACAAAAATATGACAAAAGAACAAAGAGAGAGGATATAGCGTACAACAAAAAAAGACGTGTGCGGGGGCAGACGGGCCCCGACGGGATCGTAGACAGAGAAGAAGCAGTAGAAGAAATGTGATGCAAACGGAGACACAGACACAGTAGAAGAAGAAATAATTGAAGCTTCTTAGGGGATAAGTGTTGGGATAAGGGATAATTATTGGGATAAGTGAGTAGGAAGACATCTTATCCTCATATGGTATAAAAAAATAATTGGGATAAACTGTGGACAGTTGTCTCGATTTTAAAATAAAAATGAGGATATTTTGTTCTACCTAAAGGATGGGATAACATTTATCCTCACTTTTTATCTCAATTTTAACAAATTTAAATATGAACAAAATTGGTGGACTTTTTATCCCCTAAAATTAGGACAATTTATTATCAAAAGCTTACCCCCTTAGGCCTAGTTTGACATGAGGATAAGGGGTTGGGATAAGGGATTGGGATAAAGAAAAAAAAATAGGTTAAATAATTTGTTATCCCATATGGCATAAAATAATGGGAATAAAGCATGGACAATTGTCCACATTTTGAGATAAAAAATAGGAATAGTTTGTTTTAGGTAAAATATGGAACACATTTTGTCCCAATTTTTTATTCCTAAAATTGGGATAATATTTATGACCGCCTTCACTCTTCCAAAAAAAAAAAAAGAATGTGTTCCACTAAACAATATTAATGTCTCATTATAAGAAGAGCAAATTTAATATTTTTTAAAAAAATTTAAAGTTATCTCATATTTAATCCAAATGCAAGATTGAGGATAAAAATATAAAAAATGAAGATAATTAAAAGCATTACCAAATGCAAATCTAAATAAAAATAGTAATTTTTTTATCCCCATAAATTATGTTAACTTATCTAAAAATTTATCAATTTATTAAAACTAGGCCTTAATGTTTTCTTACATTGCGAGGAAAAAAAAGTCTCTCTATGACACGTAGAGAGACTTTTATTTTTATCACTTTAAAAACCTACTCATTCTTATCTTCTCTTCAATCCAAATAACTCATTTACTCCCCATTCATGGCAATAAAACCCAAAAGACGCATTTGAAACACAAAAAGATACCCTCGTATTTGCGTGTGGCCTAAAAATACTAGTATTTGATTAATTTTACTGTTCTACAACATTGGTTTTCTTTTTTAAAGATGAATCTTAATCAATCAATTGATGCAAAAATAAAAACTAATCATGAGAACAAAAAACATTGTCTGTGATGGATCCTCGTGTGCCCGAGATTTAATTGATTCATCTCACCAGCAGCTGATCTCGATCCACCCCCGACGAGCTGCTGCTGCAGTTGGATTAGCAATGTCACACATCAAAGCCGCCTCCACTGATATAAATGAAAGGTCTTTGTCCAGATCTTAATCCAGAATCATTTACCCAAATTCATCAAGCCCCTTCCCACAACGCAGCGAAAAAGAGAGAGATCCAGAGAGAGAGAGAGAGAGAGAGAGAGAGAGAGACCGGCGACGGACGGAGGTGGAGTTCAGATAAAATCAAGAGTTTTGAAGAGAAGAAATCAAGGTTTCGATTTTTTTAATTTTTCTAGGGTTTGTAAAGAAGAGGAAGATGTGATTCATTTGGGGGAAACAATTTCACTTCGGATGGAAAAAAGGGGAGAGAGAGTTGGCTATAAAAAAAAATGTTTTATTGAAAGAGGTAATGTGGTCATTTCATTTGGGTTTACATTGTAGTTTTCCCTACTTGTAGAGAAAAATACAGTGAGAGAGTTGTGTGGGAATATTCAAGGCTTTTAGATGTGGGTTTTAAAGTTTTTAACTCTATGTATAAAAAAAATGCAGTGTAGGGAGTCTTTTGGAGATGCTCTTAACATTTTAAGATTTTTCGATGTGGGAATATTCAAAGTTCTCAAAATACCATAGCCTATCGTTACTAATGGGTGATTTTAAGTTCACTAATTATGTTAGGACATTTTATCATTTGATTTTAAAATTGTGTTTCAATTGTGATTGAAATGTTGAGATTCTTATAATTTTGTGTTTTATACTCAACTTTTAAAAATTGCTGTTTATTTGCTTTTCAATCATAAGATTATTTTGCTTAAAAGGAAAATTGATGGTTTAAAAAACTAATTATTGGAAATGTGTTTAGGTCTGCGTTTGAGAATATACCCCAAACACGGATTCAAACAATGCTATAAGGTGATTTGTTGTGTGTAAAATTTGGAATTTTTAAATCAAATTATAATGGAGAAAAAGATTGAATAAATTTGCCAACTTTGATGTTTAGACAATATATATAGATAGAAATGATACAGCTCTGCAATGGACTAAAACAAGATTACAAATAGGGTGTTGATAAATTATCTATTTAAGTCATTTTTTGAGTTTACAGAGCATCTCCAATGCTACTGAAGTTGGAGACTCCTAAGCTAAATTTGGGGAGAAAATTAAAAAAAAAAAGAGCTCCAATGAGCTTCTTATATTTAACATTAAGTATTCTCCAATGAGCAAGTCTCCTCATATGTATAAGTGAATTTGGCTCCTTATTACATAGCAACTCCACATCACACTTTGTGAATAAATAAAAGTGAATAAATACTCTTATTGTGCCTCACATCACACTTTATTAATAAAAAAATTATGTAGGGAGTCATTGAGGGAGCAGGAGAATACACTTCCTAAATGGCGTACTATCTTTATTTAAGCTTGTCAATCGAACGGATACAGATTGGATATGCCTAATATACATATTCATACCCGAAGTAGACATCCGAAAAAATTTCGTATCCGATATCTGATGGATATTGAAAGTAAATATCTGTATCCGATCCGGAAATCCAGATTTGGATACAGATAATTATCCAAAAATTTAAAATAAATATGAATGACTAAAATATCCAAAGATCCAATATCCAAAAATAAAAATTATATATCTAATATTTGAAATATGTAAAAAAATATAATAATTACCTAGTATAAAACAAAAAATTATAAGTATAACCATAAAACATTACATACTTTAAGTAAAAATAAAAAATTCATATTAATTCTAAAAATATAAATATATAATAAATAAATAATAACATAATAATATTTTCATATACGGATATTTTTCTGATTGGATATGGGCATATCTAAAAAAATTCGGATATGAATATTTTTTCGGATACGGATATGGGGCATATCCGTATCCGATCAAAAAAACTTCGAATATGGATAATTGTTTCGGATACGGATATAAATTTTTTGAATATCGGATATTTTTTGAATTTTCATATACGGATTCAGATTAGATACATATATTTTTTCGGATTATTGACATGCTTATTTTTATTGGCTCTTAAATGTAAGGTATATTTAGGTAGTGTGGTTAAAAATGATTTCATGTCTCTAATGCAATATGTGAAATCATCTAGTACAATACATACTTCATTAAATATAAAAATATACACATTAAATTTGTACATACGTGTATTTCACTTTTACAAAAAAAAATTGTAATTTATTAGTAAAATATACTTAAAAATTCCAAACGTTTGTAGTCGACGACATTTTCCTTGTGTATTCAAAATGAATAAAAAATCAATGCATGTTAAGAAAGTCGTATAGAAATAATCATAATATCATCCTAGTGGATTTAAAAATGACGAGGTGGTTCGAGACGAGCTCGAGCGAGGACGGCTGGAGGATGCGGAAGCGGAAGAGGTCGAGCGGAGGGTCGTCAGGCAGTGGTCGTGGCGCAGCGGACCGGCGTAGCGACAGTGGATGGCTCAGCGGAGGAAGAGGGTCGAGCAGCGGGGGCTACCGTGGTCCCCGGAGCACGGACAGCGGGTGATCGAGCGGAGGACGCCGGCTGGCTTCGAATAGATGTTTCCGGTGTCTTGGAGTCGGTCACAGGCGCGCCGAATGCAGGGACCCCCTGATTTGTCGGCTTTGTCACGGCACAGGACATCGGGCGAAGAAATGCCCCCGTCGGTCCCCGGGGAAGGAGTCCCTAAGCTGTGGCACCAACCGCCGTGCACTCGCCTGCCGGAGACTTTTAAACCTTGTCCGGAGACAGCAACTTTGAGGTGCTGCCTCATTATCCAGGGCCGAGGGTGGTCGCTGGTTTGGGACGACGTGCGCAGCACCATTGTTGCACGGTGGGGTCGGAGCGGCTGTCGGCGGGTTCGCTCGCTCCCGGGGGGGTGTTCATCTTCAAGGTTTACGGACGTACGTTGAGGACCTCCATGCTGCGCGCCGGCACTTTGAGGGGCCCACAAGGCTCCCTAGAGGTGGCGGCCTGGACCTCGGATTTCGGGGCTAATCCTATTTCACTCAGGCGGTGGATCCTGTGCTTCAGGGGGCTCCCCTTTCATTGGTTGGAGGATAATAGCCTCCGTCACATCGCGGCAGAGTACGGCGAGTTCATCGAGGTGGCCGGGGTCACCATGGACCGTCCGGGGAGGTCAATGGTGGATATCGTTGTATCCTCTGTGTTTTGCCCCTATAATTCTAAGCCTGTCAATTATCCAAAAAATATCTGCATTCGATCTGAATCCGTATCCGAAAATACAGGAAATATCCGATATCCGAAAAAATATTCCGTATCCGAAAATTTTCGGATCGGACACGGATATACCCCTATCCGATCCGAAAAATATCTGTATCCGATGACATTAAAAAAATGTTAATATTAGTATTCAATATTTACCATTGGATTTTGATCAAGTAGTTCACTTTCTTTCTAATAGTTATAAAGTTAGAACTTGTGTTTGTGAATTTTTAATTTTAAGTCAATTTTTGAACTTTAAATGAAAATTTGTTATGTTTAATTATTTATTTATTGATTTCGGATATTTCGGATAATTATCCGAATCCGTATCTGAAATTTCGGATCGGATACCGATATACTTTTTAAATATCCGTCGGATACGGATACGGATACATAAAACAAATTTCGGATACGGATACAGATATGACCATATCCGCTCCGTTGACAGGCTTATGTAATTCCACCTGAGTTAGTTCTAGTCCACAGAGGCGAAGCCTACGCGGTGCTCGGCTCTGTGGAAGGCATTCGCCATGGGCCTTCGATGGGTTGGGCGGTGCTCGGCTCTGTGCCGGCGACCGGGATTGCTGCGCCTTGGAAGATCGACGTGGGGGAGACAGGAGCTGCATCGGATAGCGCGGCTCAAGCCGTGGCTTCGGGCCCGACAGTGGATGGACATGTGACACTGGCTGATGAACAGCCTTTTCTTGACAACGTAGAGTCAAACGTTGTGAATCGTACAGGGGGAAGGGTGGTGCCAGATGACAGGGCGAGCCTTGCAACTGCATTACTTGCCATCGGGTGCCCGCTTTTTGGGCCCACCATACGAGGTTTGGAACCACCAATCCTCAGCGACAAAGCACAACTTCCACGTCGGGATTTGCGTGTACGCCACGTCTTGACAAGAAGGACCTCATCTATGCCAGCTGGAAGAGGCAACGATATAATTTTCAAAGGGGTGGGCCCAATCCCTGGGGGTTCTAGTGCCTCGGATCCCATTCACTCTCGGATCATCGTGGGTCGGATCCCTCTTGAAGTGCCGGGCCAGCCCATGCAGCCGCGTGGTAAGTCCCCGATGGACCATTGCATGGCTGATGCAGGTCTGGTGTTACCCATGGGTGAGGCCGTGGCTCCTGCATCTCCCGCGTACGCCTCATCGTCCACGTCGGTAACAGGGAGAGCCAGCCCCCACCGACTGGCCGCGGAGTGCTCGCACGCGGTGGAGATGGGCGTACGCATTGACGAGTTCATTGAGCGGAACAAATTTGTTGGTTCCGTGAGAGGCGCCTTTGGCGCGCGAGGGGCGCTCGACCCAGGTCCTGTCATTGCGGTGGAGCAGCCAGAGTCACCACCTGCCACGACATCCCCTGCGCCTTCCCGAGCCGCGGGAGGGCATGCTCTTTGAGTGGTCACGCCACCTGGAGCGTCGGATAGGTTTGGGATAATCTTGGTTTTTATGTTGAGTTGTCTCTGCTGGAACGTTCGGGGGCTGAACGACCCGTGCAAGTGGCGCGCGGTGAGTCAGCTCGTGACGGAGCACAAAATACAGATATGTTGTTTACAAGAGACTAAAATGGAGGTGTTGTCTGCAGCGACAGTGCGGGCTCTGGGTGGGGGAACACTGGACGGTTGTGTTTTCAAAGGGGCGGTGGGTGCAGCAAGGGGTATGGCTATCCTTTGGGATGCCGGAAAATGGACGGAGGTAGCTAATTCCATTGGGAGGTATTCTATCTCGGTGCTGCTGGAATGTCGAAGGACCAGCTGGAGGTGGATTTGCTCGTGCGTGTATGGCCCAAACGAGGACGGCATGCGCGAAAGCCTCTGGGAGGAGCTGTCTGAAGCGCACATTCGGTGGCGAGCCCCCTGGGGCGATCCTGGGGGACTTCAACTGCACGCCGTTCGTCGACCGCAACCTCCCTGGACCCTCCACGCCGGGCATGGCAAGCTTCTCAAATTGGATCGACAGCGAGGGACTCCTGGATGTACCGCCATGTAACATCTAATTCACCTGGAGCAACATGAGGGAGCCTCCATCCCTGGCCCGCCTTGACCGAGTCCTCCTTAACGCTGAATGGGAATCTCGGTTCCCAAGATGCTCGATGGCCGGATTACCACGGGTCCTTTCTGACTATGTGCCGCTGTTGCTCAGCGGGCCTGATGACACACAAATGAAGCCGCGCTTCTGTTTCGGGGCTTGGTGGACGCAAGTGGAGGGGTTCACCGAGGTTGTGACAGAGTCATGGAGTGCAAGCACTAGCAGTCTTTTTGAAAATCATATATATATATAAATTATTACGTGCGGCGAACGGCAGGTGCGGCCGCGACGTGGGCCGTCCGATCGCGGGTCCATAGCATCCAACGGTCGACGTGAATCACACCCGATCGTCCGATGCGATGGACCCGTGATCGACGGCCCATGATCGCTGCCGCACCCGCCGTTCGCCGCACGTAATCACGTCCCTATATATATATATATATATATATATATACATATACACACACACACACACACACACGTGAGCGATTAGGTGCGGCGAACGGCATGTGCGGTCGCGACGTGGGCCGTTCGATCGCGGGTCCATCGAGGTTGTGACAGAGTCATCGACGCCGAGTTCGCCGCACGCAAGCAGCTGCGGCGAAGCGGTCCGATTTCATTCCGAATGTGAATCATCAGATGCGATGGACCCGTGATCGACGGCCAGTGATCAACGCCGCACCCGCCGTTCGTCGCACGTAATCACTCCTTTATATATATAAATATAAGAAATAAAAATATCAAACAAATAGTTATTTGAATCAAATAAACAGTAAACATTTCATATAGACAAAAAACATTATTTTCTTTTTTAAACAAGTTGAGTCTTTTCTAAACAAACTCTACTTGTTTAGAAATGAAAATAATGTTTTTTTTTCTATATGAAATATTTAATGTCTATTTGGTTTAAATAACTCTTTATTTGATATTTTTGTTTCTTATACTTAAATAAATATATATGTGAATGATTTTAAAAAAGACTTAAATAACTTAAATGATTATATAAATGATTGATTCTTAGAAGAAAGTTATTGTTTTAAAGAGTTCGACACATCCATGTCGACATTTGCTCAGACAGATCGAGGGATTTCTGTCGTCCTGGTGAAACACACTTCGACTGAGCCTCTGTCAACACTTATTCAGACAGTTCGACGGACATCTGTCGTCCCAGTGAAGAACACTTCGACTAGACGCTGTCCAACTGGGTAGTGGGAAAGGGAGACAAAAAATTTAAAAAATAATGGCATTTTCGTAATTATAGGTAGTGGAAAAATTAAGTGGGGTAATGGGTCTATCACTGCCCTTATTTATTTGCTCCGTTAAATATTTATAAATAAATTACTCATTTTTTATAATTGTGATATAGATAAAGAAATAAATTTTGCAAATAGATGTATGATAGTAAGAATATTTTAGACATTTGAATCAAATTTCTTACAGAAATCCATGTGTGAACCAAACACTGAAAAATGATTCTTCGCAGAAATCCACTAATGAACCAAATCGTATGATGGAATCTGGATTCCTGGTAAAGTGATTCCTGATAAAATAATTTCTGATAAAATAATTCATGATAAATCTATAAAAAAAAATCTTAGTATTAATTTTGTATCAAAATGATCAAACCAAACGGACCTTAGTCACATTATGTTCCTTTTCATATCCAATTCGAATATTGTCTATTTTTAAAAAAAATGTAATGGAAAATGCCTACAATTCGCTCAAAAAATTTGCATGCTATATGATTTTTTTGCTAGTTGCTGGCATCAGTGTTCTGAAATGCGGTATGCGGTTTCTGTGCGGCTGAGGTACCGCACAGAGTATATGCGGCATGCGGAGTATATGCGGGAGTATATGCGGTTCTGTAATTTTTTATTAATAAAAATTAAATATAATGATTTTTAAATATATCAAGATAAATATTGAAGACATGTATATAAAAGCTACCTCTTAGATATTCTAGATCACCAAAATATACATCCAACAAATAAAAATTGATTGTTCCAAATCAATTATAGATAACCAAAAAAGAATAACTAAAAAAAAACTGATTATCTTCATGTATAGCATTTGTTAAATATAAACCAAAGCCAGGTGTCACCATACTCCAAACATTTGTTAATATAAACCAAAGACATATGTCACATATCATTCTAACAGCTCTCCTAAATCAGCTGCATAAATAAAAAGAAAAAAAAACCGAGTGAGAGAAAACATTGTTGATAAAGCATATGTTGATGAAGCCAGAGAGAGAGAGGGAGGGAGAGGGGAGACACAGAGAGAGGCGCATGTTGATGGAAACCAAGAGAGTGACAAGAACAAAGAGAGGGATATCAGAGAACATAGAGAGATGGAGATCAGAGATGAAGAAGATGAAGCCCAGGAATCAGGTTGATGAAGATGATGAAGCCGAGAAGATGATCTGAAGAAGAAACTTGGGATGAAGCAAATGCTGGAGAAGAAGACCTAAACAAGAAGCTCTAATCCAAGGTGGGTGAAGAAAAGGGTGTGTGAAAAAGAAGAAGAAGAAGATCCATCGATGAAGAAGGAAGAATGTGATGAAGAAATTAGGGCCGGCTTCTTTTGGGTTCTCTTCTGTTTTCTCTTTCTTTCTTTTTTTGTTTCAAATGGCCAAATGGGTCGGGTGGCCAAATGTGTCGACCCGACCCGTTTAAAAATTCAATACTTGTGCGCCTGCTTAAGCGGGCGCACAGGCGGAATCGGGCCGCATATGCGGGCCATACCCGCATATGGCCCGATTCTACCCTAAGCGGTTCGGTCTGCCGACCGAACCGCCCGTGCGGCCGCATATGCCGCCGCACAGGGCGCATTTCAAAACACTGGCTGGCATCACAATTCAATGTATGATACACGTCATAATAAGGAATAATATTTATTATGAATTTTTGTGGTTAGAGTCTCATTTTTTAGAAAAATAGATTACTGTCAGGGGCAAAGCCAGGATATAGAACAAGGGGGGCCGGGGGCAAAGAGATTTAGAGTAAAAAAATAAAAAGTATTTGTAAAAAAAATAAAAATATATAAAAACATGGTTATTTGAAAAAAAAAATAAAAATGATAGGAGAATGACAAAATCTAAAATTGTGATTTTTCAATACCTCAAAACTAAAGATAAAAAAAATTCTTGGAAAACAAAGCTTTTTTCAAAATTTGAAAAAAAAAGAAAGTAAACCACAAATACACAACTCCAAAATTTAAAAATTTCAATGAATATTGATACACTAGGTCCATTTTTTAGCCCCATTTGAAATCATCATGACTAACACACACTATATAAAATTGATTAACATATACATACTTCTCTATCTATGTATACACTGTCATTAAAAAATATAAATATATGCATTGCATTTATATAAGTATGCATTTTATTTTTTATAAATGAATACTTCATTAGTTAGGTAAATTTTACAAAAATTTAAAATATGTGCGAACCGTAAAAGAAATTGAACAACATTTTTAAATTTCAATACTAAATTCATTATAATACGGACTAAGTAGCATATCAACTGTCTTATTTCATACAATTTTTTTTCCAGCCCCAATTCCAATCTCATATGCGTCGATAGAAAATAGGAAAAAGACTAAAAAAATCTTCCAAAAGTTAGAAATACCCAAATCAGCCACTTTTTAAAATTATTCCTAAAAAAGTCTCATTTTACAATTTTTAAAATACAAAAGACTAATATACCCTTATGCAATTAAATTCTTAATACATTCCATATCTCTTAACTTTGTTAAAATATTTCACTCTTAATTTTATTAATATATTTTACACATTTTCATGTACATCAATTTTTTTATTTTAAATTCTTTGTGATTAGGTGTGGATTTTGTGAAATATGTACCAATATAATTTGAGTTTTTTATGATGAATTCCATTAATTTTTTATGCTTTTTAAAAAAAATGGAAATGTGCTAACGATATCATAAAAATATGTAAATTGTCAAAAAATAAAAAATGTAAATAAAGATTTAGAATACTAAAATATCATCTGCTGCATTGGGGCACAATGCAGATTTAAATTACATATTATGATTATACATAATGAAAAATGATAAACAATATCATGTAAAATATATATATGAAACACAGAGTATGATATATAATAACAAAACCTTTAGAGGATTAATTTTCATAATGTATAGAGAGATTGTTATTTTATAGGAAAAATAGATTTTTAGTGTGGAATAAAGATGAATATTAAAGATTTAATTACATAAGGGCAGATTAGTATTTTGTGTTTACAAAACTGTGAAATGAGACTTTTTTAGGTATAATTTTAAAAAATGGTTGATTTGGTTATTTCAAACTCTTATAAATTTTTTTTTGTCATTTTCCTCTAGAAAATAACCGAAAAATATACTCACATTAATGAGGTTTTGATAAAAATTTTTTTTACATTTTCTATAAATATATTAACGCAATTCATTGGAGCATATACTTCATTTTTTGTAAAAGTTATACATCTTATTAAAAAGAGGCATATTATTTTTAAAAAATTCAAAACATTTATAGATTGTAATTGAGACTGAAAAAATGATTATACATAACATTATCTCTTTTTTTAATATATGATATGAGATATGGCCCATTGAGCATACCCGAATTCCTTAAAAAAGCCCATCTTCGGTGGGGACTTCAAAGATTTGATACATGTGTCTTACTCTTTACAAGGGATTTCATAATTAACTTACCAAAAGACATAACATATATATACACCCCTGTGAGCCTGGGGGCCCTTCCCCCTGTCTCCGCCCCCTTATCATACATGTTTTTAAATTTTAGCTTTGGGTTTCAAAATTATGATTTATTTTTTATTTTTTATTTTTAGAAGAGATAGTCCATTAAATAAGTAAAAAGCGGATGATATCAACAAAAGTTGATTTTATTAAAAAAATTTGGATGAAAGTAGGTTTTTGGAGGGGCAAAAATTTAATTTACCGGATTCGGGTTAACGCATCTGACCACTCTCGTTCTCCTTCACCTGGTTCGATTGCCATTCACCGGAAATCACTCCTTGAACGTGTGGACGCAGGGAGGTGGGGACCTGCAAAAGATCCTCCGACGCTTAAATTAGTTAAGGTGACCGAGAAATAGTGTTTTAAAAAAGAATTGTGCATACTTTTCTGTGAGAAGTTACCCCCTATTTATAATAGATTTCGGATTGTATTAGAGTTTCTGATCGACCCCTTTCCATTGGACGGACTAGAATCCATCATTAGTGAGGGGACAATAGATATATTCATATGATTTGGTCAATTATAAGTTGACTTGCATATCCATATTTAGTTGGGATTTTGTGGATACAGTTAATGATGGCTTGATTTGGTGATATATATACAGCATTGATTGGATTTGAATGCTGATAATTATCAGTTAATACAATATTCTAAGAAGATCAATGTAATATATGATTGGATAGGTACTGCTGTAGTTGGTCAGGTGTGGGCCTTCGGGTCGAATCCACTCGGACTTGGGTGGATTGAGCCATTATCTTGCCAGGTCAGATCTGAGGGTGGATTGAACCATTATCTTGCCAGGTCAGATCTGAAGAGATCCACGGCCCGCTTTGGGGAGTCAAAAAAAATTGGCGCCTACAGTTTTTATGAAAAAAATTTGTTTGAAGTGGGTTGTTTTAAGATTTGGTTCCTAACGTAGCCTGAGTGTGAACGATAAAAATAGTTAATCACATTATATTGTTCCATTGAAATAAAAAAATTTGCCATTAAAAAATCAGTAATAACCAGGTCTTAAAAAGCATTTATTAATAACATCGTTTTTGTTAATCACATTATATTACTCCATTGATGTGATCCATCATCCATTTAAAAATCGTGATGTAAGCATAATATCATTTTGGGTGTGTATACGATTTTTTTTTTTTTTTTTGTAAATATTACATATACTGAATGTATGTAGTTTCAGAAAATATGTTCTTTGTCCACTTAAAAGTCTGTTTAGAAACACGCATGAAAAACAAAATTTTGAATAAAGTGGCTTAAATAGACTTTGATTTATGGAAAGTGTATTTTCTGCATTTTTTGAAAAACAATCATTTTGCACTAAAAGTTGTAAGTAACTTTTTAATTAAGTAACTTTTTAAAACTCGTTTAGTTACTGTTTAAACTTTCTGATTAATTAAAAACAGAATCAATCCACAATCGAGTTATCAAACAGACCCTTAACCTCTTATAACATAAATGATCTTGACTCCCAATCTGTGGTTGGGTTGGGTCAGTGCTCGGCCTATGGTTTGATTGAACGTGTTATTGATATGTTTTTTTTTTTTTCCAAATTGGTGTTATTGATATGTTAACTAGCCAATTATCATCCCAACACTTGAACTGTGAACTGGGATGGTAGAAATTAAACACCAACGTGAAATCTAAACCTATCACAATTAACACACAGAAAATTTTATGCTTCATCTGAATTCACAAGTAGATAATGAATCAAAATATCCCGTTGTGAAAAATTTCCGATTATAATATACATTATAAATGTATTTACATTATATATTAGTTGATTTTTTTAAATTGTTAATGATCATCCACAAAGTTGTATTCACTATGCACCATGTCTGAAAATTCTAAAATCTCTTTTTGAACATTCATTCTTATATGCACCATCTCAACCAGAATATATGTTTTAACATGTCAATTATCTAACAAATATTCATATATTTTCTTATATTATAAAAATATCTAAATGCAAATATCACTATGACATGTAAAATAAAAATATGAATTATATGACAGTTCTATTAAATTGTTCTTATAAAATACAGTCACCCCCGATGAGATCATCCAAATACACATTGCGAGGGAAATCAATCAAAAGTTCAAAAGGCAACAAACAAACAAATAAAAAAAAAACCCCCACTAGCACTAGCAGAGGCCAAACAACAGAAAAATGAAACACAGATCACCACCGTCCACTTCCCAGGCACCCACAAGCCTCGACAAGAGGGGTTCCTCTGGAAGGTCTATCAATCGGACGGTCCATTTCCTCCTGTCAGGCTGAATCGCGGAACAGAACCACTAACCCGCACTTCGGCTCCTGTTCATCCAACCAACACCCCCCCGCCCGGCCCGAAAAGATTCGCCTCGCAAGGGGACCCGCGACGCGACTTACCTTACCAGGTTAGGATCCGAGCCAAACGGTTCGGACGATAAGGACCTGAGGTTCGGATCCGAGCCTGATACCTTCTCCCCCTGTCCGAGTTTCGTTGAAATTCTCGCATTGTACATTTCGATCACTTTATCTCTCCCTCACTCGCTCCGAAGAACCCCTGTTTGTTTAGAGAGAGAAATCTAGAGAGAGATTTAGAGAGGGAGAAAGAGAGAGCTCCAAAGAGAGGACATTTTTAACCCTAGCGACGATTCGGACTTACCAAAACCCTAATCTGGTGGAGGGGAACTTTTGATCTCGATCGCCATTGGAGTTCTTGGAAGCTAATCCAAGTAAGTCCAGCTGAAGGAAAAAAAACCTAGCCTTTGCTTTCCGAATTTGAATCTCCGGCTCTCTTTGTTTCTGAGCGATCTCTGTTTGGGGCTTTGGTTTCGTGTCGGTTTGGGTTTCTGTCTTTCGACACAAATTGGTCGGTTTTTTCCCTTTTTGTTCGGGGGTTTGTGTTTCTTCAAATTCAGCTCGAAAGCTCAGTTTTTTTTTTGGGGGGGGGGGTTTGTAGCTGTGCCTGTGTCGGAATCCCATTTCGGGGGGGCTTCACAGTGTCGTCTGTGTTTCAAATGGTTTTTCTTTTCCCCCTTGAACGGAGATGAGGGAGTGTACTGTTTGATGAGCACTCTCTGTTGGTTAGTTACCCTAATCGAAAACAAAGGGTCGGCAACTGCGAAATTTGAGTTTCTTTTTATTTCGGTTTTGGAAGATCAAAGGAAGTGGTTACTTCTGATGGTTCTGTGTTTCTGTTTTTGTTTGATTATCCCTCTGAGGGGTGATGATCGAAAATTTTGAGTATCACTAAGTCAGAACCCTTGTATTTTGTGATTTTTTTCAAGTTTTTTTTTGTTTTTTTTTGTTTTTTTACTTTGCTAATTATAGCGTGAAATGTTGTCTTTTGTGTGAACATATGTTTTCCCCTTTTTTTGTTGGGTGGAAATATATGATTTTCCCCTACTTTGGGTTCTTGCAAAATGTTGTCCTCTTCGTGTGCAAGGGCTACTATTGGGACCCTAGCTTGAATCATGTGTTTTTTAATTGTGTTTTTTAATTATTTTTTTAATCATCTCAAGTGATGATGTAGACGATGAGATGGAGCATCCCCCCTCTGCGAGCAGTGTCAGTGGATTCAGAGTTACAGCACATCATGCATTGAGAATGCCATGTTAATTGACTTTTGTTAGTTGTGTTGGATTGCATGTTAGGAATTAGGTTCTTCAGATTTTGTCTCCAACCTCACCATGCTAGCTAAATGTCTCTTTAACCCAGCCTTTGGTTGTGTTAGTCAAGATTAATTTTGTATTATCCAAAAATCATATTTTGCGGATGGATAGTTTGCTGGTGTTTTCTTGGTATAGCATTTCCAAAACCAATGCAATTTCTATAGCCTTTGATGAATTGACTTATTTAATCAACTTTGGGAAATGTGGTTAGAAAATTGAACTTTCAGGACTACCCGGTATCTCTCATGTGGTTTCCAACTGACGGAACAAGATCAATTTTGTTAGATCAACTGCCATCTTTTTCTTGCAAAAAGATGTTGATTGTTTGTCCTTGTTGTACGGAAATGATTAAAACATGTATCTGAGAGTCTGTTTTACATGGTATTTCTGCAATTTTCTCTTGTACACCATCCATGGATGGTATCCTTTTTTTAGCCTTCTCGCATTTCCTAAATCTAAATATGACCACTCCTCTGGTCTTGTTTGATCCAGGGTTTCCTTTGATGATGAATCTGGGGCAGTAAGGTACATTCTGGTGGTTCTCAATGGAAGTTTTTCTAATAGAGAGGGCATGTGTCTTCACAAGACCAAAAGGTGACGCTTCAGACCTTTTCTTGTACTCTCATTTTCCATGAATGAAATCCACACGTTACCGTTAAACCACATTACCAAAGGCTTAGACTCGAGCAAATCATTTATCTTAAGATGTTTAATGCACCATCATTTCCTATTTCCTTTGGTTATTTTTTTCAAGTTTGTGATTTGGATGTTTTTACAAGTGAAAGTGGTTCATTAAAAGTCTGTAAAAATGTCTGCTTTTGCTAGCCAGCTAGGAGAAATGACACTTAAACAGACATACCTGACAAAAAAGAGGTTTATTGGAAGCTCAACCCACATGCCTTCTCAAGACTTTTTTTAATGCGTCTTTTAATGTGTTTTTAGCTCCTGAAAATCAGGTGGCACTTTCATTTTTCTCCTTTTCAGTATCTCAGTTCAGGGGGCAACTGAGCAAGATGAATTAAGTAAGAAAAATGAAATATGATTGTGGAGTATGCAGTTGACATCATATTGTAAAAGGAAGGTGTAAATATTTTGCTTTTATAGCAGTCTTGAGCTCAAGAAGTGTAACGTGTCAGTTTCTCTATAATCATTTCTTCTATTTGTTACAGGATAAAGCTCTGCAAGGGGAAAATAGAACTTGTGAGACATTAGTTAATATCAATAATTAGTTCTGGGTCTTCTTTTAGACAGAGCTTGTTGTATTTATCTGGGATACACTTGGAGTATCTTTCGTCAGTAAGATTTGCCTATCTTCTTTCACCTTAGCACGCTTTCCTTTCTCCAAAGTCTATTAATAGTTGGTTTTCAAGGGGCACCTATCTATGCCTGGAAACGAAGTTGCTGACAAGGTCCATAACTTTTTTGACCAAGACAATTCAACTCAGAGCCATCAGTTTCAGGTAGGGATCGGAAATTATCAACTATTTGGCAACCCGTGGATTGGCACCCATAGGCAGAATGCCACACCCTCAAATCTGGCTCCCAGAGATGAGTTTGCCAAAGGTCAAACTAGAAACCAACAAGTAAATTTGAATGGATTTATGCATGGTAATCAGGATCCACAAACGACAGCTAATCAAATGGAGTTTCTGGGGGAGAACATAGTACCTGATCACCATAATTTGACTTCAAGAGGCCTGGCCTTCTTTGAATCACAGCAAGCAAATGTTCCTGATGTCAGGTCCCCAAATTCAAGGAATTCAGAAGGGCTGGAAACTGTGGAAGCTCCTGTTGGCTTTGACTTTCTGGGCAGTCAGCAGCAGCTCATGAGGGGCACAAATCCGGGCATGTCACAACCTCAGCCAAGGCAGCAGGCAGAGGTTCATGAAATGCCAATTTGGCAACAGCACTTCATGTTTAAGCAGCTACAGGAATTCCAAAGACAGCAACATTTACAACAGCTTAATCAGGAAGTGAGGCAGCATAATTCTCTAAATCAGATGTCTGTCATTGCGAAACAAACATCTGCTGACCAGCTTCCACCTGTGATCAATGGCATGCCCATCCATGATGCACAAAACTTCCATTGGCAGAATGAGCTTACAGGTGTTGAGCCCAAAATCCCAAATACCTCTCAAATGATTTTTCTTGGTAACAATGATAATTGGGCACAGCGCAGTGGATCTCCTACGATGCAAGGTTTCCCAAATGGGCTTATTCTCTCTCGTGATCAGGCACACTCATTGCATTCCATGGATATTGTTCCTCAACAGCAGGACCAGTCTCTCTATGGAGCTCCAGTATCCAGCTCTAGGGGCTCTTTGAATCAGTATCCTCAACATCAGGGAGTTTCTCCAGATTGTGCTGATATGAAGATGAAGTCAACAGGCAACCAGGTAGAGAAGACAATTATGCAGACAGCTGCTCTCGGTTCATATCAGGGTGATCAGTCTGTAGTATATCCTCACCAGGTTTGCTTAGACGAAAATCCTGTGGTTGCCAGGCAGGGATCGCAAGCGAAGGATATGTTTGGAAATGTTCCTCCACAGAATGTAGGGAGTGCTGCTATACAAGGAAACCTTCAGAACTCAAGTCCTCTACAAAGAAACCTGCAGTTTCAGGAATTCCAAGAGAGGCAGGAGCAATCAGATTGGCAAGGGGGCTCACAGGAAAAGAATATCGCGTCAGCAGGGCCTTCTCAGGGTCATGTTAATTTAGATCCAACAGAAGAAAAGCTTTTGTTCAGCACAGATGATGATAATTGGGATGCTTCATTTGGCAGAGGCGGTAGCATTAATGCAGATGGATCTGATATTCTAAACATGTTTCCATCTATGCAGAGTGGTAGCTGGAGTGCTCTCATGCAATCAGCTGTCGCAGAAGCCCCTAGCAATGACATGGGCCTACAAGATGAGTGGAGTGGCTTGAGTTTTCAGAAAATTGAACCACCACCTGGAATTCCGCCAACAATGTTGAGTGACAGCGGGAAGCAACAATTGGCTTGGGCTAACAACGACTTGCACGCTGCAATTTCAATGACATCCAGACCTTTTCCTCTAGTGGGAGATGCTAGTCCGAGTACAAGTGGTCGTGCTGGCCCCAGTTTTCAGCATTCAAATATAAAATATGTACAGAGTGATAGAGAGCGTACAAACGCACCCCATGAGTCCCTCCAGCATTCATCTAAACAAATTGGCATGCAGTCAGACCAGAGTCCACAACAAAGGTCATTAGAAGAGCATAATAGTCATAATTTCCAACAAAGATCACTTGGAGAGGGTTATCTTCAAGCATCAGTGAATTTAGAAAATACCTTGCAGAATAATTGGGCGAGACAGATGTATGAGAAGTCAATGATCTCTACACATTCTGCAGGAACGGAGTCGTGGGCCCACCAACAGAGCATTCCACCACATAATTTTAGAGAGCAAACCTTTAATAAACCAAATGGGTGGAACATTAACGAGGCTTGTCACCTAGTGGTGGTACCACATTGAAAGTCCAAGATAATGAAAACTTTATGCCGCATGCTCAAAGATATGATCCTCAGAGGGCCATGCATGTGGAAAGGGATGCTGACGGGAATATATGGAGGACTGTTGGTGGAAGTCGATCAGGCATTCCATTTCCTGGTTCATCTGGGGGATTGGGATCAGCAAAATCTAGCATTGGTAGTCCACATGTGCAGATGGAAGATTCGTACAAGCATAATCTCAGTTCATTTTATTCGAAGGGCAGTGAAGAACAACAAGTTCCAAGCACTCATCAATTATATCATGGGAAGCATGGTGCAGTTGATACCTCTTTGAAACATAGAGGAACCGAGGATGTAGGTGACTATCAACATCAATCAAGCAAGGGTGTGCAGGCATGGAAGTCATCTATTGAGAATACTGACAGGGTATCGGGTGAAGAACATGCTCAGAGACGGGATAACAGCTCTCATAAAGAGGCATCCCATGACAGCAATGTCTCAAGTGACTTCCATCCTGGTCAGCTTGCTGACTCTGGAGAAGGCTTAAAAGAGAATTCTGTTGGCAGTGGAACTGGTACTAGCCAGAGATCCTCTGGTCAGGTTGGTCGGAAATCTACCATGCATCGAAAATTCCACTATCATCCAATGGGAAATATGGGGACTGATACAGAACCAGCAGAACACCCTAATAATGTTACATATCCACAGGGTCCACCTCATTCTGTTTCTGGAACACATGGAAGCCAAGAGCAGGGATATTCTGGGCAGTCAAAGTTTGCTGGCCATTTTGTTTCGAACAGTACCATGGACATGGAAAAGGTAATTGACAAACTTCTTGATTTCTTTTCTTAGTATTAGTAGATCTTGTGGTTTTCGACCAATTGGACTAATAACTTAACACCTGCTGCTTCTTTGCAGGGACAATCAATTAATTTGCAAAGAAACATGAAAGCAGAAGAATTACCATCTAGAAGCACCACATCAGTCCATAACTCTAGCACATCTGGCATATTTACTAGATCAGCCGCTTCCCCCAATGCAGGAAATGTTCATGCAAGGTAACCTATTACTTTGAGATTGTCTTTGTGGTAAAGGTTAAAGATTTGAGCATCATGTTTTCCCTTTATTTTAAAAGATATCTTTCAGAATTTGCATTTCATAGGTGCATTGTTAATCTCATCTTGGTTCAGTTATTGTTAAACTTCTTCTTTGCGTATATAATAGGAAAAAATAAACTCAGTAGCTATCAAGTTTTGTCATACCTGTCATTTGTGGCCTGTTGCAATTTGATGACCATATTTTAAATGTCATTAAAACATCTCTTTATGTATTCTTTTGCATTGGTTTTTTTTCTTGTGTAAATGGTGGCCTTTAGTGGAGTTGAATGGCAAAAAAAGATTCATGTAGCTGACCCCAAATTTTTGGTATAAATGCTTTGTTGTTCTGATTTCTAACTCATGTTCACCTGTTGCAGTCAAAATATGCTTGAGCTTCTTCACAAGGTTGAAAGTTCTAGGGATGGCGATGGCGCATCACGTTTTGGTTCTTCTGATGAAAATGCTTTGCATCGGACATCTGAGGCAGTTCGTTATGATGCATTTGTTGCTTCTGCACAACAAAATCAGGCTCCTGGCATGCAAGGGTTTGGTTTGCGCTTAGGGCCTCCTTCGCAGCGGTTGGCATTGTCAACCAATGATTTGTCCTCAAAGACTAAACCGCAGACAGTTAATGATACAAACTCTCTCAACATGGAGGTAGTCGATAAAGATCCTGCACGTTTAGTTTCAGCGACTTCTTTCCAATCTCCGTCACCTGCTGAGAGGTCATCTCAGAGAGACATTCGGGATGTTAAATCGAATGTAGCTGGACAGGCTGGAAACGAATCTACTCATTCAAATTCACAGGGTAATCCCTTGGCAACAGTTTCGTCTAGTTTCCCTTATCCAAGAATTCAGCAACAAATTCAGAATGTTCCTAGTCCGAGTAGACAAATATTGACAGATCAGTCTGTAAATCATTCTGTGTCAAGAGGTGATCTAAATCCACATGCGAAGAGTGCTTCTTATCCAAGGCAGGCACCAGAATCTCATGGTGGAGGTGGAACAGTAACTGATCAACCTCCTCAGATGACAATGCCTGGTATGGCGAGTAGAATGTCTCCTTTCAGGGTACCTAGCTCTGTGGAATCTCATGTTTCTGTTCCTACAAGGCTGTACGTGGGAAATACAAGTCATTCACAGTCTATGAATGTATGGACCAATGTACCCGCTCATCAACGTTTCTCTGGTATGCAATCTCATAAAATGCGTCCAATATTTCAGTCTATGGGCCCATCCAGCGGTGGCTTGGGCATAGCTTCACAGGCCTCACAGAAGATAGATAAAGAAATTAGCAATAAAGTGGGAAGCACATCCTCAGAGTTTGGTACATGTTCTGTCAACTCGCAGCAATTTGGGTATGGGGAAGAACAGCCTGGGAAAGATGTCTCAATGCACCAAGCACCATCCGAGATGGTGGATCCATCTTCACAAACAACTGGTGCTCATCAAGATCAAGAATCTGATCCAAAACAACCTGTGAGTGGAAATTCTGTGGCTTCTATGCCGTCTTCTGTTCATTTGTATCAGCGAGACATTGGTAAAGGGAAGCATGTTCAGATGGCTGCCCAAATGGGCCATGCCTCTTCTAATTATGACAACGGGGCCTCTAGACGCACATCATCAGATGTTTATCATGCAAATTACTCCTTACAGCAGCAGATGCAGTCCGTGAAGGGTTCAGAGGCTGATCCAAATTGGAAGCTCGGAAAGAGGCTGAAAGAAGGAGCACATTCTAGCAGTGTCGTTCAGAACATGGCCATTCCGACAGATCAGAGATTAATTTATAGCTATGGTACAGCTGCTCAGCATACTTCTTTTCCATCTGATGTTAAGATGCTAAGCTTTTCATCTGAAGGAAGGGAAGACCAAAACGCAACCACATCTTTTCAACAACCTGGCAGAGATTTGTCTTCTCATGATGTCATTGCATCTGGACAAAATGATTCCCAAAGTCATCCTCATTCTCTTGAGAGAGTCGAACGTCCTAAGATCAATCCCCAGATGGCACCTTCATGGTTTGAGCAGTATGGGAGCTATAAAAATGGGCAGATCTTGGGTACTTGCGAGGGTTTAGGGTCACAGAGGACTGCCAAAGCTGCTGCCCAACAGTACTTTTTCACAAAAGTTTCTGAGGGCATGGGTACTCATTCCTTTGCTGAGCAAAGGAACGAGACAAGTCAAGTTGCTAGAATTTGTCAGAATACACCCAACACTGTCATGGTGCACAACAATTTGTCTTCTCAGGATTCTCAGTTCCCAAATGATGCGTTGGCTGTGAGACCAAAGAAACGAAAATCTGCAGCATTATATCATCTACCATGGCACAAGAAAGTTGTGGACCATTCTCAAAGGCTTCAAAGCATCAGGTGGGCTGGTTATGAATCCTTTTTATGTTGTTTTGAACCCCCCATCCCCGTTCTCACCCTGGAAAAAATTTATAGTTCTTGGTTGTATGCTGTTTCTTCATGCTATCTGTAGTAATTGATTTTTATAAAAAAAAATTGTTTGCAGTATGGCAGAAATGGATTGGGCACAAACTGCAAATCGGCTGGTTGAAAAGGTGTGCTTTCTCCTGGGATGGGTATATTATGGTTCTTTCCATATATCTCCTTGATTTATAGCTTCCAGGAATCATTGTGCACTCTTGTTGCAGATGGAGAATGAAGCTGATGTGATTGAAGATGGATCATTAATGTCTCGATCACGGAGAAGGCTTATCTTGACTACTCAGCTGATGCAACAAATCCTGCCCTCTTTACCAGCAGCAATTCTCAGAGCAGATGCCGTTAAAGAATATGAAAATGTGATATACTCTGCTGCTAAACTGGCATTAGGAGATGCATGCAGCCTGATTTCCCACTCAAGAAGTGACCCCCCTGTGAACCCTGAGAGCGGAAACATGTAAGTATTGGTTTCGGAGTCATCATTAATACCTTTCAAAAATGGGAAAGAAGAATTACCAACAGTATGGTGAATTATATATTTTTGGCCCTATAGGGCAGACAGGGAATGCATAGACATCGTTAATACCTGATTTTTGAGAGCCAAGGATGGTTCATATGTGCACCTACTATTGATAATTAGCTTTTGGATGATTGCAGAAAATTATATGGCTTTGAAAATTATGTCTTATCTGTCTAGGGTATCTGAAAGGCTCAAGTCCTCTGAAAGGCTAGGTGATGAATTTTTCTCAAAGGTGGTGGAAGGCTTTATCGGTAAAGCACGGAAGCTGGAAGGTGATTTGTTGAGGTATGATCATTTTCGATTGTCAATAGTCATGAGATTCAAGATTTTTATTGTTTGGGAATCTGTTTTTTAAGAGATGTAACTGCTAGTTGTAGCATTCTTTCAAAAAATTATTTTATGCTGGTTCTCAAAAGTTTATTTAAATGAACACTCATATTGCCGACAATATCCTAATTTTTTCTTGTTTTGTTGAGGTCTGATTTTTTTTAAAGTTCCAAGTTACTGATGGTATATAAAGATCTTTATATCAGAATTAATATCTGCCCAGATTTGGGTAGGTCCTCCATTTACTGAATTAGGTTTTGAAGTAATCATGAACAGATTTGTAGTCATACAAGTGTGAGATGTGTGTGTGTGTGTGTGTGTGTGTGTATAAAGACTTTGATGGCTTAATTTTTTAAATATTGCTCACCTTTTGTTTTTCTGTAAATCTTTCAAAATCTTAATATGCCTGTCCCCATCCATTTCTGTCATGTAATTTTCGGTATGGTTCTTCAGAGGTGCTGGCATGTCTTTAGCACCGGTAGATATGATTTGGTGAATGTAATTAGGAAGACTGATGATGGGAGTTATCATAACAAAATATATATGAACTGAAATATTTAAGAGGCCATATAATTTTTTACATCTATATTCAAAGTCATTCTGTGGGACAGGTTAGGACTTGTAAATTTAAACATTTGGCCAAATAACTCTAGCCCTTTCCTCCACATGCGTATGTTAAGAGCCACTGTCCCATATGTAAGATCTCTTTTTTCTGATTCGATCATGTTATCTGTTCTTCCGAATTCCAATTTGTTGTGAGTTTGAATCTCTCCAGAAACCTGCATCACGTATGGACATTTTGTGTTTGCAGTTGGTCATTTACACATTATGTCATTTTTGTTTATCTACCTGAAATTGATATAATCATTGAATCCATCATGAAGAATCTTCATGGTCATTTACACATGAAGAATCTGAGTTGTTCTTCCCAATTCAATCCATGTCATTTTGCAATGGCCATTTACACCTTATGTCATTTTTTTTCTATTGTTCCAATTTGTTGTGAGCATGAATGTCCATGCCTTGGTTCGTCCCCCAGTTCTATTGAAAATCTAGTCTAATATGAATGTTTGTTAACTTCATTTTCTCTATCCTTTTCAGATTAGACAAGAGGACTTCTTTACTGGACATACGACTCGA